>JAZHRO010000039.1:17650000-18045000 GCA_037157565.1 Thalassia testudinum
CCTAGTCAGACGACACCAGCACCAGCGCTAGATTACCACCAGCACCCGCTATCAGCCGACTCTAGCGATCACAGCACTACAGCCAACTACTTTTATAGCTTTCTCTTACCACCATCAATGTCGGGCAATGGTTGCTAGCCTCTGACCTTGATGACTGGACATCACTGGCAATTGTTGGCAGACCAGGATGCTGCCAGTGAGCGTTTTTGTCATGAGTAAGGGTTGTTTATGAGAAAATGATTCTAAAACCCTTTCATGACATAAGACCTCAAAAAAAATCATAACATAAGATCATTCCCAAGGCTTTTTTCAGCACTAGGTGTTTTAATTTGAATATGCCACTTATCTAGACTACTACAGGAGGCAGCAATGTTGGTGGCCAAGCTATCCCATATCTCTATAGATCCCAAGGTCCATCTTTGTTATCATGCGATTGTGGACAGTCGCCAGTATAGGGGTCTAATAAGGAAATTATTATATGACCATAACTCAACTAGAAATATTGTTTGCAATTAGGAAGCTGACCCAATTTACAGACAAACCTACCAAGTCTTGTTTGGATGTGTTAATGGTGTCAAGATATCCAAAGTCTTCCCCTAGAAAGGGGTTGCTATTTGCGAAGGTACTTTGGTCGATATTAGTGTACATAGATGTAGAAGCTATGCTGTGGATAGAAGATTGGCAATTGGGCATTACATTTACGTGGCTGGAAATTGGGTAGCTTAGTCAAGCGAAAAAGCAAGCAGTGGTGTCATAGTTAAGCACACAAAGTATCAGGCAGTGGCCCAAACAGGTACAAGGATTGACATGGGTACGTTTTGTGCTATCAGACTTACAGGCCCCAATCAGTCTGCTATGGAAATGCAGTGTGGTAACCTAGTAGCTTTCTGTATAGCCAGAAATACTGTCTTACAACCAGACAAAACATGTTGAGGTTGACTAGAATCATTAGGGACCTTATTTAGCAGGGGCTTGTTTGTATAATTCATGTTTGCCATGGGAAACAGACAACATACTTTTTTTTTGTGGAAAAGCAGTCAATGGATAATTTTACCAAGGCACTTCTTCAAACCTCGTTTGATGGATGTTCAAA
This sequence comes from Thalassia testudinum, assembly GCA_037157565.1. Classification (NCBI taxonomy): domain Eukaryota; kingdom Viridiplantae; phylum Streptophyta; class Magnoliopsida; order Alismatales; family Hydrocharitaceae; genus Thalassia; species Thalassia testudinum. Next base: position 17,651,094 of record JAZHRO010000039.1, read on the forward strand.
ACTGAGAATAATTGACATCTAGACTCCAGCTTCATGGGGCGATGTTTAATCTCTTTTTCTTGTCATAGTTGTTGTTACCTTAATATTTTCTACTTTATTACTTTCATAAGGGCCCATTTGCAATTCTTCCTTATTCTCTCTCTCTCTCTCTCTCTCTCTCCATATATATATATATATATGGAGAGAGAGAGAGAGAGAGAGAGAGCTAGGGATTCAGTAAAGAATAGAACAATCATTTTCTTGTCAACATTTTGTAGTCTCCATCTAATTAGAGATTGCAGCATCTACTAAATTCATGAGCTGGTATTTTGCTGCTTAGTTTGTGGCTGCTTGCCATTACTTAAGTAAGGCCTTCAAATTAAGGATTAACACTACAACATTAGAAAGGTAACACTGACCAAAACGCTAATGTTTGGCAATGAAATAGAAACCCTAGCATATTATTTAAAACTAAGATACAAGGGTGGGAACCTTTTGGCAAATAAGGCGGGACAAGAGTAGGACTGATGATTGCCATGAAACTTCCAAGCACAAAGAACACGATCATCTAAAAGCTCATGCAATTGAATAGTCAGAAATAGTGAAACACATTCTCCAAATGAATAGAGCTCTTGAATCCTGTGATCATAGGAAGAGATTTTTCAGGGAATGTGGTCTATGCCACTACGCCAGGGATATTGAATATGCTTGGAAATTGGTGCAACATAAGACAAGATAGGAATCCAAACTTCCATTGGTTTAGAACACTAGACACACCAAAAGAGAGAAAACTATCCAACACTTCATACTTCTCCATATCAAGCATAGTGAAATGCAGCAAGAGAATATAATGCCACCTGTAGTAATTGACTGCAAAATACAACCCATAGATTGAACTCTTGTCCCTACACCAAGGAAATCTTCAATAATCTTTCTTTATGTCCCCAGCATTCACTGTTCAGTGGATGTACCCAACACAAATTATTTGTGTTTTTGTCTAATTCCTTGATCAAGTAATTTTAATGGGATCAAGTAAGCAGTCCAAAACAATGCAGGCAAATCACCAAGCACTCCAAAGCATTTCAGGCAAATTACTGCAAGTATGAATTGAGATAGTCCAGCTACGAGATTTGAAGGGGCAAGCTCAATATTTAAATTGATGAGTGTCAGCTTCATCACTCTGATTACAACTGATAAAAAATAATAAGATGTCAAGCACATAACATACCTTTGGAGGCACATACATGACACCATTTGGGCAGAGTAGGATTTGATTTTTCAAATGTGTCAAAAGCTTCTTATCTGGAGTATATGGGCTAACACCAAGTATGTTCTCTCTTGAGGGGAAGGCTTTACCCAGGCAAGTACAGTAACAAAGGTTGTAGGCAATTATCATTGATGGATATAGAGACTGAAAATCCAATACAACCACTGGATCAGCATAAAACCCAGATACAGGCTCCATAACGAGTGGTAGGCATTCCATAGCTGGTTGCAAAGCAACCTGCAGGACATGTTTACTTACTCTCAGTATATCCAATGCCTAAATGCAATAAGCAGCCACAACATTATATTACGAAAAAAACCATTTAAGAAATGCAAGTTTGCCCCCCAAAAATCAGCTTATTTACACTTTGCATTTCGGTTTCTAAAATTTCAAGGAAATGTAGTAGGCACAAATTAAATCAAGTGAATAGTATAATATCTAATGTGACTGCAACAGTTATCTTCAAGTAAAGATGTTCCTTGTAATTGTAAGTACCTTTGTTTTGATGTACCAAAATTATGCTTTATGCGAAACTAATATTTTAGAACTCTCTCATAGATCAAAGCTAGAAGAATGCTGACCTGTGTCTCAATGTCTTTTTATCTTTATTGAGTCTAGCTTATGTTGTAAGGAACCTCAAATAAAGTTTCGAACAAATTTTCACACTTTTCATAAAGCAAGTTTTTAGGGTTATTGATTGATCAAATAATTTAATTGATCGACCAAAGTCAACCAACCAACTTAATTAATCGATCAAATCAACCCATTTCACGAAGTTGATTAATACACTTTTGATCGAGTATTTAGGTTAATTAATTGACCAATCATTGATCGATCAAATAACTAGTTTAATCGACTAAACTACCTTAATTGATCGACCAATTTGATTTCCTTTTTAGGACGATTTGCTAGTATAAATAGAGGTCGTACACAGCTTTTTCAAAACACACTCAAAAAGAAGAAATTCATCTAAAGGAAAGAGCTTTTGTGCTTCTCTCTAAGTGCTTCAGTGCTTTTGCTTTCACGCCTTCCAAAGCACGACAATTCAAACCTCCGCTAAATTCTGATTTGACTTTTATTGAGGTTCCATAGGTTTATACTGTTCTTATATCTTGTTGCTTTTGATTGACAGATACCAAGCTGTTGGGAGAAATCCGTTGTGTTTCTCTTCAGGATAGTAAGAGAAGAGATCATTGTAAAGAGGTTGTGCCACCATCGTTCAAGTAATTCTTTAGTGGATTGACTAGCCTCGACTAGTCGGGAAAATCCTAAGCTGAGAGGCTTAGGTAGTGATTTTCACCTGTGAAGGGTTTCCACTATAAATCTAGGTGTTATTTGTGTTGATACTTTTGTGAATTGATCTGTGCCTTTCATTTAAATTTTTAAGAAATACTATTCATCCCTCCCCTCTAATATACCAATAAGATCCACAGGCACCTCAGTAATCATTTTCAATTAAGACAATCTAATGTAATTTCAATAATCTCCATCAGCCCTCTTGCTGGCAGGGGGGTGATGAGCTATCAAGAGGACCAATGATCCACTCAAAATCCCAGTACTTCTCATCAATTAGCCATTCCATGTACCTAAACACAATGACCCACAAAAGGCTGATGCTAGTAGGTGTTCTCAATCAGTATAATTGATCCCTGTTCCATCCCTTTCCAAGGTAATTGATCATATTGCCTAGGAAGTCATGATGTCCCTTGCAAATAATACTATTCATTATTTCATTACATACGAGAAAACCAGATTCCCAAGGAAAAAAATGAATATCTTGCATAATCCCCAATAATGCTATATGATTAACCTTTCGAATATCTTATACTGACACATGCACTGGTATCTTAAATCTTTCATTTCCATCTACATTAACTTGTGAGAAAGAAGCCAACAATTGACATATGAGATGGTTTCTAAAAGATATCAAGGACTAGACACGAGAAATGTCTTACAGAAGAAGAGAACATGAGAGTGAGGGAATAAACCTGCTGATATCCAGGAGAGATGGCAAGATAATTTTGTGAATGCGCCAATCTCAGCATCATAGATTCCACACGAAATTGTGAACCACGGGAAAGAACTGAAAAGAAATCGATCCCAAAAACCCGAGCAAGCTCAGATGTCCGGTTAATCTGAAAAAGACATGAATGCAATTAAGATTACATGTAGCAAAACATGGGCACCCAAAAAGATTGACTGCCCCCCCCCCCGGTGGGAAATCAAATTTGATGATGATGGATTAACTGGCCAATCAGCTGAAAGCAATCAGTTCATAGTAGCAAGAAAAAGACAAGAGTGGCACAGATTGAAGACAATCAGCAGGATTCCAGAAAGTCATGACAGTAAAGCAACCATAGAACTTCAATATGACATATTAACTGAGTGGAGGACTAGTGAATACTCTTTAAAAGGTGCCACTGGGCCTATGTATCGGAGTCCATTCTCCTATGAATAAAACTAGGAAATGTAATAATGGGGGAATTCTAATGGCACTAATAAATGAACTATATTTGTGAGATAAGCAATGTAAAAACTGAGTTCACTAGAAAAAGAAAGCAATTAAATGTATATTATAACTTCTTTTGCAACATTTGCAAATAGAACCGTAACATAATAACGTGAATTCAGATAAAGCATTTGAAAAGGTAGAAATCTACTATAATTACAAAGAAGAACTGATAATTCCTAAATAATTGTGAATGCCCTTCAAATCATTTGCTTTTTAACAAAGACATACATTGTGACACCTCAAAGATCATTGTTTTACATGAGAGCCTCAAAAAGTCAATGAGCATGTAAGAAGAAAATAAATTTTGAAGTGCAGGCAAATAAACAAGATAAGTTTGAACCTAAAAATTGCAGTAATTAGGCTAATTATAAACGTTAATACTTTAGGTTGCAACTCTGCAAATTGAGCAAGCATGAATGCCATCATACATACCAAGTCAAGTTTATTTACTACTGCAAGATTCAGTATTGATTTCTCTATGGAATACTCAATGCATCGGAACCTTGCCCGCTGGTTACCATCTGAAAACCATCTATTCAACACTCTACAAGGAATAGATGGTATTTTTTTCCTCAAAACTTCTTCTGCAACAGCTTCCATAGTGTAGAAATTAAGTCTGACTTCGGACTGCAGAAGCCGCCAAAGATTAAGAACAATTCTTCCACCTACATGGATTCCACTGGCATGTGTTCTCCCCCATTCATCCTCAATCAACAAATCTTCAGTAGCATGACTGGAGGTAGAACCTCCACTAGGCATACTCTTAAGTCCTTCAGTGCTTGTAGGGGCCTTGTGTTCGAAGCTCTTATCAAGTAAAGGTGTGCGGGAAATACTTTCCAGAAAGCGTACGCCAAGTTGTGCAGCCCTCTCACCTAAATAACCTAAAGAGCTGCCTTGGATTTCCCAACCCATCAGAATATCCGGATCAATCATACGGATTATCCTCGTCAAATGCTCAAACAAGCATTTCTCCATGGAACACATGGCAAAATTACAACCAGATATTCCATCAAAATTTCTGTAATCAAAACTATGTTAGCAAGGAGACCAACATTAATCAATATAACCATAGATGCTAATTATTAAACAAGTATTAGATGAAATTGTACTGCATAAGACCATTTCCCATGTGGAAAAGCAAAACTCCAACAGAACTCAAGAATAAAATGGATGTGAATTCCAACTAACTTGTTTATAACCAAGAATAAAAAGGTTTCAACTAGAGACTTTCAACACCTTTCCTTTTTTTTGAATAAACAAAGGATGCCTACCGGAGGTTGGTAGTCATCTGCTTCATTTCTTCAAAAACGTAAAGTTAGACATACTAAAAGGTGTTGGGTCCAAAAATCTGGGAAAAAAATTGCTTCTCTGACTACATTTTCTAACCACTCTCCCTTAAACAGAGATTGATTCCTTTGTAACCAAGCAGCCCAAAATGCTGCTGCCATCTAAATAATACAACAATTGAAACAACAAAAATCCAGAAGAAGAAACACTCCATGCTCTGGACTCGCAAAATCTATTCACAACCGGTTGATATGACATAGAAATGCCTTTTGGTGCTTAAGCTTGTCAATGCCAAACATAAATGGAGGCAAAAGTCTCATGCAACATCAAGAAACATGCTCAAGCAAAAAGAACATGGTGCAGAATTGGGAACGTAATTTATAAATAGATAAATAAAAACCTTTGATGAATTTCTTTATCATTGGCACGCAAAAGCACATATACTTCCGATTCCTGCTTCGTGTCCTCTTGAATGACAAGTGTTACAATGTTGACAGCATCAAAATGGGGGTCAGGTCTGAGTTCACCTCTTGCTTCTGTTTGGACCTGGAAGGTGGATAATGCAGGACATGTAATGCCTGGATAAAGTAATTTCCAATAGCATCAAATACACATACCTCTATACTTAGCAGAGTTAGTTTCTGTCCACCACCCTCACTTGCAGGATCATGAAATCCAAGTTGGCTTAATGGGGTGAGCTTTGATCCCTTATCTGGACCAGATATCTGAGATAAATCGTGCCAACATAGATCAAGCAACTTTCTTCCTGTGGCAAATACATTTTGCACTTCTGGAGACTGTATGCAAGCATCATGTAAAACAGTACTTGCATTGTCAATGTTGCCACCAGCAGTATGAGCAGATTGCTTCTGGTCACATGAAGCCACATAATTAACTGGGATCTCAACAGAAGAACCCTTTTCAAGAAGTTCGGGGCTAACCCCGCCATCTATTTTGTTCTCAACAACATCACAGTGCTGGCAGGGCACCCTGTCACAGTTTCCAAGATCATCTTCATGACTTATACCAGGCAAACTGCCATCACCTTTCTGAGGGGGCTCAACAGATGCCACACAGATGCTACCTGCCAAGGTATTAGAGCATATGGACTTTTGGAGTTCAAACCATAAATTTTGAAAATAAATTTGAACTTTGAAACAGTTTAATCATCAAATCACCTTTCCGGGCCATATTAGAAAGCCACTGATGAACAGATTCCAAAGAAGGTGGTGACATTGCATATGTCAACATATATAGTAGGGAACCATCATTCAGGAAGTGAGTAGGAACACCCACAGCAAACTCTGGGTGCAGCTTGTGGATATCTTCATCATGATTAAGATCTGAAAATCCTTCTGCTTCTTCAAACCTTTTTGGGAAAAAAGGTTGGAGATCTTGTAAACATTGTTTCCTAGCTTTTCAACAGCAAAGAAATCAAATAAGAAGATAATGAACACAAACCTTTCAGTCTATCCATGTATATCATATCAAATTCCAACTGCAATGTCTATTGCATAAAATGATTTTCAAATTTCTACAAAAAAATAAGAGTAACAAAAGTAGAACAGTTACTAAGTTTGTTTAAGAACTTTGATAACAATTTTTAGATATTGATTACTCTGAAATGAAAGGCTAAAAACAAAATAAGCAAAATGTAAAACCTACAATTTTGGAGAAAGTTCTTTGATTTCCCTTTGGGAATATTATCAATTGAATCTAAGGCCACAAACTCTTCTGACATCCCACTTATCTGATCAACAGAAGGGGGCTTCATGAAAAATGTCATCTCTGCACTTGCAGGATAATTAATAGTCGATTTTCTGCTCTCAGGGCCAGCAGAATTGTCTGATGTATCTAGCAAAGTGCCACAAGACTCTTTATGCATGAAGTTTAGAGTAAATGGAGTATCTTTCATTTGCAAGTCATAACAGTCTGGTTTATCAATGCTCCGAGAAAGATTCCTGGAACTTTCAAATCCGCTGGGTTTCAACTTTTGGGTTTGTTCTGTGACAGGAAGCTGCTTATCTTGAACTACTCTAGAAAACCCCTCTAATTCAATGTCATGAGATGGTGAATTGATGTTGGGGTTGGATTGCAATTTGCCATAGTCTGGGATTTCTGCACTTTGTCTAGTTTCATGAGCCCCGATCAACTGTCCTTTGGGTGAAAGCTCACAAAAGAACCCAGAGTTGATGTCACTGTATTTACTTTTCTCAATGCATGACGAGTAGATGTGAAATGTTGGAGATTTCTCAGCCTTTATTGCACGATGAAAACTGCATGGCAGTTCAACATGTGAAACTTCATCGGGTTCAATGGCAACCTCGTCAGTGTCAAGTGGGTGACTTGCTGCCTCTGGTTTCTGAATTACATCATTTTCTTGAAACTCAGCAGCACTATTTGCAAACGATCTTCTAGCATACTCAGAAAGGTCAAAGTGGGCTCCACATTTTATCCTCATCAAGTCCCACAATGAGCTCCTGGCAGGTTCTGCAACTCCAAAATCAGAAGTCTGCCAGTCAGAATTCAGCTTAGGCATGTTTCCGCACAAAGGCAAGCTCGAAGCACTATCATCCCTTGTCTCACCGGAGCGTGCGATTTCCAAAGGATTTACAAAGGAAGAGCCAGAACCCTCCAGCTCCTGATCATTCCAGAAAGGCAATTTGCACCATATGTGTTTCTTTCTTTTGCGCATGCTACCGGGATTTTGATCAGAAGAGCTTCCCCTTCCAAGAGTGCTGAGCCTCTCTGTTTCATGGCTTTTACCTTTTGTGGAAACTTTATCAAGAGAAAATCCTCCAACCAAATCGTCAGATGAGCCATCGACCTGAGGAATGGTAACATCTGATGGAACACAATCATTTTCAGTTGAGCTGGAAGTTTTTTCTTTAGTCACATCAAGTTTCATTTCTGCTAGGGTATCAAGAATGTCCCGGCATTCCTGTTGTGTGGCATTCTCATAATCTACCTGAGCTTTCTCCAAGACTTTGGAATAGGTCTTTGTATACAAAAGTGGGCTCAAAATGGCTTCACAACCTAGATCATCATCTGAGTCTAAATCACTCGCAGCCTGAGAAGAAGCAAGCCAATTGAGAAGCCTAAGAGCTTCTAAATCAGTAACCTGTTAATACAAAAAGAGAAATTAAAGAAGTTGGCACAAAAAACTTGTCCTAAATGAAGTGAAATCAAATGTGCATCTAAACCTAACATAAGGAAGAAAAAAAAGATCACCTGCACTTTGTGGACTAATGACAAAACTACAGGAACTATCAGTAACTCTCAGGCTGTGTTATGTAGAGGGTTAAATCCATGGGTTTGCTGGCGTGGCTAGTATAAAATGAACAATGTAGGTGGAATAGGCATGGTTTACAAGATGTGTAATCTCATGTATGAATTTATAGTATATCAACTTATCCATCACATCCAACCAGTACTTACATCACTTTCCAGCAAAACAATAGTAACAAACAACCTAATATCAAATATAAAAGCAAAACAAATAAACTACAACTCTTCTACACTTCAATCACAACAAATCATATATCCTATCAAACCTCACTACTTGTTCCACCACTAAACCCACACCATGTATAACTTAACCCTCCTAAAGTTTATCCCAAGCTAAAAGATAATCCTATACCAAATGCAACCTTGGAGCTATCCATGTGGAATTAGGTGCTCCAACCACCAATTTGCCAAGATAACTCTCGAGCCTTATCCTTCAAGTAATCCCATTAAGTCATCAGTCCCCATTTACCTTCAGTAACCTCGGTAAGCATCTTCTTTATTGCTGCCACTACAACAGCCTAAAGTCATCAATGTCCCTTCTCAAATCATTCAATGCATAGCCCATTCAAGTTATCCTATCCACATGCACCTTTTCACATGTCCTTTTGGTAGTGGCGAACACTTAATTGATCATTGGCCCAAACTCAATGCACCACACACACCATCCACACATCTGCTAACCCTAGAAAAAGAAAAGCCATTAGCTTCCTAACCTAACTTTAAATCTTGTCCAGATAGAAAGATTCTCTTAACAAGATCGTTGTTATCATTTAAAAACTTCCTTAAAGACACTCACATATTCTCCAAAGAAGACGACTGTACTTTAGCGATTGAACATAAATGCCACTGAAAACTTTTAGTATTACACAAATACCACTATGAACTTCATATTTCTATATGCATTGGTAAAAGCATGCCTCTTTCTACAACCATGGCATTGAATTAATGTGAGATTAGACTTTGACCACATGCAATTCGCCAAAAAGGTAAAAAGGCTATGGAGGGAAAAAAGGTAGTGAAGGGTCTTTGAAGATGTTAAATGGGCTTATCAAGGTGTATAGATGGTCAAGTTAAAACGAGCAATAATGGGGGCAAGCGACTTGAGTTAGAGAGGTGTAGAAAGAAGATAGGATCGAGCAATGCGGTTGCATTTGTTTGAGTTTATGATACAATCTAGAGGCAAAAACAAACATTTGTTAATGTTTTTAGTTGAAAACGGTAGATCCTCTTGATGGAACTTAATTAGAGTGGCATTTTTGTAAAGGTAGTCAACTTTATGGTGGCATTTGTTTAAATACTAGAATTATGATGGCAATTATGTGATTTCATAAGTTTATGATGGCATTTACATAAAAGCCCTTGTATTTTTTGGATGCTAGCAAGGAGAGAGAGAGAGAGAGAGAGAGAGAGCTCATGCGTGACTCCCTAGTGTCAAACCTACTGATGTTTCAAAATATTCATTGCAGAATACTAGACAACAGCTTTTCAAAAAAAAAAAAAAAAGAATACTAGACAACAGTCACGACTACCATGGTCTCTTTAGAATTATGTAGAGAGCCATACTACAAGGCATGACAATTCCAAAAAGTCAAGTGAGCAGCTACGTCTAATATGCATGGGATAAAGGCAGCTTGCTTCCAATAATCTGTTACTTTTTTTTTCTGAAAGGATGAACTACCACACCCCCCCACCCCCCCCCCCCCCCCCCCCCCGAAAAAGTTGAACATTGAACTACTACAATTTACAGAATGTCCTAACTGTTATTAGTTGGGTTTCCACACAAAGATCAAGGTCCAAAATCTTACCCTTGCCAAAAATGAAAACACGTTGACAAGTTATTACTATTTACATGGATAGATGATATATCAACTTAGGAGAAATAAAGTGCACTTCTAAAGGTTTGCTAAGTAGTCATTTGATCATCAAAAAATCAACAGGCTTCATTTTCCAATTGTATCTAAAATAGTAGAACGAGACTCAGACAAGGAAATGAGTCAAACAAAAAGACATGGAACAGTGATTGATGAAATGATCCTACATGTTTTTCTATCTTGTCAATAGACTTGGATCGATCATCCATATTGATTTATGCTCTGTTAGCAAATGAAATGTTCTGATTATCCTGGAAGTTTTTTTTTTCTTTCATTAAGCAATTTCTTTCTACATAACTCAGGATCATCATTGACTATAGGAAGTTCAACTGAACAAATAATGTGAAACGAGCCAGACAAACATCCAAACAAAGCACCACCCACAGTGAAACTCCATGCAAACTACATATGTTACATGTAAAAAGTAGACTGTAATATCTGGCCACAAAATTTAAGCACCAAGGAAACTCCCTCCCATGTATGCTTTTCCGTATCTCTACCTCCAATAGGCAGTCGGCTGTCCAACAACTCTTCACTAGTTGACAGGTGTACATTTTGTATTCTCCTGTTTACAAGCAGAACGAAACTATTTCTTTTTGAAAAAAGGAATGAAACTTAACTTTTTTTATTCTATTATTTGGGGTGCAACTTTATTTATAGGTTATAGAGGGAACCAAATAGGTAATAACCATCTAATACATAAGGAAATTGTTACATAAGGCAAAGGATCAAAACAAATTCCAAAAAATAAAATCATGGCATATTTGACCCTCCAAAAATATACTACTTAAAAACTCTACTCTACAAGCATTTGCTAGTCATATACCAACTCCATGACGCCTTCTGACTGATCCTTTTTAGTTAAAGTGTTTGCTTTTGCAAAGGCATGTCCTTTTTTTCAAGAAGTAATGTAATCCAAACAATCTCTCATCTTGTTTCTCATCCGATGTGTGCATGGGGCATGAAAAATACAGAAAACAAACACATTTGTGCATGCCATGCATGTGCATGTGAACACTAGAGAGCCACACCTATTCAAACCCATCTTGGGGATTTTCCATGTCACGATACTGCCACTTATTTATCCACCTATGTGGTGTTGGACTTGATCCAAGTACTAAACAAGCATCAAGCTAAATTCAAAAAAAAAAAGGAAAAAATCCTTCACTCAGTGAATTAGATGTCCAAAGTGCCAATAATTACACAAGGAACTAAATACATGAAGTTTGAAATAAAAAGTAACATCAAAAAATCTGCCATGGCATAATAATTACCTTAGAAATTCCAGCTTTCACATAAGTCAATGATACATCAACTTTTGCATGTTTCTCTTCCAAGCTGGGGACTAGAGCCTCTGGACTGCAAAGTTCCACTTCTTCACACAACATTTGGAGGGCACTCTCATACTCATTTTCATTTAGAAAACCCCTAAGGATGCTTTCAGGCGGAGGCTTGCCACTCTCAAAAAGATCAATAGATTCTTGCATGCCTGTTCGTGCAAACTCTTCCTAGAAATATAACTCATCAATTGTAGCAACCTGTGGAATAACCAATGAACAGAGACATGCATACAAGCTGCTAAATGAGAAAAGCTAAGCTGACCTCCCAAATTGGTAGAAGGGACTGAACCATTCGCTTTTCAGATGAAGTCTGAGAAAATGAAGTGTAAAACTTTGACTTCTGGTTCAGGATGTCTGCAAGAATTCCATGAAAATCACAGGTCAATACACCCACTGATGGTAGTAATATCTGCTGCAGAGTTTTTCAGCACTGCTAACCATTCACTGAACAATCTCCCTCAAGCTCACAGATACTATGGCGCTTGACACAACAAACAAGTGCATCCTCTCCATCACCATTTCCTAGAGAAGAACTTGGCCAAATCCACCCCATTGGAACAGTCGAAGAAAGCCAAAGTGCAGAGCTTCCAAGTGAATTTAAATCTGCCTAGCAGAAGTATCATAAGCATTAAAGGTCAAGGCATTATTATGAAAAAGAAGAAGAACAAAGACTTATGTAGCAAGTTCAAAGGACCTACAATAGGACTTCGGGAGGAAAAATAATCATCATGCTGCACATCTTTCTCCTTGTAACAAGCTGAGCTGGAAACTACATTATCTGGCAAAGGTTGCCGGAACTTAAGTTTAGAAAGATGCAAGAGTCCCATTCCATACAGGTTGTAGTCGACCTATTAAAGTAAATGGAATCATGTAGTGCACGAGTTTCAAAAGTAACTTGAGTATTGCACCTGAAATAGCTAGCAATAAAAAAACTATATGCTGTGTAGTATAAACTATGAAGTAGCAGATTGCCTTATGGGAAAAAGTAAAAAGATAAAGAGAAGGCAGACCCACAGCCTGCCAATATAGCCAAAACAAATTATCTTCCAAAAATATACATCAGTGCCGCCTAGATATTGGATATCCATGACCTACTTCCTTAGAATGAGAAAAGTGTAGAACATACTTATTTAACCAATAAGAAAAAGATAAAGATCATAAGCATTCGAGGTGTCTCTTCACCAACAGATTTTAATCTATCAACTGCAAATGTCTTGCCATGGAAGGTTGCCTTTGTGAATATAACACCCAAAAAGAGCACATGACAATCAGGCCTGTCTATTGAGTGAATGTTTTACCACCAGGCATAATTATTCTGAGAACACACTCAGAGTCAAATATATCTAATTTCAGTGATTCTGGATACTTCACCAATCATCAACCCAAAATTTCACTCAAAACTCTATATGATGGTTGGAGAAAATGAGACCGCTTCAGTTCAGTTTCACTGAAAGTTTGACAACATTTTTGCATTTCTACAGTGAAGTCAATAAAACGTCTACCTTTAAACCAAATATTGTGGGTTCCTGCAGAGGGGATGAGATTTACGTAATACAAAAATAATGTGAAAATATAATCTAAACAATCTCACAAAAATCAAACACACAAGGAACACAAGTATTTTTAGATGAAAATCCCAACCTAGGTAAAAACCACCACTTAAGCCTCTCGACTTAGGATTTCCGATCGATTGAGTCAATTAAATGCACTAACGCACTACTTCAACGAAAGTAGTACAACCTCTTACAACCACGCTACTTAACTCGATGGTAGCATACCTCAAATCCACTCTTCTCCACGAAGAGTATTTTGTCTCGCGAAGAAGATAGGAATTCGCCAAGCGAATACCCAACCAAAAAATAAAGAAAAAAACAAAGGAACCTATAGATCCCAAATAGGTAAATGAACTTGGCCACTATAGGCGAAAGGACCTTCCCTAAATCGGAAGTGATTTGATGCGAAGTGCACAGCGTAACGGTGCTCTTGGATGTATGCTAGCAGGCTTGGAGAGCAACGTCACTTTCCTTCTTGATGACATCTTCTCTAAAACACAAATAGTATGGAAGTAGTATATCTTGGGTGTCTTGAACTTAGGAAGGGTACTTCTCTATTTATAGAGATCTTAAGGAGGGTTTAGAAGGCCTTGGAAAGCTTGGGTAGCCGTTGGGAACAAACCTTAGAAGATTAGGCCAAAATCCCAACGAAATTAAGGTCATTATGACTCTAACATAGTTATCAGATGTCTAATATTCAGGTCAGACGTCTGGTCAGATGTCTGATGACAATTTTAGACGCCTGCTATAAAGGGTCAGTGTCCCTGATTCTATTAGATCTAAACAAGGATCTAAGTGGACATATAAAGTGCTATTATAAGATGTCTGGACATAAAATTGGATGTCTAATAATAGGCGAATTTGTTCCTGTTTTGGACCAAATCAAAACAGGGTTTTAGTGTATATGAGTCAGATGACAGATTGGACGTCTGGGCAGCTGGTCTGAGGATTCTCTGCAGGAATTGATTTCCTGAGAAGCTAACGGCTATAAGGTCTGACATGTCAAGATTCGAGTCAGGTCTAGCCAAACGTCTCTTTATCAGACGTCTGGTCCTGTCTACGAACGTCTAATAATCCTATTAATATAGTCAAAAGGTGATCTTCGAAGATTCTTTTTTAATAGGCCAACTGTCTTATTCTTGGACGTCTGGCAAGGTCATCAGATGTCTTCTAAGATGTCTGGACTAAGGGCTGGATGTCTAACGATTATGATCACATACTACTAACCCCAGCCTAAGAGTTTGGACATCTGGAAAAAAATGTCAGACATCTTAAAGGCCTAGATCAGACATCTGATGTCTATATTGGATGTATTGTTGGTGCTAGAGTACCACGATCATTTGTTTTGATAATAACAAAACACGCGTCATTTAACATTTGCACTTGGAGTCTTAGATTTCAGGACAATTGCAAATGGAGACGTGTTTAGACGGAGTTCGAGCTCGCATCCAGGATGGATTGGAGGAGCTTGATGGAAAACAAAGGAGATTCGCGAGGAGCGATAGATTGAAGAAGGAGATGAAGAATATGATAGATTTCCTTCTCTTGTACTCTTTATATTTTTCGTTTCATTTCCTTGCTCTTTTTGTTCCTTAGAAAATCTTGTTAAAGAACCTCAAAGTACCCTAACAGTAGTCCTAGGAACACCAGCACAACTCTAGGATACTTAGGTTTTCTGTAGAGAACTTAGAAAACCAATATAGGGTTCAAACAGCATTTCCAGACGTCTAATTATAAAATCAGACGTCTGATAATGTGTTTTAAGACGTCTGACTGTTGATTCAGACGTCTAATAACATTTAGGCTGGACTTGATGTTCTGTCTGATAAAATCAGACGTCTAGACCTTAGACCAGACGTCTGATGACTTTGCTAGACGTCCAATTAGTGGACCATTGGCTGGATTAGCAAACACTCAAGGATATGACTGTTAAAGCCATATCAGACGTCCTTAGGTCTTTTCAGACGTTTGATAAATGACCGTTTTGCCTCGGCTGGCCCAAAATCTCTTCTCAGAGATTTTCTAGCCGTTGCACTCTCTTGGAAATCCATTCCCACGAAAAAGTAGGTTTCCAGATATCCAGACATAGTGCCAAACGTCTTGTATGTCGTCTGATGTACTTGCACTAGAACCCTGTTTAGATCTGATTCAAGTCAGGAAGAAACCCGCCTAAAATCAGACGTCTGATATTTTTCCCAGACATCTTAAAGTGATCTTTCAGACGTCTGATGCCAGGATCAGACGTCTGATAAGCCTGTTAGTGCAATCATTGTTCCTGATTTCGGCCTGATTCTCTTGGACTTTGCACCCAACGGCTATGAGAGCTTTCCTAAGCCTTCCAAAGCCTTCCTAAGGCCTCTATAAATAGAGAGGAATCTCTTGCACATTAAGACACACCAAGTAATACATTTTCACACCATTTTGTGTCTCTTGATCCTAAGAAGCAAGCTCTTACTCTCCAAGCTCTAGTTCTTTATCTAGAGAGCATCAAGCATTTGCGCACCCACTCTCCCGCCGTAGTTCACGGGAGCGACGTTGCGCTGTCACGTGGCTCACGCACCCACGTCATTGATCCGACGCACTCCTTGTAAAGGGAAGTTTCCTAATTCCTATAGAAGCTTAGGTTAAAAATTACTTTGTTGGCTCTATAGGATTATTTGTTATTTTATCTTTGTTATTTGGTTGGGTATTTGGTTTGCGAATTCGCATCTCCTTCGAGGGACAAAATCCTTCTCGTGAAGAGAAGGGGTTGAGGAACGCTACCATCGCACTTGTAGCGTGGTTGTAATTGAGGTTGAATCACCCTCGTTTAAAGTGATTCGTTTAGTGGATTTGATCAACTTGGTTGATCGGAAAATCCTAACTCGAGAGGGTTAGGTGGTGGTTTTCACCCGGTTTGGGTTTCCACCTAAAAATAATTGTGTACTTTGTATTTGTCTATTTTGTGAGATTGGTATTTTTTCAATTTCGCATTTTTTTACGTCACGCTGATCTCACCCCCTCCGAGTAGGGAAAACCACAGTCTGATCAAGCTGTTTAAAGCCTATTTTAATTTTTTAAGTTTATCTAATTGTCCTAGTAATGGATTACTGTTCCTAAGACTAATGTGATATACTTTTTCAGCTCTTTAACATGTATCTAAGTAAAAATAAAGAGTAAAGAAATAAATGACAAGTAAATACAAGAATAAATTGACTTCTATCATATTTTTCATCTTCTTCCTTCTTCAAACTTTCACTCCACGCGAAGCTCTATCTCCTCTTCTCCATCAAGCTCCTCCAGTTCACCATGGATACGAGCTTGAACTCCTTCACACTTACTTCCATTTGCATTATTCTTAAAACTTATAAATTCAAATGCAAATGTTAAATAACAAGTATTTTGTTATCATCAAATTCAACGATCTTGATACCCTTGCACCAACAAATATTGCTTCTTTTTTTTGGCAAAAGTTTCATTAACCTAGTGGAAACTTCATTGCATACAAATTATAGTGAAATTTCAGCGAAACTTTTCTTCAACTTAAATTCCTTGGAAATCAACTCCTCACTCTCAAAGACAAGTCTAACTCCTACTCATAATGTTAAGGTCAATAAATATGCAGAAGAGTCATGCTAATAATGCAAAGTTTGTTGGTTTGCAAGCTGTGTGCAACTTTATTTGTACTATTTCAATCACACAAAAGGCTCACGTAGATGACTTCAGCTCATAGAACCAAAAGGCTGTAATCCAAGCAACTCTAATAATTCAACAGACAAAAGTAGAAAAGAGGAACCAAGGGGCAACTGGTAATGTGATAACCACCCATGTTATCTCATTCTGAGGGGATATCTGCTACAGTATCTAGTTAATATTTATGGGGGCATAGGTCCACGCCATAGTTTCCAACACTTCAAACATCCAACCTATTATTTATCCCACCACTCAACCAAACTTAAATTAAATAATAGCAACTTACAACACATCACTTCCGGTAAAGGTAAAGATCTTTGCGTGGCTGGTAAGGCGGGGGAGGAAAATGACAAAGAAGTGGAGACCAAGGTGGACCCAGATAGATGACATGAGCTGTCTCCTCTGTGGCGATGCGGAAGAGGACGTTCAACACCTCTTCTTCCGGTGTCCGTTTGTAAAGCAAGTGTGGCAAAAGATGGGGATTAACTGAATTGTTCCTCGGGATGAGGTTAGCTTCTGGTCGTTTTTCCGCAGGAGTGATTGTGTGGGACACAATACTTTTAGATCCAAGAATGAACGTGCAAAAGTTCTGGCAGTGTTGTGGGGTGTATGGTTGGGTAAGAATGGACTGCTATTCAGGGGAGAGAGATCCTATGTTGAGAATTTCTTTTATTCCATTGTGTCCGAGGTGGAGCTCTGGAAGTCCAGACTTTCACCTTGATGTAATTTTTTGGTGATCTGGTTGAAATAAAATGATTCCGTGTGGTTATCATACGGATAATCACCCTTTCCCTTTCCAAAAAAAACACATCACTTCCTTAAAAAAAATAAAAAAAAAAACTTACAACACATCATTCATCTATCACTCTAACCTGCTACTTATTCCACCACCCAACATACCTTTTCTCCACTTAATCCATCCCCCAATTATCAAGGTCATGATCTATTCCACTACCAAAAGCCCCCATAGAAACATACAAGCTTTCTACTAGGGCTGGCAAAGCAAATCAATCTAGAAATAGTGAAGCTAAAAAGAATTTTTTATATTCCTCTATGACAATTCACATTCTTTCCAATAAAGAAAGAATACAAGTAATGTACCCCATGCATGCATGAAGAACCACCATTGAGATCGAGGAGATAGATTATAGATCCTTGACTAATCAAAAGGAAAATGGCATTAGTTCAGGGAACAAAACCCAGAATGAGAAACAAAGCCCTGATCAAGGATGGGAAGCATCATAAATCAAAAAAAAAAAGTAAATGAAACACAAATACAATGGATCCCAATACAAGTAGCATCCCTACCCAAATGCCCAATACTGACATCTAATGAAGATGTTTTTCAAAGCACACATGGATGGGGAATCGTAGATGGATGTTGTACATCAAGGATTGCCAGAGAGAGGAACTACAAAACTAGCATCGCTTCAAAGAAGAGGCATTGAAAACTGATGGCAACTAAAAGACAGCTTGGATGGTGTGAAGAATAAGTGCCACGTGGTAGGTTGTCAGGCCACATGGCAGTCCTAGGTGCACCCAAGGGGTGTCAGCCCTAGGGGGGATTTTTGGTATGGCTTTTGGTCTAAGTTTAATGTCTTTGAGTTTGGTATATTTGATTTTTAGAAAGTGGTTTTAGAGGATTTGTTTCTTTCAAATTTTAGGATATTTGATTTGATTGAGTTTGTTTCTTAGTTTAGAAGATATGTTCTCTCTATAAAAGAGAGCCTTCTTATAATTGTTTTCTTTGAGTTAATGCAACAATTCTTCCAAGCATTCCTTCAACTCTTCCTCTCTCTCTCTCTCTCTCTCTCTCTCTCTCTCTCTCCACCGCCAACTGCCTTTCTTCCTCTCTCTCTTTATTTCACACCAAAAAAGTCCACGCAGGGACTTTTTTTGCATGCCAAGGAGGCTTCCACGCCCACGTTGCAACAACTTCCACATGGTATCAAAGCCCTATGATCTAGGCTCCTTGGCATGCACATATCCAGGAGGAAGAAGATCATGCATAGAAGAGAATTTCTTTTTCTTGTGCGTGCTCTCCTCACAACAAGGCCACATGTGTGTGGTCTTCTTCTTCAACGAGTCCTCATCACATCCAACGCCTTACGCGGAGGAGGATCATAGATAGAAGAAGATGGCTAACACCAAAGCCTCATTGACGACAAGAGAAGGCAAGGTGGTTGTTCAAGGAACAACCATCAAGCTTCAAGCCGCTTTCAACTACATCTTATGAGCTAGCACCTTCAAAATATTCGTCGGGGGTCAAGACAAGCTCAACATACTTTTAAAGGAGGCGTTGGAGAACAAAGATGGAACCAAGAAGATGAAGCTTCAGAAGGAGAACTACGTGGTCATGAACTGGCTCATGAACTCCGTAGATTCAACCATCACCTCGAATATGCTCTACAAAAAGAGTGCATTCGAGATTTAGATGACCTTAAAGCAAAGGTACGCCCAAGAATCAAATATTGCACGTAGTAATAATCTTTGTACTCGTATATGGATAGCTAGTTAGAGAGATCTCTCCTTAACTAAGTATTATGAGAAGATGGAAGCCCTGCTCGAGGAATTGGACACCTACAAGCCAATTTGTTGCGACAAACAGGGGGAAACACGTGCAGTTAGTAGGCTGCCAATTTTTTTATCAGGGTTGCATCCCCGTTATCGAGCCGCTCGTGATCAGATCATCACATCCAACGGAAAGATGGATCTTGAAACCATTTTTAGTCGTCTTGAGAAGATGGAAGTTCCAAAAGTTGAGAGTATGCTAAAGGGTGACAACTCCACACTTGTGAATTCAGAGACAGGTGCGAGGCGTGGAAGAGGATGTGGCTGAGGCCCAAGCCCAATCTATCCTTAATGCCAATATTGTGTACGCATAACCATTCACAAGAGAGATGTTGGGACAGGTTTGGGAGGTCTCACCATGGGGCTACTAGCACCTCACATGCAGACTTTCTCATGCCTGACGATCTTAAGAAGATTAGGGTTATGTTACAAGAAGAGAAAAGAAGAAGACAACTATCGAGGTTGCCACATAAGCAACAACTTGAAAGGTCACAAGAGGTTACACCGTGGCTTCCGAAGACAAAGTGGATAGCTCTGAGCTCGAAGAAGAAGAGTGGTGAGGCATCTAACCTCCTAAATTTTGAAGAACAAGTCATCGTCCTCCCAGCTTCAACTTACGGGGGAGTGTGAAGAATAAGTGCCACATGGCAAGTTGTCAGGCCACGTGGTAGTCCTAGGTGCACCCAAGGGGCACCGGCCCTAAGGGGGATTTTTGGTATGGCTTTTGGTCAAAGTTTTGTGTCTTTTAGTTTGATATATTTAGTTTTTAGAAAGTGCTTTTAGAGGATTTGTTTATTTCTAATTTTAGGAGATTTGATTTGATAGGATTTATTTCTTAGTTTAGAAGATATAGTCTCTCTATAAAAGAGAGACTTCTTGTAATTGTTTTCTTTAAGTTAATACAACAATTCTTCCAAGTATTCTTCCAACTCCTCTCCTCTCTCTCTCTCTCTCTTCATCGTCGGCTGCTCTTCTTCCTATCTCTCTGTTTCACGCCAAAACAGTCCCTATGTGGACTATTTCTCCATGCCAAGGAAGCCTCCATGCCCACATTGCAGCAACTTCCACAGATGGAAAGTGTTGGGGTTGAGGGGAGGGAATGGGGCTGGATTGGGGTTTGGGATAGAAGAGGAGGAGGCCAGTGGGTAAAGGAGGTATGGATATGCTAGGCGATGGAGGGCGAAGGCAGGGTGGCTGAGGAGGAGGCACAAGAACAAAGTGGGGATGGAAGGGGGTAGAGGGGAAGGGTGCTAGCGGAAGAAGAGAAGGATGAGTGACTAGAGTTGAGGAAGGTAGGAAGGAGGGTGGAGGCAAAGAAATGGGAGAAAAAGAGGGCAAAAGGATTAGTAAGGGGCTTTGACTGAAGAGAAGGAGGCCATCAGAGTCCTCCATCGTAACTAGATTTTGATGTGGGGAGGAAGAGATACTCTAGGGATTTCACCATAAAAGCACTAGAAGCCAAAGTGATTGTCGAGCATGCAATACACAAAGTTCATTTAATATTACACGCTGAAACAGAGAAGCCAAAGAAGTTGAGCATGCAATATCAGAAGTTTATTTGATACTAACCCTACTTACATAAAAAATCAGATAGGAACTTCCAGTTCTTTGCAACACAAATTTCAACAAAGTCGGATAGGATTACCATTCAAGAACCTTTTCTCTAACAGATGGAGGTTCAACACCCACCACACCGAACCAAGGCTGTTAACAAGCATCGTGAGCAGAGCTCTAGTCATTTTGAGATGAAGACTAGGCTTGGGTCCGGTTATGATGAGAAATGCAAAATCACAAATGATACTCAATTCCAATTAAGATTTTGCAATCAAAGCCATTTTTTCTGATAGCTCATTTCAACTGAACCACCTAATAAAGGATGATGGAACTCCTTGATTGTCACTGATTTCTTCTCTAAGATGTTTGTATTTCATATGAAACAATATGTGCTTCAAAAGAATAATATTTTACATGGAGAGACTGGATAAAAACTAGAGCTAAAAAAGTAGAAGCTCACAAAAAAGGCTCATCTTTTGCTTGAACCACTGAAAGAACCAAACAGAACCTTCTGAAGGAAGAACTACGACCCAAACCAAGTGCGCACATCATAATACATCCTTCTGTAAACATACACTGACCTAATATGCTAGAATATGTTGCTTTATCACTGGTGCATTTTCTTTCCTTGGTGTTTGCTAGTACTTTTCCTTTCCTCAACATGTGAAAAATAGTCCTAACACCTTTCTCATAATGATGCATTGGCCAACACAAGTACAGAATCTAAGTGTTCAAACCACAAGACAACTTTTTTTTCTCTGAAACATGCAAGACAACTAATAAATAGAAGTGCTGCTGCTTGTAGAAGTCCATTAAAAGAAGAAGAACAAGATGAAGAAAAGAAGATGCATGGAAATCTTACACTGTGCTAAACATAGGATCGCTCCTTACCAGAAACTGAAGAAGGAAAGGAATATGAGATTCATAAGGCTGGATGCTTCTATTCTGAATGTCACCTCCCTGCCAAAATGGATGTTTTTACTAATAATAGCAGGTTTTTGTAAAGGGACTATAATAACAAATTTATACATATATTAACTGTCCAACTGCCAGACTGACCACCTTTACTTTCAACAAGAAATGTACCTGTCTTCAACATTGTACAAAAAGAAACAATGTCCTAACGTATCATCAAATAAGAACAAAAAGAATACAAAAGAGGCTACATTCCTTTCTCCTTCATTGTTTTCTCATGTTATTTTTTATTTCTATGAGGTTATGGTTGTAGGTTTTCCTTTAAGCTCTCTGTATAATAAGAAATAGGGTTCCTCAAGACAAGCTATCAAAGCAACAGTCCTAGATCAGTACCCAATACCCATCTTGTCTTCCCTTTTTTCCTCCAACAAAAACCTTGTTTCTTTTTTTTTTTCCTTGGGTTGGTCTTTTCGTTTTACCACAAGAAGCATTGCACCAACCCTCTCACACCCTCTCACAGAAGCCCTAATGGTGCCACCACCACCAAGGTGGTCACTGCCAAGGGCGGAGCCTTCACAGCAGTAACAGTTGCTGCCATCATTGGCAGCGGTGGAGCCTTAGTGGCCACTCCAGCAAAGCCAATGCTTGGTTAGCCTCTGTGGGGCCCACCAACAGCCCAGAGGAGCCACCTATAATGCTGTCTAATGCTGCCCAAGGGCCTAGCAGTATTGGTAAAGGGCCCACCAGCCACTAGTCACCAGTAGCAATGTCATCTAAAATCCTGGTGGTCGTCTGACACCCATGGCAAACTCTGATCATCATTCTTTGACAAGAGGTCACTGCTGTTAACTCATTAAGGTCTCCCTTCATGAGGTTGGCAACAATTTTTCTAATGATTTGATGTATTAGATCTCATAGCTATCCATATTTTAATCAAGTGAAGAGCTTTGAAATTGGATAAATGGTGTCGTTATTGGACTCATTAGAATGACGGGCTCATTGCAGAGGATCTTGCCACACAAATGGGTATACAAGAAACCCATTTTATGTTGATTAATACACATTGTGTGCATTGACCATAAACCTTCATGATGACAAATGAGGATCATGACAGAGTCTTGATCGAACCAAAGAGATGTGTGCATGATGACATTGAGAAGGTGGGCAAGTGTGCCACCTAGAAGAAGGACAATGCCGTGGTCCACATGGCTCATGAAGAACACCAGCCCATGCATTGGCGGTGAAATCATGGATTACAAGGCAACCAAAGAGATGTGAGAAATGCTGAAATAGTTATTCCCATGGGAAGGCTTCCAACCACACCTTTTCCATTTATAATGAAACAAAATCTCAAGAAGGAAGGGGAGTCCCTAACTCAATATTACACAGGTTCAAAGCTGCATTTAAGAAGCTCAAACCTGTGTGCATGCTACTCAGAAGGCCTGCCATGCAGAAGTGATGGTCAATTATCTCTTTGCTGATTTAGGTCCAAATACACAAGTAAATGGTCCTCAATGCTCATCTTGCCCAATTGGCCTAAGTTGAAATATTTAAATAATGTAGAAGCATAAATTAAAGCACAAAAGATATGATGAACACTTGGGTTTACGTGAAAATCCCACTCATGAGGAGCGGGGAAAAAACCACGGGAGAAGCGCCCTATGGGCGTATTTTCTCTGTATTTCTTCTCAAAGGTAAATGGGAGAAGTACATGCCTATTTATAAACCATCATTCACACACAAAGCCCACACTTTTCAATGTGGCACTAAACAACCACTTAATTCTCTCAACCTTCCCCCTCAAGCTAGAGCATGGAATGTTCAGCTTGTAACACAAAGGAACCACTCTACATAGGCAGGAACATAGGCTGGAGCTGCTAAAGGAATTGTGGCTGTCTCTAAAGATCTGGTGCTGATGGCTCCCTATTCAGTATCCCTGAAAAGAGTCCTCCTCTGAAGACCTCGAAGCTGCATCTCCCACATAGAAACTAACTGGGCCCTTCCTCTGAGGCCCTCGAAAATGGATCTCCCTCTCTTTGGAGACCTCGAAACTCTGGACCTCCTAGAGTTTGGTTTCTTATGTGAAGATCAGCAACTAAACAAGTCCGTAGTGGTATCCAATGTTACCTCAACTGCTACAGGATACTATTGTGCCTTGGGACTGCAATAAAAGGACTACCAAACGACGGTGACTATAATGGCTTCCACACTCCCCCTTTCTCCCATGCTCGTATGGGAGAAGACAATAATAACAAGAAGACAATAGACCTGAAAAGTTAAAGAAGACTTCTCCATCTCTTCTCTTAAACATAAACCTCCTCATCATTTTTTTTACCTTCTCTTTTTTTTTCTCTTTTTCTTCTTTTTTTTTCTTTCTTTCTCTTCTTTTTTTTCTTCTTTCGTATCCTTTTTTTATTCCATCGTCATTTTTCCTTTTTTTTTTCACTCCTCTTCCTGACCTCCATTGATTTTTTTAACCACCAAGGCAAAAATGATAGGATACAAAAAGCAAATAACCCATTTGTTAAGGTTCCAGGAAGCCTACACTGTCGCTACCGCTTCTTTGCCTCTGCGGCGCAGGCAAGGACCTAAACCCAACGTGCTTCCTATCCTGTGAAGGTGATATCCCATTAGGCCGCATCTCGTTCTCCACCACCCTGGTCGCCAAGAAGCCCTCCTTCCCTTCCGATTTGCACTAGACCAGGTCTCTACCTCGTGTGGCGAGATCAACGTTGCAATCCTCCTTGGGGATCAATCCACCCTCGTTCCAACGATCGCGCATGCCAGAGCCATCACCATCGCCATCAGCTTTCTCTTCTCCCTCACATCCGAACCAAAGGAAGGAGAGTAGCAGCAACAAGAGTAGATTGCCACCGCCATCTTCAGCGAAGAGGAGCTCCAGAGACTTCTGGAGAAGAAGCCCCACTCAATCTGCTACGATGGGTTCGAGTCCTTATGGCACATGCACATCGCGCAGGGGGTGGCATAGGAACATTCCCCCTTCGGTACTCGTGGATCTCTCCTCGGATCTCGCTGATCTCTACCGCTACCACCCTCGCAAGTCCTTTGGCACCATCATCACTGCCACTGGTTGCGCCAGATCGACACCTTCATCGCCAAGATTCGTGAGCGCCTAATCTCGTGAGATCTCACGCTGGGCTTCTCATCAGCGTGATATTCTCCTTCATCCTCTTGGTCTACATGGTGACCTATCGGGGCCTACAACACCCTTCTTCTTAGTACCAAGGGTGCAGGGAGCCCTTGGGAATGTTAGCAACCACGATTAAGCCACCCAATGTTGTCGGATCCACGGCTCGCTTGATTGATCTTGCAAATAGTAATAAACTCCAACAATATAAAGAAAAATATGATAAAATGAACCCAAGAATTAAACATAAGTAGAAATATTTAAATAACGCGGAAGTATAAATCAAAGCATAAAAGATATGATAAACACTTGGGTTTACGTGGAAACTCCACTCATGAGGAGTGGGGAGAAAACCATAGGAGAAGCGTCCTATGGACGTGTTTTCTCTGTATTTCTTCTCAAAAGTAAATGGGAGTACATGCCTATTTATAGGCCATCACTCACAAAGCCCACACTTTTCAATGTGGCACTAAACAACCACTCATTTCTCTCAACAGCCTACTTTGAAGGATGCATATAACTACATGAGCATGCTTAAGGCTAAAATGACCAATACAACCATGGATTTCTGGACTTTGGTAATGGTAGCCACATATGGTAGAAATTGCAGTACCAATTCCACTAGAGGATAGGATTCACATTCCACCAATTGGTTGCAAATAAGGAACATACTTGCAAAAGGACTTTCTTTTTTGTAGAGGATACTTGTAAAGAACTTGTAGATTCAAATGCCCTAGTCATCAGTGCTACTGAATAGATGAGACAAATAGAGTCTACAAAGTTTGGCACTCCCATCAATCATGTTCATCATTATACTACAACACAAAACAAATGAACTTAAAATAGCACATAGTACAGAACTTTAATTAATTGAATAATACATAAAAGATTGAATTTTAACTCTAATACATGGAAAACATCAACACAAAGGAAGATATAGACATATCTGACCTAATTAGTGATAGGTGAAAGAGAAACATTGGCAACTGTAACACTGAAAGGTGAAGTACTACTAAGAATGAGAAGAAGCATCTGATTGAATGATTCTGCAACCATCGGAATTTAGCATGTAGGTAATGCATGATTACCTATTGAAAAAAAATACCGGTGACCAAATGCACCAATACTAGCAAAAGTAGAAAAGCTAATAGACATCCAAAGAGACATGGCAAATAGGCAATTATATTTGAAGATGGATGCACAAATAGTAGCAAAAATAGATGGTGTGGTAGACTATTGTGGCAGAGAAATCATCGCAAAAAGATTAAGTTTTGAAAATCTGTTGTCGTAGCGTAATTTGCGAGAAAAATCCGTCAATAAATAATTTTAACCGAAACTCAAAAGGAGTCCTGGGTCGAACACAGAAAGGCAGATGTTTGATAAAAATCGCATTTGATTCGTTGTCATAAAGCAGATTAGCAGGTTGAATTGAATCTACGCTAGCTATCTACTTAAAGAATAATGAATAGAAGAGAGAGAAAAGAATGATACAAAAAGAGAAAAATAGAGATAGAATAAACATGAATTTCATAACCACCGAGTAATGTTCATTACAACTAATCGTTACAACTACTCATTACACTAGAAAGTAAGAAATCTACGCTAGAAAGCAATAAAAGAGCTGGAGAGAAGTTATCCTCCTCGATGGTTGCTTGGAGGACGAGACGCGTTGACGAAGCATCCAGAAGAACGTGGTGAGATACAGGAGAAGGGAGAACGAAGACGGACGACGGAGGATGGGGTAGGGTGACATCGCAGCGGGATCCGCTTCCTAAACGGTGATGAAAAGACAACCGCAGGCGCTCCACAAACGGGGATGAGAAGGTGAAAAAATTCTAATTTAAACTCTAATGGAGCATCCCAGGTTTGGGACAAACTCTTAGAGCTTTGGAGGGGGTGAGAGAAGAGAGGAAGTGATGAGAATTTCAAGTGATAGGGGTCTCCTTTTATAGTTGTAGGGATTGAGGGCAAAATTGGCATTTCAAGCTTAAACATTAAATGAGGGGGTCTTTAGTAACGGGTTTAAACGTCAAACCTAAACGTGAGCGTAGTGTGCGCTCGCCTGCACCTTCTCTTCTGCGCGCTCAACACTCACGCACGATCGCGCGCTCTCAGTTGCAATCGGACGACTTAAAATGCATCGCGCCCACTCCTCTTCAACATGTTCAACGTCCGCACGAGAGATCTCCTCCAGTGCGAGAGATTTGAAGTGGCGTGACAAACAAATTGAGCCTCCTCACAATTTTGGGAGTGAGGCACCAAATATTAGGAGCGCCTAACATGACGCTCTTGATTCACGCCAAGATTAGGAGTGAGTCAATTTGTGAATAACATGACAAGCACTCACTTTGTGAATAACAAATTGTGAGGCACTCAATTTGTGAATAACATGCCAAAGATTGGGAGTGAGGCACCGAGATTCACGCCGAGATTCGTGAGCACCTAGCACACGTGACAGACAAATTGAGCCGCACTCGCTCACGCTCTTGATTTGAAGTGCAAGGTGTCTCATACCAGTGCCGTCAGCTCGTGGAGTGACGTCATAACCACTGCGCCATGCCTTGATTTAAAGCGTGCTTTGGTTTCAAGGCACACGCGCTCCTACCGTTGGATGAAGATCCAACCTTCGCCTTCAGAAGATGAGAGCTCCGCTTAGGGCGTGACGTGACATGTTCTCAGCTGTTGGATGGGCATCCAATGGCTAGGATTCATCAAGCGGGCGAAGAAGAGATGTTGCGGCCGGCGCTGGGTGACTGTGATGGCGCCATGTGGTGCCATCATGGCCGTCCATCTTCTTTGACTTGTAAATGGTGCTACGGATATCGGATTAGACCGATTTTCACATCGTTGGGCTACGATCGTCGATCTGAGCCCATCCGAGCGGTTGGATTTGTTGTTTTAGGTATGAATTTACACCACCTGGCCCCTTGATTTCAAATCTTTCTCGAACTGCATCTGATGCTACGAAAGTCTAATCGGGACAATCTTAGAGTCGTTAAACTTCAATCGTCACCCTGATCAGATCCGTACGGTTGGATCTTTAATCTGAGGCCCAGATAAAATATTATCCTGTTCCCTGACCATAAAAAGAGAAAATTAGCCTAAACTTTATACAATCTAACCTAAATGCAAGATGATGCATATTATGCAATATTTATAATGTATAATGCAACTATATGCTTAAGAACACGCATAAATAGACGATTTATGTGATATAAACGTGTTTACATCATAGACACCCGAATAAACATAGTTGATAAGTAATCATAGTCCTCTATAGATATAGTCATGTCCAAAAGTAGCCATAACAAAGACATCAAAAACTGGAGTAGTAGAAGAATCAATAGTGCCAAAGTGAGAGATCCAACTATAAAAGTTTTCAACAAAAGGAGTTCCTCGCAAGTCACCAGACATTGGTTGATCCTTAATAGAATTACACTTAAGACCAAGACTTGCAAGAAATTAGAATGCCCAAATTTCTTCTTGTTGCTTGGTCCTGGCCTTGTTATCCTCAATGATGGGCTAATATAAATCCTGCTCAGGCCACTGACTACAAAGTACACCATCATATTCAGCAATAAAGACATGCAAATGTTAAATTTGTGGGAGTGAATAATACACAAGGTATCCCATATTTTTTAGCTATTAGCAGCACAATCATAGGTCATGCACATTGTGGCTACGCACTATTAACCATCCGTGTAATTTCAAGTGCATTAGTAGATTTCTGCTTAGCGTTAGCGACTATCTTCTGGTTTGGTTTAAGATCAATAAGCATGTGCCCCTGGGAGCCAAGAAAGCAGAAAAATGTAAGTAGGATATAACTACAAATTTACATCCAGTTGGACAATTATTCCTTGAATATGATGTAACGAAGAAGTAGATGTAGAAGTTCTCTATGACGCAAAGTCTTTGTTCTCCATCGCTGCTAATAGTAGCCAAGAATAAAACTCCTAGGAAGAAGATAGGTAACCATTATCTTCAGATCTTTCATCTTTGTTGATCTCCCCTAATAACAAGTATTAAAAGCCCATCCAGCATGAAAAGGAGATGAGCAGACAAGTATACATGATCTAATGGTGAAGAGTGCATGTGAATTGTTGTCTTACATCCTGGCGACCCTACATGCAACGTAGAAGAAGCAATGTCAGTTGTTCCCTTGATGGCATACAGGGGATGTTCAGTGAAAACAGATGTGGAAATGGTGTTGTGGCTATTGTGAAGGCGTAGGGATGCAAAGACCTGGGAAAGAACTAGCGGCAATAGCAATGGAGCGTTGCATGCCTAGAAGGTTGCTAGGCCCCTTCTACACACCCACTAGAGGCATTAATGGTTATGTTATTAACAATCTTGGTGGGAAAAAGGCAACAACTGCACAAAGACAAAGAAGAGTTAAAAAATACTTACCGAGCGATTACCCATTGATTCTATGTGACTGAAATTGCTCAATTCTTGTTGGAGATTGATGTGCCTTCTATTTATAGAGAAGAACCCAAGAAAGATAATGGAAGTATATAAAAGGAAAATAGGTAAAAAGAATAGGATGACTACAAAGAATACATTTTTTTTTGAAAAGGAAATATAGAATACATAATAAATAACTAAAAACCTAACATTGACAAGAACCTTAAAATGATGAAGACTTTAATAAGTCAGTACTATCAAGTTTGATAACAGTACCTTGAATATGTTCAAGATTGTCAGCACCTTCTAGGCATGAACATAAACCAGTACCAAGATAATTGATCTCCTTCTCCACCACACTTGTAGCAAGAAAGTGTTCAAGCAATCAAGAGATCAAAGCAATGGAGCAACAACCACCCACCAAAGCAATGGTAGAGGAAAACAATTGCTTAGAGAAAGAAGAGATTGTAAACCCAAAAAAGCTTCAATACGATCTTGCATGCAGACTGCTCCTATGCAAAATTAGGTGGGAGAAAAGTAGTTGTCGTGCTTCATGCCAGGGCAGCTAAAAGATGGCCAGTGGGTAGCTAGCTAAAAGGCAATGGGGGGTCAATGATGGTGAGTTGGTGGTGCTAGACAATTGACAAGGACACAAAACTAGTGGTTGCGATGAGGCCAATGATGATAAAAGAAGTCACAACAGAGTAAGGGTGACAAAGTGGGTAAAGATAGGAAGGGCATGGGACGACAAGGCAATACGACAAAACATTTTTGATAGGGCTACAAGCAATAGAGAAGGGAACATGAAGGATAAATATTGGTGGTGTGTTGTTGGCAAGATTAGGGTTGATAGAGGGAAGTGGAAAACTTAATGCAAAGAGAAGTAGATGTGTAATGTGACAACAAGGTGATAGGGGTTGATAGTAGGAGTTGGTGATGATTATGATTCTAACAATGCGTAGAGTTTTGGAAGAGGGGAGGGTAGCATAGAGATGACAAAAGGGTGGACGATGGTTGTTAGTTTAGTGGAAGGATTGGGGTGGGAGTCATCACTATCCTTTGCCTCTATTAGTGCATCTTTATATTCACGTAGGAGCATAAAATCATAATGGCTAAGGTAATACAAGTGATATTATTTACCGATATTGTAGCCCCTACTGATGTTATCATTGCTACACTATGCAGCCTTAAGAAAGGACCAAATCACAAGCATAATTGAGGAACACCATGTCCAACTAAGTTGTGTAGCTTTGATAGGATTTTTTTTTTTTCGAGTTCATTATTGTAAAAAAAAAAATTGCATATATATTAACAGAAAAAACTTGTTGAGTTTAGAAATCCAAACAAAAATTTAGACATTGAAATTAGGGATATTGGAGAATCTGTGTACTTCACATACCAGAAGCATGGCAGCAACGCGTGCAATATCAGTTGGATAATATCTATGAAATCCTGCTAAGGACTTTCACACTCTTATTCCACATTATCATGCATCTTTAAAGAAGCAAGATATCCATCTCCTAATGTATACAAAAAAATAACAGATGTCCAATTGAAGCACCAGTTACCTTTGGCAATTTCATTGTTTTTTTTCAGAGGACTTGGCAATTTAATTGCTAATCTTCAAAGTTGTTATCCGCAGGTGGCAGGTTGGTGCTTTTGAAGGTGGTGTTGGCCTCCATACCATCTTATTCCACATCCATTTTCAAGTTGCCACAGAAGATTGAGAAAAAACTATCTGGACTGATGAGGAATTTCTTTTCGACTAACAATGGTTCGTCAGGGAAGGAAGCCAGGTTAGTGGCCTAGGGGAATGTTTGTAGACCTGAGAAGGAAGGAGGTTTGGGGCTCAGAGATCTGTCTACCATGGATGACAGCTTTCTGGCCAAATTAATAAACAAATTCCTGGAGTGCAGAAAGGATCTCTTGGGACGGGTCATAGAGGCATCCTATGGACTAAGGCTAAATTGGGATTTGTTGGCAGTACCACCTCATGGCACGTCTCACTTTATTAGAGGTCTAGGCTCTGTGGCACCTAAGGTGCAACATTTCTTCTTGCCATATGTTGGCATGGGAGATGTATTCCACGTCTGAATTGATGATTGGAAGGGTCAAGGGAGCCTAAAGGAAAGACTTTCAAGGCTCTTTGCACTAGAAAATGATAGATAGGTAATGGCAGGCAACTATTGGGAGAGGTCATGCTGTCATGGTGCCCCACTTTTATGAGAAACCTGTCAAACCAAAGGAACATGGATTTACAATTATTGCTTCAAGACTTGGAGGGCTACCAGCTTGAGGGGATGTAAATTCTTTCATTTGGGATGAAGCAGATTTTTTTGTGCAAGATGCGTACAATATGCTAAGGACCTTGGGGCTGGTGGCTAACATTGACTTCATTAAAGACTGCAAATAGATCTGGACAATGGCATGTCTATTGAAGATCAAGATTTTTGTGTAGCTTCTTAGAAGGGATCAATGACAAACATGTGGAGAGCAAGATGGCCACCAAAAGCAAATGGGCAATGTCCACTTTGTGAAGGAGTGAATGAGAACATCAACCACATGTTCTTTGCTTGTCCACTCTCAACGCAAATTTGGAGTCATTTTAACATTGGTTGGATCTTGAACTTTAATCAAGAAGATTTCTGGGGCTTGTTTAGGAGAGGAGGACAGCAAGTGGGGTTGAATGCTTTCCAATCCAAGAAGGAGAAAGCCGAGGCTCTGGCAATGTTGTGGGACATTTGGCTAGGAAAAACTGAGGCGATCTTCAAGGTGAAACATCCATATCTTTAGAATTTTATTTTTAGTATTTCTTCTTTGATGCATTTTTGGGAGGACTCTGTACTTTTTGGCTGTGTTTATTTTTTGGCCCCCATCGATTAAATGGATAACCACCCTTCCTTTTTTCAAAAAAAAATTGTTAATCACCGTAAGTTTGTTAGATTTTCTCTTAGAAAGAATAGGCAACAAACTTATTCATGGACTAATCTTAGCAAGATAATTGCGCTCTTAGATCCTTCTCCACATTTTTTTTTGTAAATCTTTGAACGTAGAAGGAAAGATGTCCAAGCATATACGTTGGTACAATACCTTAACAATTATTAAAGAGCATAATCAAAGTTTTTCAATTTATTTTATTCACTGTAGTCTTAAAAGACATTCTTTATTTGCTTTCTTTCTTTTCTCATATTTTCCTTTTGTATTACGCACATGATATCACTTCAATGCATCTCTTTATAGATAAATTGTATAGTCTCAAAAGAATTTCAAGTCTTTGCATCCACAAAAACCCTTGAAAGTCCATTGGCTTACACAGACATAAGTCCATAGTGGCTGATCTCATAGGTCTCAACTGGATGAGGGTTAGTGCATGGGCTTAGGATGAGTTGGTAGGCTTGGATGAATAGTGTAGCTGTGTAGGTAGAATAGACATGGTTTATGAGGGATGCTATCTAACATCTCTACTTGCAACATATCTATTCACCAGTCTCATCCAACAAGTAATTCTACTTTTTAATAGAACAGTCAAAAGAAAAAAACAACAAATATAAAATACATAATATGCAACCCTCATTACTTAAATCACATCGACTTATATATCACATCAAATCCACTACAATCCATTTCACTGCCAACCCCACCATCTTTCCAACTTAACATTTCCTAAAGTAAGCTGGAGCTATATATTAGCCTCATTGAAAAACAGCCATAGCATTTTGTCTATTTGGAGTA
Organism: Thalassia testudinum; assembly: GCA_037157565.1. Taxonomy (NCBI): domain Eukaryota; kingdom Viridiplantae; phylum Streptophyta; class Magnoliopsida; order Alismatales; family Hydrocharitaceae; genus Thalassia; species Thalassia testudinum. The sequence goes on from JAZHRO010000039.1 coordinate 17,684,187, forward strand.
ACATCTGTGAGTTGCAAAGGCATGAAATCTAGTAAAGTGTCAGTTTGACCCCAAGCAAGTAAGATGGCTTAGACCTGCATCTGATTCTACTTATGTGAAGTTTTGGATCCTTGATAATATGCCCAATCAAAATGAGCTTAAATCAATTCCATACTTCCTGTGGGAGTTGCTTTTGATGCAAAAATCTGGAGTCCTAGGTCTACCAAAAGCTTTCTTAGAGAGAAATAGCACCTTTTTTCCAATTATGGTGGAAGGCTTTTTGCAAGCTTTGACAATTACATTATGACCCTCAAAAATTCATAATCAAATGAGAATCCATAAAAAGTGCCAACTTTTAACCTTGAGTGTTTGTTTGATTGCTGAAACAATATGACTAAAATCTTTCCTCTCAAAAAAACCAATATGTCTAAATCTTTAGTATCATCGAAACTATTAGAAGTTGGCTTTTCTATCCAAGCACAATGTGCTGATTTACAATTTTGCCACTCTCCTTATCTTCCTCTTCCACCACCAGATCTCACCCCCTTTCTTACCCCTTTCCTTTACCCCATACTCCTCCCCCCCCCCCCCCTTCAGATCATCGCCATCTCCCTTACTACTTTTGGCTCAGCATTCCCACCACCTTCCAAAGCCTACCTCCAACCACATCCTTGGTAACTCCCAAATAACTACACCACCCCCCCCCCCCCCCCCCCCCTTCAAAAAACAACCCTCTAGCCTGCCACCACCTTTGCCTAGTGTTGCTATGAAGGAAGATGAAGCGACATCTGTCTACAATATGTTGTCCACTCCCCACGACTCTTTGCCCTTATCATATCTTGGGTTGCCTCTCTCTATTGGAATGCCTCACATTCAAGACTTTGATTTTTTGGTGGAAAAGCTGCGGAAATGCTTGCATCCTGGAGGGCTCGATTGCTGTCTAAAGGTGGCCATTTGGTTCTTCTTAAGGCAGTTTTGGCCGCTATTCCAATTTTTTCCATGTTTGTTGCTTGGCTTCCGGTTGATATTATTTATTGGCTTGAAAGTTGAAACTTTTTTTGAAAAAGAGGAAAGGTGGTTATCCAGTTGATAACCATGCAAATTTAATTAATCAGGGGCCAAAAAAAGTGCAACCAAAAAGTTACAAAGAGTTTTCCCAAAATGTATCAGAAAAGAAATACAAGAAATGGAATTCTCAATAAGGATGTTGCCCCTTGAAGACCGCTGCATTTCTTCCAAGCCAAATGCCCTAAAGTACCACCAAAGCTTTGGCCTTCTCCATCATGGACTAGAAAGCATTAAGTCTTGATTGTCGTCCTCCTGTCCTAAACAAGCCTTGGAAATCTCCTTGGCTAGAGTGCAAGATCCAATCGATATTAAAGCGACTCCAAGCTTGCATCGAGAGTGAACAAGGAAAAACTAGATGGTTGATGTCCTCGTCCTTTCCACAAAGAAGACACCCTACTTCCAACACCCATCTTGCTTTCCACATCCTTGTCAGCAGATTGCCCTTTCTAAGTAACCATAAAAAAAACTTGATCTTCAAGGACATGCTGCCATCTAGATCTACCTTCAGTCTCTAATGAAGTCAATATCCACCACCTACCCCAAAACCCTTAGCCTCTTGTACACCTCCCGCACAGAGAACTCGCCCTCATCCCAAACGAATGAATCCACACCCCCTTCAATCTGATAGCCCTCCAACACCTAGAGCAAAAGTTGTAAATCAAGAATCCTCCAATTCGACAAGTTTCCCCTAAAAGAAGGGCACCAAGACCCATCCACCAGTTAGCCATTGTTACCTCCCTTTCATTTACCACGCAAATAGTCTTGGAAACTTGTTCATTACACCCCCTAGCTCATCTAATCATCCATCCAAAAGTAGAACACATCTCATGCACCGACATATGGTGAAAAGAAGCGTTGCAACTTTTGGCACCATAGAGCCCAGGCCTCTAACAAGATGAGAAGTGCCACATGAAGGCATCACGAAGAAATCCTAGTTAAGCCTGGGACCATAAGATGCCTCTAGGACCTTCCCTAAAAGATCCTGCCTAAGCTCAAGAAATCTATTTATCCACTTGGCTAGAAAACTCTCATTCATGGTAGCTAGATCTCTGACTCCCAAACTTCATTTCTTCTTTGGTCTACAAACTTCATCCCATGCCACTAACCTGGCCCCCCTTCCTGACGAATCATAATTAGTCCAGAAAAAATCGCTCAACCCAAAAATTTTCTTCTCAACCCTCTACGACATCTTGAAGACGAAAATGAAGTCGGAAGGTATGGCCGTTAGCACCACTTTTAATAGCACCAATCTGCCACCTCTGGATAACACCTTTGAAGCCCATCCAGCCAACGTCCCCTCCATTCTGTCAAAGAGGGGCAACCATTCTTGTGCAAAAATCTGCCCATTGAATAGTGGAAGGCCAAGGTAGGATATAGGCAAAGATCCTTCTAGAGTATGAAGCATGGCCCCCCAACTGGCAATCTCCTCAGTGGACATGTGCATGGGGACAAAAGTTGTCAATGAGAAAGGCAACACTAAGACGATAAGGTTCATAATAGCCCAAGGCGAAAGGCATCAGAACAAATGAATTGAGGTGACAAATTTTTTTAATTTTTTTATTTACATATATATGCCTTGGTAACTTATAATAATAATACCAACTTTATAAAAACATTTCTAATAACAATTTCTTTTTGAAGAATAATAATAATAAATAATATTTTAGAGTTTACGAAAAAGACAAGGATAGGAATTACATTGAAAAAAGTCATTTTACATAGTTTGAAACTTTCAAATGATAAAAGGAAGAAAATCCTCCACTAATCAAGGTAGGAAAAAAAAACAAAATAATGCATATAACGCATTGCTCATCAGAGTCATCTTTAAGATTTAATTCATCATCGTCATCAACATTGTCACCACCAACTTCTTCGATCACTTTACACAGATATATTGTCATCGATATTGTCATCCATTTAATATGGGGACTTTGGAGGAGAATGATGTTGCCATTGACTTGGACACTCTGGTGGTTAGATTACCAATCAAATACCTTGGCCTTCCTTTGGGAGGAAGAAAGCTAACCTCTTCGGATTGGAAGGGATTGATTGAAAAGTTCTCAATAGACTTTCGTCTTAGAGTGGCAGACTCCTCTCTAGAGGAGGATGTTTGGTGTTAGTTAAATCAATCCTCAATTTAATTTTGGTGTTCTTCTTGTTAGTGTTTTCTCCTACAAAAAAGATACTAAAGCAGATAGGCATGATCCGGAAGATATTCTTTTGGAAAGGGCCCGAATTTGAAGGAAGATTTGCTCAACTTGTCAAGTGGAATGATATTTGTAAGCTGAAGATTGAAGGTCTTAGAGTGTGTCACCTAACACATTTTAATAAGGCTTTACTGCTGAAATGGATGGTTAAATTTCTGTCTAATGATGGTTCTATGGTGAATTCCGTGTTTTGAGGACTCCTATGGTGATTATATGAATGTAATGCAAAGAGCTGAAGGTATGACTAATAGTGTTTCCACGGTTTAGCACTCCATAAGACCTCTTTTTTCTAAATTTTCGTATCAATTTGTGCCATCGTTGGGTGATGGGAATTCTTTCAGATTTGGCGATATGATTGGACTGAAAAGGGGACCTTTTCTGAGGCTTTTTAGAGACTTTTTCAGCATACAGTCAATAAAGAAGCCAAGGTTATGGAGTTCTAGGATGAAGATCTTCGTTGTTGGCATATCAGGTTACCAGAGGGCCTCTCAGAGTCCATGTTCTTTGAATTTCAGCAGCTGTTGCACTCTATTAAGGATCTATCCCCGACTTCTGCTGAGCCTGATGGCCTCGTTTGGAAATATGGGACATTCTCGATTAGTTGGGCCTACAAGTTGATGATTAATAATGATACTAATTCTAATATGATTGATGGGGATTCCAAATTGATTTGAAATGTAAGATCCCTCTCGAGATAAGATTATTCTTATGATTCTTTGGAAGGAAACGGATTGTTACATGAATGTATAGATCCAAGTGGGCTCCAAATGGGGACACTATATGTCTCCTTTGTCAGAATGCAAACGGAGCTGTGCAACATTTATTCTTTGATTGCAACTTTACCAGAGATGTTTGGACAAGCTTTAATCTCCACACGATTTACACGTCAGATTTTGAAAGTTTTTGGACAAGTTTCAGAGATCATGTTCTTTTTGATATGGCAGGCTGGTGTTAGGGACTTGCTATTATTTGGTATATCTGGCTTCAAAGGAATGGTACTGTTTTTCGTAATGAGAGGTGTTAGGTGAATAATGTGATTACCGAGGCGAGGGTTTTTTCAGAGTTTTGGCTGCAAAATATGTAAGTCTGTTCCTTTTTCTTCTCTTTAATACAAATTACGGATGATTACCATGCTCAAGTAATCTTCTAATTTTTCTTTCAAACAAAAAAGCTTCTTCGATCTCCTCTTCCTCTTCATCTTCCTCATCATAACTATCTACATACTATTCATCTTCTTCAATGATTATTAGAGTTTTCCATTTTCCCTTTAACCTGTTTAGGAGCATTTTCCTTTGTAGTAGCATGAGCACAAGTATGTCAAGAAGTAACTTGTTCGTTGATGCCCGATGCAAGCTCAACCATGCACAAGGTGAGATCATCACCAAACACAATATCATCCCCTCCATTTTCCTCGTCTTCCTCCATTCTCCCTAACAACCACTCATTTGAATCAAATGGGATCAAGATAATCCTTATCTTCATATCTATCCCTCAAAGCTTCATTATACTTGACAAATACGAGATCATTCAATTTTTGTTGTGCCAGCAAATTTCTCTTCTTTGAGTGAACCTTTATTTTGAGAAGATTCGAGCGAACCTAAATAAATTAGCAAAGTATTGATATAAATTTACCTAATAAGACTAATGCAATACATGTTATTGTTTAATTTATAACTTACATTTTCAAATATATTCCAATTCCTTTCGCATCCTAAGGCACTACAAGACCTAACACCTTCAATGCCAATTTCGCCAAGTTTGAAGCAAAACCACCAAAGAGATTTCACCACTCCACTGTAAAAAAAAAAAGGTTATATAATAAGACCTGACTTATAATAATATAAAAATAATTATACCACTTTAATACCTGGAGCAATAGCCTTCCTTTGTTTAATTGCCACAAAGGTTCCAAAAAGTCCTTGTGCATTCCTATAATGAAAATTTCACGCGTTATTTTGTCCTATACACTCTCATCAAGCTCCAACCTTGCTAAGATATTGTAAAATCCATCCATGACCTCTGAATCAAGATTTAGATTTAGATTTTCATAAGAGAACTCTGGATTCAGGAAATATCATGCTACATGTAGAGAGTCATGTGAAGCTGGCATTCTCATCTCCTATCAATGATTTCACAGATAGGTCTAAAACTCTTAACATTGTTGCGGAAAGCCTTCGTGATAGCTTAGCTTTATCCATTGCTTCGTGTACATATCTCATTGTAGACATCTTTTCTGAGTCAATAATATATAGCACTTTGACAAGAGGAGACATCACCTTAAGAATGCAGACAATCTTGTTCCAAAAGGAAGGCATCATAACGATTGTTGCTACCTTCTTTCCCCTCTTTTCTTTTGCATTCTTAAAAGTGATCCACTTATCCGAAATAAACATCTTCCTTAAATTCACCTTTTGCATATAAATACTCTACAAAGGAACGATGTAGTGAATCTTGTCACCACATGCCTTAACAACTCTTTACTTGTGAACTATGTCATTAAATTCAAGATCGAAGAATGCATGTATATGTAGCTACTCAATTGCATTGCATACTTAAGAGCCTTCTTTACATCCTCTAACTTGCCAAAGTCCTCCAACATCAGGTCGATGCAATGTGCAGCACAAGAAGTTCAATAAACATGTGGATGCTTAGCCTTCAATAACTTGCCTATGGAAAAAAGAAAACATCATTTTTAATAATTTATTTACATTACTAAAGAAAATATATATGTTAAAAATTAAAATAAGTAGAGATTTATTATCAGCAATAATATAATTGGATGCATTGTCACTGATGACTTGAATTACATATTCTTCCATGACACAAGCAATCATGCCTCTTATAAGCTCACAAAGCTTCTCCCTAGTTTTTATGTAGAATGAGGCATCAATGGACTCCAAGGAAACAATCCCCATGGAAGAATTAACCAAAAAAATTATAAGTGTTCTACTCTTTCTATCTGTCCAGCCATCTATCATTGGTATGCATCCATATTTCTCCAAAGCCTCATGACCTTTGGTGATAAAATCTTGAGTCTCATTCACATGATGTCTCAGCAGAGGAACCCTTCATGGTAAGGAGACTTCAATCCAAGGCCAAAACAACTAATAGCCTCTATCATTATCTCAAACCAAATGTCTTTAACAACATTGAATAAAATATTGTTACGGTACATCCATTTTGCAATAATTCGAATAACTGTATCTTTTCCTTCTTTTTTGAAAACCTCAGAAATTATACTTTGTTTTCTCAATAAGCTCCTTTTTTGTTCGCGAACGACCTTCTTAGGGTAGAGCTTTGTAAACTTATCCATGAGTCCATGAAACTTCATCATAGGGAGTCCACTTCCACTCCCACCAACACTTGTCATGAGATGAGCCTTCTTTTTCTATGACTGTGTGGGATTTGCTCTTTTTGTTCTAGTTGTGAATTTGTTCATTGGTCCTCGAAATACATTTAATTCCTCTACCTGTTGTTTTTGTTCTCCATCATCATCATCATATAATAGCTCATCATAAACAAAATCTTTCATAAACCTTTCTTTCTCTTCTTAGACCGTCAATACTCTTTAACTCTTCTCTGACATGTTGTGGAGCTTTTGGACATATTACAGTGTTCTTATCACCACCAGTAATGTGTCCAATAGCTCTGTGAATCCCTCCCTTGACCCCTTTTTTTTTTTAGAAAGGACAAGGAATATTACCTAAGATCGTTAATCATCTAGAAATTGTATTAAGTAAATGGAACGGATTTACAAGTTTTGGAACAAAGAATCAGACAAATAAATAACCTCTCTTACTACATTTTCCACCCGGCAATGATCATCTCTAAAAATCTGTCGTTCCGCTATAGTCATAAACACCATAAAGCCGTAAAACCCTTCACCCAACCTATAACGTCCAGATCATAATGGTCCCAGAATGATCTCTAGAAGGAAGAAAAGTTGGAGATACCAATCGTACAAAGCTGCAGAATCTGCCAAATATCCTTGGAGAATGGGCAATTGAAGAAAAGATGATCCAAATCTTTCTCATCCGCTTCGCAAAAAATACACGTGATGTCCATATCATCCCTCCACCCTCGCATGAAACATTTAGTCACCAGCCACTTTCTCCTAAACATTCAAAGAAAAATTTTTACCTTTAATGGTAGCATGCATTTCCAGATCTTCTTTGAGTCTTTCTTGGTGTCACCATTTTCACTGTCGGCAGAAATCAACCTTGAATAGGATAATAATATGTATGATACATATTCCTGTTTAAGTAGTCTTGTAAGGATAATATCTTTTGAGGATAGATATTCTATCTAAGTCTACTTCAACACAGATTCTATCCTTAGATATTAGTATATTACTAGTCTAACAGTAATAATATATTTATTACTGTTATAATGTCTAACAATAATAATATGCATAATACATAATATACAGTATTACTGTTTAAGTGTTTAATACATATTAATATTATCCTTATGCATTACTTCTACAAATATAGTAGCATAATATATTACGGTATTACTATTTAATACTAGACTAGATATAATATTACTATCTAATAATATTTATAGTCTCAAGACTCACAACACGAACAAGTCACAACAAAAATACAACTAAAGTTTAAGACTAACATCTAACACGGTCACACCGTGGCAATGGCAAGAAGACAAAAAAAATTGCAGTTGGGGGTCTAGCGATGGAAGAGACTAGAAAAAAGAAAGAAAGAAAGAACAAGTGATGGTGCGAAGATGGCGATGCCACGATGGAGGCTTGGAGGTCGAGAATCGAGGTAATACCTGGGTGATGGAGGTCGAGGAGGTGATGAAGATGACGAGCGATGATGATGGCAAGCAAATCGAGGATGGTCAAAGAAGGTCCAAGCTTCATTGCTCCAGCAACCATGGTGATGGGGGTTGGTGGCTGGAGAGAAGGCAAGTCACGACTCACGTAAATATGTATATGGGATGGGAACTCAAAGGTCGTGGAATCGTGACCCTTCAGTTGGAAGGTCGGGATTTGTTGCCTTTAAAAAAATAAAAATCAAAATCAGGTGTTAGCGCTTCAGGCGATGGGGCGACGAGGTGAAGAGGCGTCGCCCAAGGCTAGGAGGCGCATTTCCTAACCAAAGGCCATCGCTTGGGGGTTTAGTGAGGTGAGAATTTCCACCATCACCTCGCCTCATCGCCTTCTCCCTCGAGGCACTTGCCTTGACAGCACTGGCCTTACTTCTGAAGCATATCCGCAACCCTGACACCTTACCAAAGATCTCAAGTAAAAGGCACAACCTCCTTACTTCTGAAGCATATCCCTCAACAAAAAAAGGGTACCATCTGCATACTGTAGTACCGGGATAGCCGGCCCCTTTTCTATGGCGAAACCTGCAAACAGACCCCCTGCGTAGGCCCTAGAGATAGACCTCACCAAAGCATCAATTGCCAGGACAAAGAGCATCGATGCTAACGTGCATCCCTGCCTCACCCCTTTCTAGGTTGAATCCACCCCTGATTGGTTTTCCGTTCACCAAAATTGAGAATGATGTTGTCACACAACGCTTCATATACTCCACCTAATGTAAGGAAATCCCCTCTTTACCAAAGGAAGCCCATAAAAAGGACCATTGTATAAAGCCATAAGCTTTACTGAAGTCCACCTTCCAAAGGAACGCCTTCCTCCTCACCTTTTTCCAATAAGCTAGGATCTCATAAGCAATGACATACCCATCCAGAATGTTCCTACTTAGGACGAAAGCCATCTGCATAGGTGAGGTGATATCTTGCAGCACACCCCACAACCTATTGGCAAGTACCTTGTCCACAATAAGATAGATGGCGTTGAAGAGGGCAATAGGCCTATAATCTTCAATGGACTCTACCCCCTCCTTTAGTAGCAGACAAGAGTGCAAAAATCGGTCTATGAGACTGATTAATCAGCTGCATAATTATATGCAGTCAAAAGATGAAGTGAATACCTATATCCGACCCTATAGTCGGTCTATCCGATTAATTGGTCGATTATTTGATTAATCAACCAATTAACCAGCCAAGTAAGTTTTAAGGTTTCAATTTTTTTTATTTTAACTTTGATGCACGTGCAATGCACCCCCAAACCAATACTCGGCTAAACCCAACGCTTAAATACACTCAATTAAACTTGACTTCTCCTATTACCTCAAGTTCCTAACACACAAAAGCCTCAACCCTAAGCAAAACCCTTGGTCCTAAGCCCCTCTTCTTGTCTCCTTTACCCCAACTTATCTCCTTTAGATTTATGATATATAAATCTTAGTTTATTTGTTTTATTTTATGTGTTGTGATATTGATAGCTATTTGTTAGAAGCTATATTGAGAGAATATGTGTATCAAAAAAATAATATTAACTTGATAAGAACAGATACTGCACATAATATATATGTATATGTGATATTTGAATTCATATATATGCATACTTGGTATATATAATGATATATATAATTATATTTAAAATTTTAAATATTAAAAAGTATTACACCAATTAATTCTCGATTAATCACCCACATACCGTATACTCGTTAGTCAGTGACCTCATCGACTAAATATCGACTACCGATTTCTACAGCCATGGTAGCAGGAACATGTAGAATTTGTTGAGCATGTTGAACCCCACGTTACCACCAACAAATTCTTTTTTTTTTTAAAATAGGAGGGGTGGTTATCCACTTGATAGTCACCCAAATTCATTCATCACCAAAAGAACCAGCTATAGATTACAAGGATGACTCTCAAAACACTACCTGGGAAGAAATGGAAAATACAAAGTTCTCAACATAGGGGTTATGACCTTTGAAAACCACCTTGTTTCTCCCCAACTAGACACCCCAAAGAACCGTTAACATCTTTGCTTTTTCCTTCTTCGATCTGAAAACTCTATGCCTCCCCTACCCCACACCTCTCCTAAATGAAGACCATAAATCATCCAAGTTACCATGGTTGATCCAATCTATCCCCATTCTCCTCCAAACCTGCTCGATGAAAGCACACTAGAAGAACAAGTGTTCAACATCCTCCTCCTCCCCAACACAGAACAGGTAGGTCCTATCATCCACCGGTGCCCATTTTGCCCTCCAAGCCTTTGTAAGGAGTCTCCTCTCCTCAACAATCACGGAAAAATCTTCACCCTCAGTGGGCCATCCACTGACCATATCAATTCACAGTCCCACAGGAAATTGATGTCAACCACATGCACTAATCCCTACAACCTACCGTAAGCCTTTCTCACCAAAAATTCTCCCTCTTCCCAGTGAAAACCATCCACCCCTTCTTCTGACTCCCATCCCTATAAGCATTGCAAAAACTCCTATAACTCTTCCACCCTCTAATTAGAGAAAGCCCCTTAAAAACTAAGGCACCAGGCATCTAACCAATAGCTTCTCACTGTCACCTCTCTATGGGTAGCTCTGAAGAAAAGACTAGGTTGTCACATAGGGGCCATCTCCCATCCAGTTGTTTGTCTAGAACCTAAATGCATTGCTCGTCCCCAAAGGAGGCGAGAAGAAGCCACCAACAAATTCCAGCACATTCCTCCTTAACCTTAACCAAGGACTAGAATTCCTTACAGAAATAAATCAGAAAGACATCAGGACTCAAGCACCCATCCGCATTAAGGCCCCAAATTGCCTCTCGCACCTCATCCTCCATGAACTTTGTAATAAGACCCCCTTGCATGCTCATCACCAATGCATTGCACCTCAAATCCCATCAATCTCCACCTTCCCGTCCTCTTAGCCGTGAAGGACATATAGTAATTTGCCACTGCTCTACCCACCTCCTCCCTTCCAAAGAATATTCTATCATTCAGGACCAATCTGTCAAGCCAATTCTTCTACCTCCTAGCCGATGCAACCATTTGAAAATATCTAGTATTCGAGTCCCCCTCCTTGAGCCACTTTTGACGAGATTTAACCTTCCACTCCACCTCCAGCTTCTTGACCTCCATCTATACTGCACGCAAGTGCGTGGCTCTAGCCGACACATCCTCCTGAGAAAGTACCTCTTGATCCTTTGTTTTGTTTAGCCTTGACAACTCCACCAAGGCATCATCCCTCTTCCTGTTTCGCCTTTCCCTGATTTCCTTTTTGTAATTTTTGAGAAACACCCACAGATCACTCAACTTGGACTCCAATTTCGCTACTATCGAACCTATGTGCTAAAGGGATCTCCATCTGTCTTCTATGGCCCCTCTGAAGTCCTCCTTCACCAACCACGATTTGTCAAATTTGAAATAAGACCCAAATTATCTTCCCTCATTCGTCTGCCACATCAGAGGTGTATAGCCTAAGAAGGGTCTATGCATTAGCCGAACATCTACTAAGGGGAAGATCTCCGCTATCTCCACAATACAAAGAAACCAATCAATTCTGGATTTTTGTCTTGTTGAATTCCTCCAATTGAAACTATATGTCGATGCTTTCTTTGGAAAGGAAATTCGAAGCAGGGGAGGGGAGGTTATTTGGTTGCTTGGAAGGATGTTTGTTCTTTAATGGACTAGGTATTCGGTGTCTAAGGACAATGAATGAGGCTCTACTTGCTAGATGGTATGCACATCTTATGGAAGGGGATGATCATCTTTGCTTCAGGTTTCTTTGCTCAAGTTATGGTGATTGCTTCAGTTGGGAACGGCGTGGCCTACTCTCTGGCACCGAGTCAGCTTTTTGCAAAAGTTTGGCCCATATATTTCCAAGACTCCCTGATTTCTGCACCCCACGAATTGGTTCTGGTGATGGATTCCTTTTCTGGCAGGATTCTTGGTTGCCTTCAGGCCCTCTTCAAGATTCCCATCCATGATTGTTTGGCCTTGCTTGAGTGCCTGACGCTACATTGCATAATTGCTGATCGAATGGTGGATGGTTACCCAATTTTTGGGGTGCATTAGCTGCTGCAAGGGGGTTGGAATTTATGGATTTATTGGATAATACAAATCATGTTCAGCTGCAGCCAGATATCAAAGATGGTGGGGTTTGGAGCAATGGCACCTTTTCTGTTTCGAAGGTATATCGTGAGTTGAGTGGCATTTTGGAAGATCGTGATGATGATTTCCTTTATGATTGCCATCTAATTTGGTCTGTTAAAGCTCCTTTGAAGATTAAATTCTTTCCTGGGAATTAAGAAGGTGTCACCTTATGACCAAGTGCAGAAGATTGCAATGGCTCCCCTCTGCATCCACTGCATGTTCACTTTGTGATGGTCCAGCTGAGGATGATGAACATTTCTTTTTTGGGTGCCCTTTCTCTACCTCTATTTGGACGGAGTTTAGACTGGACTGGATTTCTTCAAATGCCTTTTCTAATTTCTGGTGGTCTTTCCAGTGCGGAAGACCTACTTCGGGACCTTCACATTTCAGATCCAAATCCGAACAAGCTGCTCCTCTATTTCTGTTATGGGCATTGTGGGGGGAGTGAAATGCGTATATCTTTCAAGGTCAACGACCTTACAGGGAGGATGTTGTCTTAGGGGCTAAATCTCTACTTTCTGAGTGGTTATAGTTGTATTCAGAACTTCTGAACTTTCCTTTATTAATTAAATAGTGATGGAAGGTTACTACATTGAGTAACCCTCTTATTCTCTTTCAAAAAAAAAAAAAAAAGCATCTTCCTCTCAAAAACCTTCTACCTACCCCCACCTTCACCCCTCATCCTCCACCTTGAGACACCTAACTTCTCATCCTCCCCCCTCCAAAGACTGTGGAACGACATGAAGTGGCAAAGTGGAGGAAAAAAGGAATAGAGAGGAAGGTGCCTACTTCTTTCCAGGTCTTCTAGACTCTGCATAGGGTGGTGTCCAACGCCAAATCGGACCTCAGATATGGATCAATGTGGCACATGAGGACCAGGGGTGTGATACGTCCAAGTGAATATAGGGTTCTGAGAAAAGGCATTAGGCATATACCTGTTTCCATGCACCAGACCTTTTGAATAGCAACAACCTACAAAGCGAAATCCAAGTACAAGCTTTTTGCAACTACTACTATGTTATATGGTATTGGAGTTGCTGCTGATAGTGGGAGCTTTCCAAAGAAATAACTTAATAGCCACCTCTGTGGCACATTGTACTCCCTTTGGCCATGTAATCATGCAGTTTATGGAAATTGCCAAGTTGATTTCCTTCAAAAATTGTCTGATCTAAATGGCAAAGAAGTATCTCCAGGTAAACAACACCCCATGAGAAAAACTACCTGACTCACTGTCTAGAGCTAGCTCAGCAAGAGCCGAAGCCAACTCTTCCATGACCACTTGGTTATTCACTTTCCACATTTTATGGTACTCAAGAATTCCCCTCCTATCTATGTCATTTTCTCCAACATTTTCCACTTCAATCTATCTCATGCTTCTGAATGAGAAAGAGAAGGGTTTTTTCCCTTTACCTGTTGTAGCATTTTGACCTTTGGATTAAGTTTGAGATGTGCATTAATTCAGTGAGAGGTAGATGGACCCAAGAAATAGCAAATGATAAATCTTATGATTTTCACTACTAGAAGAGCAAACATGTGAAATATAGGAAGCTTTATGGAGGATCTGCATGTAAGTATGATTTTTGCAGAGATTATCGTATAATTTCTATCGGGTGTGTATACAAACAGTATATGGATCATGGACCTGGATTCATATAACACCCTAGTCTGTACACGTACACTCATCCCATTCATTTGCTCTTTATCAAAGAAAATGCTGGAAGAATCTTGGTGACAGGTTTCAAGATAAATCATGTGACTTTGACTGGTCTTCCATTTACTTAATTTATACATCAGGTCAGAGCAAGGTTCAACTTTGCTGATGATCTTTTCTAGATGTGCTGGGGTTTTGATCACTGTTACTGCACCTGCCACCACTACAATAGCAGCACTGCGACAGTGCCACTACAGCAGCATAGTTGTTATAGCAGCGTATGTGAAGCCTTGTATTGCTGCTTTAAGCCCAACACCTCAGTTAAATCAGATCTGGCTATGTGATCAGATATAGAAAACTAGTTATTTGCCTGTTGTGTGCAGTTGACGGTTTTATGCAAGGTCTGCACATCAAGAACCTGCACAATCAGATATTGGCAGTGCACTGGTTGGCTGGGCAGCATATTTTGATTGATTGGTGCACAAATATAATTTCTAGTTTGCAGATTGTTTTTTGGTGCAGATTTTTTGGTTCGAAAAAATCGGCAGGTCGAATTGCTTTTTTCATTCGTTTGCTTTAGAGATCTTGCTGTGACTGGCTCCCCATGCTGGAATCAGATTGAATTCGAATTTTTATTCAGATCTATTTTGTGTGCATATCTGGATCAGTGAGGCTTCTTACACAAAGCCCCTGTTTTGTTTGCTGAGGGGGCAACACCTTGCAGGTGCTTGGCTCCTGATTTGTTTGCTGCAGTTATTGGCTCCTTGATTGGTGCTATGGTTCCATGGAAGCTGCACTGTGGTGCAGCAATTCTAAAGCGTAGTCATTCAACTACGATCCCTGAAGCAAGTGCAGCAAAAGGTTTCCATAACATTCTGGTAACTATTTGATGTGCACCTGTTACAGGGGTATCAGTTTTACAGAGGTGGTCTGTATTCTAGCTCAGATGCAATTGTGATCTGTTTGGGGTTTAGCACCAGATTCTGCTTGGTTGTCTCCTACTGAGAACATTGTTAGTTGCAACTAACCCCCCTGATACTCCTGCTGCAGTCTGTTGATTGGTCATTACATTGGCTGCTATTATTCATAATCCTTTGATCAGGTTCAATCTCTCCAAAAAAGATATTTGTACACCTAGTTATATTCTATTCACTGTGAAGGGCTACGTATGGTCTTATGCTTTGATGGAATAATCGATGCTTCTGTTGTGTTGTTGAAGTTGTGTATCGATTTCTGGTGAATAGTGGTATTCTTTTGCTAGGATGGCCAATGATGCGCAAAAGATTAAGGGAAGAGACACTGTAGAATCTAATGATTAGTGGACCTTCATAGTGGTGTGACAAACCATATGACTGGACAAGCAAACTTCTTTTCTCATTACAAACTCAGGTAGAAATCAAGTGGCCGATGGATCTCAACTACAAGGGTTGGAAAAAGTGTGAAACATCTCCCAACTATGATTAGCTTATCCTCTGCTTTACATGTTCGAGATCTTTCCCTTAACTATTATCTGTTAGTAAATTTACAAAAGAGTTAAACCAACCTATATTTCATGTTGACTGGAGTGTTCTACAGGAACTGAATACAGGAAAGAAGATAGAAATCTGTTTCCTGTAAAAATTGCTTGGGAAAGTGGCATTAGCTCTTAGGTTGATGCTTTAGACACGTGGACAAAACAATGGAAAGAGAGATATTATTTAATATCTTTGGCAAGATCATCTTGTTCATCTCAACTTCACATCCTTGAAGATTTTTTTTTTCTATGAAATTCCTTTCGTAAGAAGCATGCCACTTGCCAAAACATCATCATGCAAATTTTAGGGAATTGGAGAACACAAGCATAGATCCTGTTTCTTTGGTGCATTCCAAAGTGCAGTCTTATGAATATGCAATCCATGGATGGCTTTAGATATTTTATATAAAAATGATTGATCTCTGTGTACTTTGTCTAATGAGTAAGTAGGCAGATGATCCTAAAATCTTGCAGGTTTTCTCTGATGTGAAGATAGCACATGCTGTTGCCCATATTAATGATTGGTTTCCGATCTGCTTATATACTTGCCAGTCCTAGTCCAAATCCATCACTTTTAATCTCAACATGACAATATACCACACTCCAATTTAAGTGGTAGGGCATTATAATTGTTAGTGTGAAGACTTGGAGGTCACATGGCACGGCCACATAGCATTTAGGAGTCGTAGTCGGGCCCCACCATGGGGCACGTAAAGTTGGTATAAAGCCAACTAATTTTGAGCCAAATGTAGCATTTTCTTAGGAAGTATTTTGAATTATTGCTTGATTAGGAAGTTTGCAATTTTTAGGAAATCAGTAAATAAGGATTGGAATTTTATTCTCATTGTTAGGAAATAAATAAGGATCGAATTAGTTAGTTGTCAAGGATCCAATTAGTTTGTTGTCCTACTTATTTTGGTCCATGTTATTTTTAGTATGTTGGTGAATTCTCTTTTTCTACCACTCTCTCTATATAAAGAGGGGCTTGGCTTGATTATTGAAGAAGAACAAATATTCTCCCCAAATCTCTACATAGTATCAAAACCACCGATTCTAGTGGTCTAGGGTTTACAAAAGAAGATCTAGAGGGGGGAGGCCCTCTAGTGGCGATGCCGATCTATGGTGAGCCACCGGAGAGGCTCTCTCCTCTTCCTTTTTCTTCTTTTGTTGTTGTTGTTCTCACCATCGTCAGAGGAAAGGATGCCACTACCACCGACGAGGGACCACTGTAGGGGTGGTCGCTAGTGCCCTAGTCTTCATATGCACCACCTTCGAGGGTCGTCGGACAGGCCACGTGTTGCTGACGACCTCATCTTCGATTGGCACCACCCTTAACGGCAGTAGATTGGAACTCGAGTTTGGCCCACGAAACCTCGTTTGTTCGACAATCTAGCACCACCACTCGACTCCTTGAAGGTTGGGCTACCAGATCAAGGTGGTCCAAGTGGCCTCCGACTCACCAGAGCACCGCCATGAAGCCACCAACTCCACTACCGACACCTATGGGGGAGAGCCCCCCCGTTCAATCAATTAAGAAAAGGGGGGGGGGGGTCTTAGGGTTGTTTGTGTGAGTTCACCAATTTTTTAAAAGTTGATGTGTTTATTTTTGGGGGATTTGCGTGTGCACCCCTCTAGATTCTTGTTTTCCTCTTTTTGGTTCTTATGTGTGAATGAGCGAGAGAAGCGAAGAAGATGGGAGTCTACTCAAGATATCAAGTTGATGGATAGCACTCCTACACACCATGGGAACACCAAGCCAAAGATCTTGACTCCAGGGCGTACAAGAAGAGGCACCTAAGTTTGAAGACACCACGAAAGGACTACTACATCAACTATCGTTGGTCTCCGCCATCATGAATGCCTACAGAATCCAAGTCTTCGCCATCTCCCACGTCTCGACTTACAGGGGAGTGCTAAGAAATAAATGAGAATCTAATTAGTTAGTTTTCAAAGATCTAATTAGTTAGTTGTTCTACTTATTTTGGTCCATGTCATTTTTAGTATGTTGGTGTGTTTTCCCTTTTTCTACCAAACCCTCGCTCTATATACAGGGGGCCTTGGCTTGGTTATTGAAGAATAAATATTCCCCCCAAAATCTCTACACTCATATTTAGGATTTGATTGGGATTGGATCTCTTTAAAAGGATACCAACCCCCTTGCTTGTTTCTTGAGTCACATAATAAAATCTCCTATTTTTAGACTCCTCTCTCCCACACCATCTCCTCTCTCTCTCTCTCTTCTTCCCTTCTCCATGCTTGAACTCCAAGAGGGCCTCACCGGTGATCCCAATTCATAACAATAATCATGTAACTAGTGCAAAATTTAGGTGATTTCTTACATTCTATTCTGACCATCTAAATTGGTTTGTGTAATTTTGTTGGTGTCCAACACATGTTGAAAAATGGGACTTGTTGATGAAACCATATTGTACTCCCTCATAATAAAGGATTTCTAATTAGCATTCTGAAAATTACGTTATAAGTTAAAATAACCTATTGCATGAATTACAAAGGGAACTTAAATTCAAGACGAATGCATAATTCAAAATTATAGTGTGGATACAAATAAATCTTCATAAATAGCTCCTCTGATGCATGATAACCATAAAATCTCTTTGCTCGAACAAGGTCCCAGCCATGTATAGAATGCCTTTTTGCTACAACTGAGCTCTTAGACTACAAGAAATGTCATTCAGAGAAGTTAGAAAGAAAAAATATTATACAAGAAACATATATATTAAAATAAACTAAGCATCTCTCCAACAAAAATTGAAACAGGGATATACACTTAATGCTCTCTCGATTGACTTGCAAATGACATGGAAATGTGCGTCATCTGTTCAAAATAGAACCATAATCAACAAAGAGAATATGACTTAATAACAATGAAAATATGAGACACTTCAAATACGTGCAAGACCATCATGAAACAACCTTATATCAGATTCAGAAAATGGCATAAAAAGACTTGGAACATATACAAGACCATTATGTGACAGCCATACATCAGATTCAGAAGCTTATGAAGCAACATAATGAACCGAAATTCAACTCGCAAAACTTTCAAGATTATGTTTTATTTGCATTTTTTAACATGGCCACATACTTGATGACGTTACACGTTGAAAATCCGGATTAAGGTAATCCTGTCAGCAATTTGCTTTCCTAACTGTAACATATTGTAATGTATGAAACATTTTGATGCAGATTAGAGCAGTGCCCAAGAGTCTAAAAATGAATTTTTAGTATAATAACCCTGAGAAAAATGAAAACAATGATGGAAGCACATCAGAAAGACCTGAGAAGGATAACAGACCAAAAGGAAGAAAGGAAGAGTAGGTATAACAAAAGTTCATATTCTAGGCATTGGGATTCTGACTTCAAGATTTACAGGTCACTTATTTTTTGAAAGGTGTAAGGGTGGTTAATTTAAAGGTCACTTTTAAAGTTCAGCAGTTAAAACTCAGAAATTACTTGCTAGAAAAATTTCAAACAGAAAGAGAAACGTCTACCGAAAAGAATGGGATCAATAGAACAACAGATGTGGAAGTTATGGTCAAAACAAATCAAACTATCCAAATGGGTATACCAGATCAACTCCCAGGCATTTGGCCGGCTACGGCAATAATGGCATCTTGGTCAGCAACAACCAATTGATTCAACGAATCACATGCAATCTCTGACATTTACTATCCCAACACACACAGAGACTCATGCGCGCACGCGATATCTATCTATCTATCTCCACCCACACACACACACAAATAAAGAGAGAGGGGGGAAATTATCTAGTGAGCTTCAGACTCAGAGAACTTACTTGAGCCCATTACAAAATGCTCTTATACATTTTACAAAATTGTTATGTATTCTACAAAGGATATATTCCAATGTCACAAAGCCAAATCTATCTTAAAAAATGTGCCTTGTAATTTACAAAGCAACATTTTTCCAACTTTTCATTTAGGATCATCAAAACCATTTCTGTTTTTGATAAAATTTTGCATGCATCCTATCTAACCAATAAACTTCCAGTCTATTTAATCGGATTTCTTATTCAAGGCTCTACATGAATTTGAATGAATTTGGTTCAAATAAGTTATTTGAATCTTAGGCTTACTATATAACTCTCATATACAATGTGTGTTCCCACTCACTCTTTGGAGCCTAAGTTGACTCAAAGGTGGTTAGCGGCCCATATAGGCCAGTCAAAGGTCAAAACTGGGATTTCAAGCAAAGCTCTATTGATCTCATAAAGAGAGAATCCAATGAAATTCTATCGCAAACTTAATAGAGTCTTGTTCAAGGAACATAGAAATTAAAGTTCTGGAAGGGGATAGGGAGAGGTAACCGATGAGCCAAATGATGAATATTTAACATACGTATGTGTTCTTGGAAAAGTCTTCATCGGTCATACTTGCAAGAAAATTCGAGAGAGCTCTATTAGCATAGTCGACAAGGGCAGAGTCCTAATCGAACTTCATGGTTATGATCAAAGAGAAGGGTGGATCGTCGAGAGACTTGACAACTCTAGTTCTGATAAATCAAGGGATGACCCATATAAAGATCCATTTTTTGACAAACCATGCTGCATCCAAGCCCATATTCAAATGATGATGACCGGTCCTAGGTAATGACCTCCTAATCTAATCCAAAAATCACTATTTCCCTTCCTTCTAATTTCACATTCCCTTGACGAGATACATCCAGAATGAAAGAGAGTTTTTTTTTCAATAAGTAAATTCAGAATTCAAAAGAAAATATAGGGAATCATCAAGATGAAAAGTAAGGACTTCCGATCATAAAATTTGTGGAAGATGTCAAATGATCCATAGGTAGGGGCGCATTATAGTGACTTGTCCTAATCCAAAACAAAAACAAAGACAAGGATAATCTTTCTGAAAGAGAACTCACTTTCAAAAGTGAAAGTAAGGACAAATGTCACTAAAACAGAAATCAAGGGAAAGAAGCTTGACTAGTTAAGCCAACTAAGCAAAGTCGAAGATCACATTTTGAGGCAAGGTAACAATCAAGGGATAGGTGAAGGATGACAAAACGAAGGAGGGAGAGAGCTATGAGGAGAAATTTGCTGTAAGGATAGCAATTAAGGTAAGAAATTGCAAATATATCCTCTTTTTCTGACTAGAACGGATCTCCATAGAAGTTTCTCGTATTGATGGTTTTCAAGTTTTTTTTTTTGAAATCCGTTGGTTTGATTTAGAAATCTTAGAAATTGAACCATTATAAATGTATTAGGATCAGAAACATTTTCAAAAGTATATATAGTGATTAAAAAGGTTAGATAACAATATAAGACAATCACCAAGTTGTTTGGTTGCATCTGGAATACAAGAACTCCAACAGCATACAATTATCCTTGCTGCCATAGCCAACTACAAAGTATGCATTGCAGACTATGCAAGAAGATAAGGGTGAATAGCTAGCTAGGTAAGAACATGAGGGGGAATAACCAATTGTGCAAAGGTTATATCTGATGGTGTAAGTAAAAGCAATTGATTAATGACAAAACAACCTCAATTAATTAATACCTAATCTTCTGAAAGTTAACACAGATTTCAAGGCATAAGATCCATATACGGTAAAATCATAGATGAAAATCCTAAATGCCATGGAAATGTGCCTGTAGCTGATTATGAACACTGTGTAACCAATTGATCTAGCCTTCATAACTACAAGTTACCTACAACTTACTAGTTGGCTATGCCAATTTGGGTAATAAAATAAGTACATAATGAAATGGAAATGGATGTGGACTAGGACCTTCACACGGCCAAAGAATGGCTTTTTTGCTCATGATTTATATGGAAACTCAGGATCATATGAGGTGCAAATTGAATGGAACAAAAATCTCTAATTTCTTAACTAAGTCACAACCCAATCCTGATGCCTATATAATATGGATGAGATATTCCCTTTCAACAAAATAATATGGATGAGAGAAACACTAGGTGCACTATATTCAACCTTCAAGTGCTAGATCATGGGCCCCAGACAACCTCCAATTGGGCCAGGGCCCAGACAAGTCCGACAAGGTGCTAGGTCATGGGGCATCATTCTTCAAGACTTTTGAGGTGGAAGCAAGACCAAGTGGCACTGATGCACTTCTTCTTGGAGAAGACTTCAAGCCAACACATATAGTAACAAGATCAAGTCAACAAATAATGATTTGCGAGGTTGACTAACTAGACATCACTTGTATTTTGACTATCTCCTAAGCCCAAACTAGATGGTTGTAGTAAGCATACGTGTATCTACTTGGTGGATCACAATCCATTGCAATATTATCGAGCAGTGCTAATGATACATGACCGTTAGTGGGCCCTAGGGAGTCTATTCTATAATGTAGGTAGTGGACCCCAAGTCATTGAGTCATGCTGTGACATACACATAGTAACGTGCAAGAGTTAGAGAAAAAAATTTTAAAAATCCTATAAAGAAAAGGGTAAATGTAAATAGAAGAAAGAGACAATCGACTAGCTAGAATGTTATATCAAGACATAGTAACAATCCAATGCATTGTAAAAGGTAAACCAAAGAATGGGTAACCAGGTAAGAGAGAGCCATATATTGTACATGGAAGAGATCTCTTAGAAGAGAGTCAAATGCCAAAAGTTAATTAGATCAAAGATCAATCAGGACTAGTTTAGATTAAAAAAAGAAGGAAAGAAATATGTTTAGGTATTTAGATATAGAAGTAAAAGAAATTGAGAGGTGAGATATTGGGATGGAATTTTAGAAATACATAAATAGTAAATTTGATAAACAGAATGGTTGAGCTAGTTTGAATATTTTTTACTGGTTCTTTATTGAGTAACTGCTCATGCCTTGCTAGTTCAAATACACATGTCCTACTCGGGTGTTTAATAGAAGATAAAGTACAAGGACAATGTGATTCTCGATGACAAATGTACTTCACTGTGAATTTTAAATTTCTATTGTTTTTGCATTAAATATAATATCCCCAATTTCTTTATCGACCGCTAACTATTAGAAGATGGTCAAATTCTAAAACATAGAGAACCTAATCTTTTGACTATGCTCATGTCATAATTATATTAGGAATTTTTACATATATACCCCTATAAACTTTCGATAAGATGTATATACCCCCATATTCTTGATATTTACGTATATACCCCTATAAAGTTATTCTGTTAAGGTCATATGCCCCTGCTCCGTTAAACCCAACGGAAAACGTAAAAAAAATAAATAAATAATAAGAAAATTTATATATTCATCTGCACATAAAACCCCAACTATATCCTTCTTCTCCTTCCACCATTAACCATCACCACCAGCCACGCACTTCCTTCATTCCCTGACTCCCTCCACCCGTACGGCCTCCCCTCCCTGAACCTCATCGACACACCCATCGACCCCTTCCTCCGCTCCGTCGACGGTGACCAAGTCGTCGCTGGGGCCAGCAACTCAAGACTTCCTCCTACACCTGGAGGCGTACCTCGCCCGTCACAATGATGTGGACAAGCTTCTAAAGATCTTCAGGTACTCCGCGAAGCTGACCCTAACCTCAAGGACTCTAACCCTAGCAACCCCCTCCCTCCACCCTTGCCTCCACTCCTTCGAGTCCTCCGTCAGCCTCAGCCGCAAGGCCTTCCGCCTCGGCAAGTTCGTCCAGGGGAGGAGAGTTGTAAGCTGAGGGATAAGTTGCTAATGAAGCTTATCGTCCCAAACCTCATCGACCCATCAAACGATGCAGGCGTGGTTGGGATCAAAACATGATGTCTTGATCACCCCCAATGACAAGCATGTGGCAAGGGGGAGGGTACGATGTGGGCTGCTTCGGCAGGGCGGCATCCTCTTGGGCAGTCTTGAGCTACTTCCTCTCGATCTCGTGGTTCTTGGAGCCCTAGATCTTCTTGAGGCAGAAGAAGTCCTTCTCGAGCTCATCAAGCTCCCCCTTAATGTAGCTGATGGTGTTCTCAAGGCACGGCTTCACGATGTTCTCGAGGGCGTTGACCCTGCGGTTGGTGGTCTTGATGACCTCGTCGAGGGTGAGGAAGGAAGCCTGAAGGGAGGCGAGCTCCATAAGCACCTCGATGGCCTTAACGTGGGCGGTGCGGCAAGCAAGGGTGGGTCGATGAGGTCCGAGGAGGGGAGGCCATACGGGAGGAGGGAGTCGGGGAATGATGGAGGTGGGCGGCTGGTGATGATGGTTAATGGTGGAAGGAGAAGGAGAAGGATATATTTGGGATTTTGTGTCGACATGAATATATAAATTTTCTTATTTTGTATTTTTTTTTTGACATTGTCCGTTGAGTTTAACGAAGTAGGGACATACAGCCTTAATGGAGTAACTTTATTGGGATATATATGTAAATATCAAGAACATGGGGGTATATACATCTTATCGAAAGTTTATAGGGGTATATATGTACAAATCCCATTATATTATAGTACAGTTCACTCCTTCAGAATCTTTCTAGTATGAAGCATTGTCCATAGAAAAATTTGGGTAGGGATCCCAAAAGTTCAAAGTGTAGAGCAAAAGGACCAATACAGTTAGCCTAGATTCCAAAAGTTCATGGCCTTGATAAAGGTTTTGATACATGCCCACTACGATATGGGAGTACGGATCCAAAATGCAACGAGGTGACCCTATGAGCTGATGTTCTCATGGGTGATCGGCGGTGGTTGCAGAAGGGGCACTGGATTATCAAGTGGGAGGTGGACCTTCTACCACTTGGCTAGACTAGGTGGAAGATAAAAGATGGAACATCGGATAAAATTGGGGGGATAATACTTGCTTGCTTCCTTCATTCATCCTTAGCTAATATATATAGTGCTTGCACCACAACAAGACAAATCCTCACGTCAAACAAAACACCCACATTATCCAATTCATATTACACAAATCCTACTCCTAACATGCAACACAGCTGCCTTGGTGGAGAAGGCAATCCTGTCATTAACCCAAAATAGAATCTGCAGCCACAACAGTCACAGCTCTTCCATCTGCAGCCTTCATGCATCCCTAAGATGACCGGTAGCAGAGATTGATATCTCTGATCCGTATCAGGTTTTGTGCCATAAACCCATGATCCCAAGTAGTGCAAGTAGCATCAACACTTCCCGTATGACTTCGCACCAGATACCTACTCCAGGGGATCTTCCCAATAAAGGGTACATTAGATGCAACAAACAAAAATTATGAGGACAAAGGAAAGAGTTTCCATTTTTATCCGGTAAGCAGGACTTCCATATCCTCAATATCACAGATTGAATACACAGAAATGGCAAAGAAAAGAAAAGAAAGAACTAAAGAAAGAAACATAAAGCTCATAGCTCTTAATCATTAATAAATTTCCTAAGAGAAATGTACCTTTTTCGGAATTCTGAAGTGCAACATCTGACAATGGTATGTACAGGTAAGGGAATACCTACAATATTCACCATATCCCTCCATTAGCCGATGATATTTGTAATACCACAGGCAAAAAGGCAAGCAAGAAACCCAAATAACCTCCCTGACTTCCATGCACAAGACTCAATCCTTCCTGACACTGTGATTTATCAGATTCCTACCCACAACAACAAAACAACGGAAGCATTCTGCACTCTCCTGCATCTCCCCATGCATGGACATGTGGAAAATCTACATAATTCACGTTGCAATTGATATAGCATCATTAAAGAAGCGATCTTTCCAAACTCCACTGGAATTACAGGTGATCCTCACAATGTTAACTTGTTTCCAACTCAAGTTCTTCCCAAAATTGGTATCCCAAAAAGAACCATCTACTACAAGAAACCAATAGGACTTCCAATTCACATTCCAAAAACAAACCTTTCTCAGGTTTCATCAAAATCCTCCAAAACCAGAGCAAACACACATCCGAAACAAACATCAAAACGGGTGTAGCAAAACAATTACCCCGTGAACATGGAGGCAGGTCTTCTGCCCGGCCACAGTGGACCCGTAAACCCTTATAACCGGGACCTCCTTCACCTTCCCGCCTGCAGAAGCACAGAACCCTCCAATTAAGAACCATACAGCAACGAATGACGAGAATTAGGGCAAAGGACGTGGACGAAAGGGGTCGGTCGATTCACCTTGGAAGTTGCTGTAACAGATGTCGAGATCGGGGATCGGAGGCGCCATGTAGTGGTCGAGGGTGACGATCCTGATGCCGAAGACGCCCGGATCGGAGCTCGATGGCTGAGACATCGCGACAGGAGGAACAATGCTTGTGGAAATGGTTCTTCTTGGTGGTGGTGGACGTTTGGGCGACAGCAGGGAACGCTTAGGGAGACCTCGAAATTGGGGGGAATAGTGGGGGACGGTTTATATTTAAGGCCGCGGGTGCTGCGGCGGGCGATCGCTGAAGGGGGAGATCGAGTTGGATGTGGCGTCGTGTCTTCCCGCGCAAGATTTTTGAGGATCAAGATGCCAAATGGGTCGGTATCAACTTAGGCTGGTTCCCATGGTCATGTATCGCGGTGCGGCTCATGGGTTGGATTAGTTTGGGAATACCTTGGCATGAACCTACCTCCAATATGTCAAAATCTTGGCTTAAGACTAACTTAAGATAATAAAAACCTCAGGCGGGGATCAATAATGTAAATCAAGCTTCAACATAATTAGGTTGACTCGATGTCATTCTCATCCTTACGTAAGGTACATCAACACTAAATGTAGTTGGTTGGACATATCTTAATGTGATATAGAAATCATTGTTGGACATTTATCCCCCCTCAAATCATAATATAACTCCATCTGGTTAATGGGGTATCATGAAACATTATCTCCCGCATTTGAGAGTTATCTTGGGAATTGCAATTCTTGATTTTTCTTTCTTTTTTTCTATTTCTTGTACTTAAAATGAAGAAAAGCTTGTTAGAAATCATTAGTTAGATTAGTCAAACCAAAAAAAGTGTGAATGTGGAGAGCATCAACCAAGTTAAGTCGAGATTGTACTTGGGAAATTCACTTCCTCTATTGCCCCCGCCAAGCTCCCTCGTGCCACATCCCAATGTAAATTTGTATTGTCATACTTTTGCTATAGCACAAATATAATGCACCATGGCAACCTTATGCCATGATCTGTATTAGGACACAAAAACCATACATAAATATGAAAAGGTTGCATGACCACTAAGATATGAAAAGTGTGTAATTGATGAGCCCTAATGTGTCCGATTTGAAAATATAAAAAATTGATAACCTAATTCCATCTATATAGGGTACATCTAAGGAGGAGATATAACTCTCAAAAATGCACCAAACGCTCTTTTTAATATAATAAGAGCGATTACCTTTTTTTTGCATATATTAAGCCCTTTTTATGAGAGGTTTAAGGCCTTAACAATTACGTATAATTATTTGATATTTTGGGAGCATAACCATCTTCTTCATTTCTCAAGAACGTACCTCATCTTCACGTCATTTTGCCTTCTAGGTCAATGCTACCTAGGCTTCACCATCCTAGCTTCTGAGTAGGGGTCACACTCTGCTCGAACATTAAGCCAACCCCTCATTAGGTGTACTTCCTAAGCGGTGCTAGAGTACTAGATTTAGTGTGGGGAGGTAATACATGTTAACAACATCAATGGCATGGTACTCATGACATAGCAATGCGCTCTTGTTGCAAGACTACAACATGTTATATATTGCACCATGCCATACCACTAGTGTTATAACACCAATGCCTATTATTAGCATTGATACCGTAACATTGCACCAATACTATCATAGAAGTGATAATATCGATGCCATTGACACCTATGCTTGCTCTCACTGCATCGACAATCATGCTATATATGATAACACAACCATACAGCACTTATACCAGAGTATGCTAACGTTAACTGGGTGAGATGTCTGTGAATAAGTGGGTAAACTTCCCTCTATCCCCTTCTTCTCTGATTCTATATGTCGTGCCATTTTTGTGTGCAATCTGAAGATCATATTTTACAGAACCAATCAAATGTTGGGTAAGGTCTGGATAAACATGCAGACCATAAATAGCATACAAACCCCGTCATTTAAACTCAATCAACTCTACTTTGGGTGAATCATTAGGACCCACGCACATAGGTTTTACTTCTGTCATTGTCCTACTGGAAGCAAATCACTTCCCCTTTGATAAAAAAAATTTCATTACTTTCCACGGGCTTATACTTTTCCCTCGTTTACCCATACTCATTTTCCTCCATCTGGAATGGAATTTACAGCCAAAAAAAGAAAAACTTGATTTCCTTCCATTTCTTGTAGACAGGAACACCAAAACAGTTGATCAAAGGAAATTTCCATTGCTTTTAATTTCATTTCCTCAACGTTTTTTTTTTTTTGACACTCAAAGTCACTCTACTTTTGTTTCCGATGCATAAACACTCATTTGATGAGACTTCATTAACAAACAGCATCACAGAATGCAATTCTCTATCCCTCTTGGCTCGTTGTGTTCAGTGCCCATACCCAATATGTATCCGATCATGACGACCTCATTTAAAGTCATTGTTTCAGTCATTCTTCCAAGAGTAGTGGTTTACCCACATCGTTGTCGACGCTGATCAATCCCCGCCTCACACTCCACCTTCCGGAAGGCAGATTCACCTTCTGGATTTGTGTCTCTCTTTTTTTTTATACGGGGAGTGCCAGATACGCTTCGTCAAAACATTTTCCTTTTTCCAATGATAAATCTGGATCAGAGAGTTACACGATTGCATAAATAATCCGTCAATACCTTTCCATCGCACTGCAGCCCGACAGGGTTCTGTTCTTGTGCCCCTATTTTCACCACTCGCAAGCATCGGGCCCATAAGAATTGCATGTCCAGATTTCCTGAACGTGCGTCATTCCATCTCTTTTGCTCCTAAATTCTCCCTTACGATCCTTCTGCCAATTAAATAGATCAGCAGAACGGATCGTTGAAGCTAAATAGGAACATACGTGTGGAGTTCTGTTTACTACTAACTACCACCACCTTTCTACATCCCTTCTATATCACAAACAACATGAAATCAGGACAAAAAAACCAAATGAAAAATGTGGAGTTGGCTGTCTTAATGGATGGAACAGAAGACATGCTTAAGACAGAAGCATAATTTTGACACTTGAGTGTGCATTAGCAACGCATATCTACATATATACAAGTTTTGGTGGTGAAGAGAATACTCTCAAGCAAAAAAAGGGCCACCAAAATCCCACTTGAATAACTTCAGGCAAAGAATTGGTACATGCTAATGAGGTAGGTAATACTTAGGCAGAAGAGGCCATGCCTGTGAAATTGGGAACTTTAGACCTGAAAGGGTTTCCTTGGGGTAAGGGCACGGTTTTCTAGAGATTGCAGCCTCTGTTTCAGGTGAAAGACCTCTACCTGCAAATTTAATTTGGGTTGATATTGGGCAATCAATATCGAGCACAATCTAAAATTTAAACTGCCAATGATTTTAAAATAAGAGGGCCAGTAATTTCCCAGTCACCGGTCATTACCTGGAGCTGGAAGGCCCTGGCCCTTTCTCCTGAAAGAACACCCCTTGTGGAATGCAATTCCTAAAAGAGAAAAAAACAATCTCAGTTTCTCATAGACAGAAAAATCATGTACCTAGGCAATATTTTATATGGCCCACAACAGGATATCATAGAATTCGGAATGTTCAGAGACCTTTCTTGACGAGTAACAAATGCAAAAAAGAAAAGCATACCTTTTGGGTATCCTCCAAGACTGCTTTAAGAAATGCAACATCATGTTCGAGCTTGACATTATCAGAGTGCACCATATTTGAGATACTGTTGGCCTCTTCTTGTGCTAATTCTGCACTCGCAAGTTTCTCTTTTAGTACCTCAACCTCCTTTACAGCATCACCTAGCCTCCTTTCCAATTCTTGCTTGCTTTTTAAAAGAGAAGGCAATTTTTTCTCTGCATTTTCACGGCTTACCAATGCAGTTGCCAACTGTCCCTCTAGGTGTACATTCTTCCTCACTAAAGCAGCTATTTTAGTTTCATATAATTGAGATATATTTGATGACGCACATATAATTGGCTTGCCATCTGGACCAGGAGAGACCACATCATCACTGTCGAGAAGAAGACTCCCACAGCCACGGTGCAAGTTCTGATAGCAACTGGAGCTTTCTGGCTCTAAAAAGAGGGCATCCTCATCTGTGTTAGTTATGCTACTAGCGGTATCCATCTTAACAACAGTTTCTTGCACTTTATTTCTCTGCTCTGAAACCTGACAATCGGAAATTTAGTTCACATTTATATAGAATAATACATCTTTTATTCTATAGACTACTGTTTATATAGAATAACACATTTTATCTTTACAAGGAAAGTTTAAATTTGAAAGAGAAGCAACAGACAAATAGAGTTCTTCCAGACTAAGCGGTATTTCTGCTTTGTAAATGGAAAAGGACTTTTGGAGCCAAACTGCACATCTGAAAGTAAAATAAAACCTGAATTGCCATTGACCAATTGTCCATACATATATGGTTGCAGCAGGAAACATTGTCAAACAAAAACAAAGTTGTGCTTGCAACAGAAATGGGGAGAATTTGGATATAATGCAATATAATAGAAATAAATAGATAAAAAAAGATCCTACGCAATACAGATATGTGTTCAATTACATGCCAAACAAAGTTTAGGGGTAAAATCATACCATGGGTAGAAGAGGATTTCTTTGGTTGTTGAGGTGGGGAAAGGGGATTTCTCTAGAAAATGTGGCGTGGGGATGTTTATGCATTAGAAATGAAGAGAACATAGATTCTGGGACAAAAAGAGGGGAAACGCTGGTATTTGAATGGGAAAATATCTTTTAAATATCTGTCCATTATTACGTTTATAAAATTAAATTCTATCCTAAGTATTTGAATTACATTTAATATGCAAAAATCAACATGTACTCCTGTGAAACATTAAAAGTTTTAAAAGATTTACGTAACTTGGTGGAAGCTAATATGTGACAAAAATGAGAAATATATAAATAGGAAAAATACTAGTACACTTTACCATGGAAATTGAGTTTTCCTTCGATTCCCTCTAAAATCTACAACACTTGGCAGGGAAAATAGAAGGTGAGAGAATTAGCTTGACAGGAAAACAAAGGATTTTATTTTCCACCCCATTTCCTTATCCTGAGTAGGCAAAAATCTTCTATTTTTTATGGGCACAAGGGAAGTTATTTTATTTTCCTTTCCCCCTTTCTCCCTACCAACTAAGCATGTGCTTGAGTGGTGAATATAACAGAATACACCCTGGTATTACAAAAAGGATGACTTGGGTGACAAAGATCGTTAATATGCAGGAACCAAGTCATCAACGATGCTGACAGACGTGGCACAATACGTAATGCTAAAATAAGAGGGTTTATTTACTTGAGAGCAATCTTCAGACTCTTTAAATTTCTCATCCTCAAGAGCTTTGTGTAACTTCATGGCAAAATTTTCGTCTTCATCATGGTGAAACTGCTTTCTCAGTGAAACACCTCCACTGCTTGAATTTGGATCAACTTTAGATTCTGAGAGAGATCTACGGGCAGAGTAATGATGCTCTATTGCTGAAGCCAGACTATGTCTTAGAGCAGAATTTGTGGAAGATTGAACAGCATTGCTTTTAAGGTGAGATACAAGCTCAGTCACACCACTCTCTGAGATAGAAGGGTTGTCCACTGCTGATTTCCAGCTCATTGAGTTCTCATCCTTCTCCATGATTAGAATTTCCACCTGTTGCCAAATAAAATAGTTACGATATATTAATTCAGACTCATAAAAGATAACCTTTATATTGTCCTACACATTATAGTTACCTGATTTGATGGCTCTTTCTTGATTCCTCCAAATGCAACAAAGAAAACTTTATCCTTATGATGCACTGCGACCACGCTGAACCCCTGCATAACACATCATATGATAAGAAAGAAAATGCTACTGACAAAATGTACCTTTTTTTTTTTTTTGATAAGGTAAATATGGTGAACATGGGATTTGATGATTTAGTTTCATTAGAAACTTTAGGCCTCTTTTATATAGAGAGAGACCGTAGAGTCAAAAGTCCAGGAATGCCCCTGAAGAACAAAACACCCATAACCCTTACAATAAGAGGAAAATAAAAAACTATAACATATGCTAACACTCTCCTTTAAGTTGGAACATAGATATCTATCATACTCAGCTTAGATAAACAAGAATTAAATGAAGATATGGCCAAAGGCTTGGTGAAAATTTCTACAGTTAGCTCCTCAGATGTAACAGAAGTGGTATATATCAACTCCTTCTGAATAATGTGCCTGGTATAGTGACAGTCAATTTCAACACTCTTCATCCTCTCGTTAAATGATGGGTTGTTGGTAATGAAGGTGGTTGCTCTATTATCACATCGCATCTCCATAGGGCAAAAAAACTGCACCTGTAGGTCAATAAGTAAAGATCTGATCCACATCATCTCAGCAGTCATCTGAGCCATAGCTCTGTATTCAGACTCTGCATTAAATCTCGCAACTGTGCCATGTTTCTTGCTCCTCCATGTGATTAAATTTCCTGCTAAGAAGGTGCAGAACCCAGTAGTGGATTTGCGATCCACATGACATCCAACATAGTCTGCATCTGAGTAGCCAACCAACATCATAGAGGACCCTTTGGAGAACAAGAAACCCTTCCCAGGAGCCTTCTTAACATATCTAAGCATCATCAATGCTGCATCCCAATACTGACGTGTTGGCTTGCCCCTGAACTAACTCAATCTCCCAATTGCAAAGAAGATGTCTGGCCTCGTGATAGTGAGATACAACTTGTCGGCAAGCTATCTGTACCATCTACTATCCACCACTTGTGCATCCTCATCATAGAGTGGCATCTTGTGATCCATAGAAATATTGGCCACCTTGGCCCCAAGCATACCAACCTCTTGCGAGATATGTAAAGCATACTTCCTCTGAGACAAGATCACACCTTCCTTACTGCGAGCAACTTCAATACCAAGGAAATACCGTAGAGCCCCCAGGTCCTTCAAGACAAGTTGCTCTGCTAGGATGCGCTTAACCTCAGCAATACCTTGTACATCATCCCCTGTAATGATCAAATCATCAACAAAAATAAGAAATACCACAGTACCTCATCTAGTCCTGACAAAAAGTGAAATCAATCGTTGATCTCCTAAATTTAGTTGCCTCTACCACCTGTGATAATCTATGAAACCAGCCTTTGGGACTCTGTTTGAGGCCGTATATAGCCTTCCGTAATTGGCATACACACTCTCCTTGACTCTCAAAGCCAGGTGACTTCTACATATAAACTTTCTCTTGGAGATCACAATAAAGGAAGACATTCTTCACATCTAACTGATGCAAAGGTCAATCTAACTGAACTGCTGCTGCAACCAACACCCGGACTGTGAGAAGTCTAGCAATTGGGGAGAAGGTGTCAAAGAAGTCCACCCCATAAGTATGAGTGAACCCCTTTGCCACAAGGTGATCTTTGTATCTAGCAATATCACCATCAAGAATGAGCTTCACAATAAATACCCATCGACAGGCAACGAGTGCAGCACCATCAGGAAGTGGAGTAAGCTCCCAAGTCCTACGACCTCTAAGAGCGACCGTCTCATCCTCCATGGTTGCCCGCCATTTTGGATCAAGCATGGCCTTACGGTGACTAGCTAGAACCTGCATAGCAACTAACGCCCTAGTAAATCCAGCAAATCCAAGAGCTAGACAATCAGTAACAAGTGCCTAAAGAACATCACCTGTACTTATCCGTGGGATAAGTAGTAAAAGTCCGAATGGATATTGGAAGGTCAAGATCATCGCCTGACACATCTATCTCTATGATCATCACATGGCAAACATACGTCAATGTCTAAAGGACTCACTTAAGAAGTCGATGGTGAAGGTGAGGATGGGGGTTCTTGATAGATAGTATGAGGGTGGACATATGTCTGGAGTGGCCCAGTTAGGCATGGAAAGGGATGCGTAGCAAGAGATAGTGGTGGTGTGGTGGGGACAGGAATCTCAGGAAAGCTTCCAAAGCGAATAGGAGAATATGACATAAGCGTCACATCACTTGTAGGAGGCATCTCAACAGCCATCACAAAAAAGAAAGGTACAGCTTCATGAAAAATAACATCCGCTGAAACATAATGCCGAGAAGTAAGCGGATCAAAACACCGATACCCCTTTTGTGTCCAGATATATCCAAGAAAAATACACTTAACTGCTCTCGGTGCTAGTTTATCTCAACTTGGTCCCAACAAATGGACAAAGGCAATGCAACCAAAAATCAGAGGGATGATGTGAAACAAGGGACGATCAAGATACATGACTTGAAGATGAATCTATTCATGCAACGCAGCATTAGGCATCTGATTAATCAAAAAACAAATAGTCAATACAGCGTCACCGCAATAGGGAGGAAACAAAATGGTGAATCAACAAAGTGCGAACATTAAGGATATGACGATGTTTCCTCTCAACAACACCATTTTGCTAAGAAGTATGAAGGCATGTTATCTCATGGATAATACCACAACTAGAAAAGAAATTTCGTAAATGCAAAATACAAAATTCCAAGACATTACCAGAATGAAAACACTTCATCAAACAAGAATGCTAAGTTTTTATTTCTTTGACAAAATTCTTAATAATTTATCCATCGGATTTATTTTTCAAGAGAAACATCCAAGAAACACGAGAAAAGTCATCAACTAAAATAAGATAATATTTGTTCCCAAGTCGATCAAGAGTACGACTGGGACCCCACACGTCCATATGAATCAAATCAAATGCAGCAACAGAAAAAATAGAAGTAGAACTGGAAAAAATAGCCCTGTAGTACTTGCCAAGCTGACAAGCATCACAAGTGAGAGCAGTAGTGAAGGGGATGTGCGGTAGAATACATCTGAGGCAATGAATGGGTAGATGGCCAAAGTGGTGGTGCCACTGGAGAGGAGATCCAGCAGAAGCAAGGCCTTGGGTAGCAAAAGAAACAAAAGTATTACAACTCAGACGGTACACCCCATGTTCCTCACGCCCTCCACCAATCGTCTTCCCAGTGAATTTGTCTTGCAAGACAAAAGAGGACGTATAAAATATAGCTCGGCAGTTCAAATTTCTAGTGATGCTACTAACAGACAATAAACTCAAAAGGAAATCAAACACATAATAGACATCTGCAAGTCTCAAAGTAGGAGATAAAGACATCTCCCTTGCCAACAAGTGGCGAGTGTCTCCCATCAGTCACCTGTACTGTCCTGGCAGGTGTAACAGGTGTTAACTGAGAGAGAACCTCGGTCGCCGCATAGGGCTTAGATGCATCAGAATCAATTAACCACTCACCAGAAGACAAAAGTGACGACATACCAGTCGTAGGTGTCTTTGAAGAGGAAGTCATAGCTACAATGTCTGGAATCTGAGAGGAAGATGCCTAGGTCAATTGAGCAATTTATTGCTGCAAGTTCTCAATCTTAGTGCTCAAGGAACTAATATTAGAAGTAGGAAGACCTGCTAACAGATCTTCCTACATCGGAGATCCCAGCTGCCTGATTGGCCACAGGTGGCCTACCATACTTCTATCAGCATGTAGTCTCAGAGTGACCAAGTCTGCCATAGTAAGTATATAGAGTCCTAATATGTGTACCAGAAGAGCGTCTACATCCACAATCACATGCAGAGTAAGTACTACCCCTGCCATGTCCAGAGATCGCAGCTAGTGCGGACAACTGAGCAGAAATGTCAAGAGTAGGAGTGCATACTGCAACTCTACTGAGTCTACTATTTGCTTCTTCCAGGGTAGGAAGCTCGGAAGTAGTGAGGATCTGATCTCTGGCTACCGCATACTCAGGTCCAAGGCCAGCTAAGAAAAGAGAAATAGCCAACTCTCCTAAAACTCCTTTAGGACTCACAGGCACACCCTGGCAGGTAGGAGTAATGCCTCTCCAACATTCTCTTCATGAGGGTGTAATACTGTGATAGCGTGCATCCCTCCTGACGCAGATAAAAAAGGTCATAGAAGACCTGAAAAACTCATGCAAAATTCTTAGCATGTAAATAAGTATCACGCAAAGACTCTCACATCTCCTTTGCAGTAGTGTAGTACATGATCCCATCCCCTATGCGAGGAATAACTACCTGCATCAACCATGCACAAATCATGACATTGTCACTATCCCAATTAGCATTTGTGCTTGTCTTGTTCTCAGGCTCCGGATCTGTAAGAATATGGCTCTTTTTATGACCCCTGACGGTCATAAGAAAGTTCTGGGACCACTGCGGGTAATTAGACTCATCCATCTTAACAACAGGACCAAAGAAATGGTTCTTGAGTACCCCGGTGTCGGAAACATAGCATGAAGACACCTTAAATTGATCATCTAACGCCATCTTCGCAATCTGGAAGCCTCGATCAAGCTTCTATCACCACGACATCATCCGCAAATCTAAAATCAAACAGATTCAGACCTGCATTACACACTGACATTGCTATATCAGGGCAAAAAGCCGCTTACAATCACTGCACAAGGATGGATCACTGTGCACTGCCTCCCTGTTGATCTGCGCCACCAACCGCCGCCACAGACCATTGTAGCGACGCCATCGGTGGTCGCCGCACTGCTATTGGTGGTCAGCACCACCTGCAACACCGCGTCGCAAGCCCAACCAGTAGCACTAGTTGTTGCGCCACCGCCGGAGGCTAGATCAGTCTCCAAGGTCACCACAGCACTATCGCAAGCAACCCTAGGTGCTGTAGTGCCGTTGCCGGAGGCTAGAAGGGCCCCCAAAGCTGCCGCAGCGCCACCGCAATCAGCTCTAGACATTGCAGTGCCGCTGTCGAGGCTAGGACAGCCCGCAAGCTCGCCGCAGTGTTGCCGCGAGCGCTGCCTGAGCACCGCTGATGGTGCAGCAGCCCCCTCCCTGCACCGCCGCAGCACTGCTGCGAATGCTGCAGCGCACCGCCAGAGCTCCACCCAATGCTGCTGCCGCTTACGAGAAAGAGACGATTAGGGTTTGGTGGTTAGGGTTTAGGTCATAAGAGGTGAGATACCTAGAGTCACGATCTAGGATCGATGCTCTGATACCAAATTAGTTATAATGACTTAATTTCATTAGAAACTTTAGGGCTCTCTTATATAGAGAGAGACCGTAGAGTCAAAAATATAGAAATGCCCCCAAGGGACAAAATACCCATAGCCCTTACAATATGCTAACAGATCCCATGACCTCTTAGATGCCAATCGGGCGCTATACCACGGCAACCCCTTGGTGGCTTAGTGGCTAAATGCATATATTTATCAAGTAGGACATTGGACACTTTTATCTGATTTTTCCCTATTGCCATTTTTAGGATTTCACAACGGTCCTAGATCAATTTTCCCAACGTGAGTTGGACCTGTGAAGTTAATATAGGTCTGAATAAGAATGATTGGCTTCAGAATAGATGCTTACGGTATATTACCATCATAGACATTATAGTTTAGATGCAGGAATCACAGGCAATGTGGATGCCATTTTGTACAATTCAGATACTAATTCATCAATGATGAGACATTAAATAAACATTAACAAGAATTCCGTGATGCAGAATTTTCATGCAACTTCTCTGTAACAGATGAATCCAATAATGAAAGTCAAGGTGGAAAGGAGGGTCTACATGGCAACTTCATTGTGACCACTATTTAACACTGATTTTGTAGTCATCTTCACAATGGAGAGAATATTTTGAAATTAGGGCTCAATTATATTTAACATATAGCAATGAAAAATAATAGGCATTGGGTTCCAGAGGCCAATAAGAATAATAACTCACCTTGTTCGCTGTAACTGAAGTAGGATGTGAGGACACAGCAACTGACATTTCATGTTTTAAAACATCAAACAACAGTGTCTCTGCATAACCTGGCAGTTTGGAATCGGTAATGCCATGTCAAAGATCGAGAATAAACATAAATTTCCAAATTCATAGATAGGTCATGAGTGATTCTCCAAGAGTTGCCAGTCCATGTGCATTACCTAAGAAGATGCGTCCATAATTGCAAGAAAGAAAATTAATTATTCGATGTATAACGTTTTCGGAAACCTTTTAGTGTTATTTGACAATAAACTGCCAAAGCTCCATTTACATGCAATATTCCTGAATCCTTTCAGGAAATTTTGCTCAATTAGAAAGGGAACCATTTTTTGTTGACAGTATGTACCTTCAGTGAGAGCCATCCATTTTACATAATGAGTTTATGTTGAACCCCTTCGGTCCTTTTTTTTTTTTTTTTTTGAAAGCAAAAAGAGAGAGTACCTTAAAGATACTCACCTAGATATATTCATTAGAGGCAAAGGAGTGTTACATCAAAAGTATATCAAAAAGAAACAGTCCAAAACTCCAATGGGAAGGAGATGGAAGAAATAACATTCTCCACAAAAGGGTTCTTCACCGTAAAGACCACCTCATTTTTTTCCCAGCCAAATACCCCAAAGAATCACCAATGCTTTGGCCTACTCCCTTTTTGACTTGAAGGCGTTACATCCCCCCGTGCTACACCTCTACAGAGGGAAGCCTAGAAGGCATCAAAAGAGGTTACGTCAACCCAACTGACGCCCAAATCCCACACCCGCAAGGCAAAAGGACAATGGAAAAAGAGATGGTCAGTGCTCTCTTCAAATTGCATGCAATGCAGGTAGGAATCATCGGAAGGCGCTCATTGTGCTCTCCTAATCTTCGTAAGGACCTTGTCGCACACTAGAAGCCATGCAAAAAACCTAATTTTCAAAGAGTAATCCCCTGACCAGAGAAGCCTCCAATCTCTCAAAAGGTCAATGTCCACCAGCTAAGTGACAAATGTCAACCTGCAGTAAGCCTCCTTCACGGAGAAGGCACTGTCATCCCAGTACAATGCGTCCTTGTCACCTTCTGGCTCCCACCTTCTAGGGCTTGCAGCATCTCCTGTAATTCCTCACACCATTGGTCCAAAAGGGTCCCCTTCAAGGTCGGACACCAACTACCAAGCACCCCCAGCAGCTCCTAACAATCACCCCCTTGCCAACTGCTCTACAAAACAACCACAGGAACCTACTACCCAACAATCCATTTCCCTGCCAATCATCTGTCCAAAATCTGAAGTCGTCGTCGACCCCAAGCACAAAAGTGAACCACTCCTAACCTTGGCACCACCAAAGCCAACCCTCTAATGAAATGTGACGCCCCAGTTGTAGGGTGGATGAGTGTCCCCTAAGAAAGGGAGGTGCCATAGCACCCTTGCAAGACTTTCCCCAAGAGGCCCTCCTTTCTTCCCACCAACCTGGTGATCCACTTAGTGAGAAGGCTCATGTTGGTCCCCTCCAAACTCCTGACACCAAGGCCTCCCTCCTAAAGGGGTCTGCAAACATCCTCCCAAGCAACCATTCTCTCTCCTCTGACAAAATTGCCGAAGTTCGTCCAAAGGAAGTCACACATGAGGCTAGTGATCTTCTTCTCTAGGGGGCCTTGAAGACAGGGAGGAAGTATGTTAGCATAGAAGAAAGGGCCGCCCTGAGGAGAGTCAATTTACCTCCCTTGGAGAGTAGCCTAAATACCCACCCTACCAACCTGCTCTCCATTCACTCCAGCAACAGGAGCCAATCATGCAATCTAAGTCGCCTATCAGTCAAGGGTAGCCCAAAGTAGGGAAGAGGTAGCCCCCCAACCTCTGTACCAAGGGTAATCTCGTATGCTTGCTGCTCCTGAGAAGACAAGTTGAAGGGGATGAAGGTGGACTTTGAATAGTAGATGCGTAGACCCAACGCCTCCCTAAACATGTGCAGTACCAGACAAACCTTCCGCATCTTCGGGGTGACACCTTCCACTAGTAACAGAGTATCATCTACGCATTGAAGGATCAACACCCCACAATCGTCTCTAGCCCTCAAGCCTCTGAACACCCCCCACGCCCAAGACCTCGCCACAACCTTGGTCAATGCATCTACCACCAAGACGAAAAGCATAAAGACTAAGGGGCAGGCCTGCTTAACCCCCCTTCCCGACTGCACCCAAACCCGGACAGGATTTCCATTAACCAGCATAGAGAAAAAGATTGTAGTGACACAATGTTTCACCCGATTGATCCACCTACTCGGGAAACCCCTCTTGGCCAAAGGGGACTAGAGCAAAGGACCACTGCATCATGTCGAAGGCCTTACTGAAATCAACCTTCCAAAGAAAAGCCCTCGTCTTTTGCCTTCTCCAACTGACCAAAGCCTCTGAGGCCACAACGAAACCATCCAAAATTCCCCTTCCAAGGACAAAAGCTGCCTATGTCTGGGAGATGAGGTTCGGTAGGAATTCCCGCAACTTGTTCGCCAATGCCTTAGCAATAATAAGATATGCAGCATTGGAGAGGGCAATCGACCTAAAGTCCTCAATTGCCTTGGCACCTTCCTTCTTCGAGAGAGAAGAGGAAAGATCTATTTAACTTGTCAAAGCTAGTGTTCCCCGCTTCAAACTAAGCCACCATCCACATCACATCCTCCTTTACCAAAGGCCAAAACTCCTTGTAGAAATGAATCGGGAAACCATCTGTCCTTGGGCACCCATCTATATGAGGCCCCAAACCACAGTTCTAATCTCATCCTCTAATCTATATGAGGATGGTCCTTTTTTGTTCTTTTATTATTTGTCATTTCTTATTTTCTCATAGATATGTCACGTTATTTTCCCACCTCTATATATTGAGAGGTAGGCCTATAAAATAAAGTGATTTACTCATTTTTTCTAACTTGTTATCATAGCACTATCTTGGACTGGAGGCTAGTACCCCCCTTGACTCTTACATCCTTTTCCTTCAACAAAAACAAACCTCAGGAAAGAGAAGCTCTTTGCGCCTCGCACTGCCGTCGCCGACCCCAACGCCAATCGATGGACCTCCTCTAGCTCTCTTTTCTTCTTGGCTCTAAATTCCTTCTCCGATTGCGATCTTTTCACTACCGCTACCCCTAATGGCGGGCTTTGGAGGCTATTGCACCACTGCCAACCCCAATCGAACTACCGTCTCGTCATTGGAGCAGGTTGCATCACCGCTCAGGCTTCCCCAAAGGTTGCTACACCGCCACCAATGCCTTGTAAGCTCATTGCATTGCCTCCAACACTGCTGGTGGGCCCTTTCGACCCTACTTGGAGGTCATAACCCCTTGTTGCTGTAGTGCAAGTTTTCTTGCATTGTAGTGGTTGTTCCTATGCATTAGGACACCAATCTTGATGCTTTAAGTATTTTATCTTGCCTATTGTGTGTTTTTGGCCAGTAGTTGGAGCATAATGGCATCTAAAGGCTTCTTTTAGGTGACATCAGAGTAGATGTCGGAGACAGGGGTCCATAAAAGTCCCCTTCTTTGGTCCCATGGTGAAGATTGATGAAACCAACTACGCCCTATGGTCACAGACTTTCTTAATGACCGTAGAGGGTCACAAAGGATGTCGGAAGAACGAAGTAATGTGATACCTTTGTATAAAAACAAAGGAGATACATAAAGTTGTTTCAACTATAGAGGTATCAAATTGATGAATTATACAATAAAGCTTTAAAAAAGAATTGAAAGAAGGCAAGGTTTGAAATATCGCAATATATCGCTGATATATCGGTATCAATGGGGTTGGATGATATCGATACCTTCGAAGGTATTTTTTTCCTGGATATCAACGATATATCGGGCAATACCCGAGATATCGGCGGGTTGGCTGTTAATAGCGGTAGCTTTCGACGGGAAGGTTTGGGCAAGAAAATGGCAGGATGGAGCTGCTGAAATGGCGGTGGAACACGCACGCACGCATGTAAAAAAGTCATCGATACTAGCGATATATCCCTGGTATAACACATACACGTTTTTTAGGCATCCTTTCATGATATATTATTCATAAAAATGTTAACCTTTAAATTTTGTGATATTTTGTTATATTTTATGCCTTTCTAAACAATTTCCCCAAAATTCACCGATATCAGGATATACCCCTAATATATCTTCAATATATCCCTTTTTTGACTTATCAATATGATATCGATATCGATATTTAAAACCTTGAAAAGAGGTCGAGGCAAGTCATTGTAGTAACTAAGAACCAATTTGGATTCATGCATGGTCGTTCAACTATTGAGGCTATACATCTTTCAAGGCATACAATGGAGATCTACAAAGCCAGGAAGAAAGATTTACATATGATTTTAATTGATTTGGAGAAAGACTATGACTATTCCAAGGGATATCTTATGGAAAATTTTGAAAAAGAGATGACTACTGGTTATATATAAAGGATACATCCAATGGAACTACGTGATATGTAAGCTAAGCATGTATTGACACCCCACTTAGATATCATCATTAACCTACATCAAGGATCATCTTTAAGCCCTTACCTCTTGACCTTAGTCTTTTTTTAAAAGGCTTTCCTTGGTCATGGATGAGTTGACGAAGCCTTTGCAAGCAGAGGTGCCACGGTGTATTTTTTTACTAATACTATGAATTAATTAATGAGTTAAGAGATAGAGTAAATAGAAAACTTAAACTTTAGAGAGAAATCCTAGAAGCTAAAGGCCTTCATCTAAGCAAGACAAAGATTGAGTATATAGAATATAAATTCAGTGGTAGATGGAACAATGAGAGAATAAATGTGAAATTTCTATCATCTCTAGAAATTGATAGAGATGTTTACACATGAATAAATGTAGAGTGGTTGAAATCGGGAGAAATATCTGGTACTCCATGTCATAAGAAGGTTTCCTTGAAAGTTAAATGAAAGTATTATATAGCAATTGTAAAACTTGTCATGATGTAGGGTTTTGAGTGTCACTGCATGACTTGTAGGCATGTACAAAAAATATATGTGGCATAAATGAGCATGCCAAGGCAAATGCATGGGCATACAAGTATTGTATTCCTAATGAGATTATACAAAAAAAGGTTGGGTGGCATCAATAGGGAATAAAATGAGAGATACATTCAAGATGGTTTGCACATTTGTAAAGAAGACCAATTAATGCCCGGTTGAGAGATGTGCAGAGTTGGATGTTGAACCTCCTAGGAGGGGCAAACAAGGTCAAAGAAATGTTAAAAAGAAACTATCTCAATTACTTTAATTTAAGCTTAGAAATGACTAAAAATACATATGAAGAGGCAAAGAACTCATGTAGCCAACCTCACTTAGCTTTATTATTGTTGTTAAGATGAAGTGGTTCTTGATAATTGTTGAGCCTACCATTTAAGCTTAGAAATGACTAAAAATACATATGAAGAGGCAAAGAACTCATGTAGCCAACCTCACTTAGCTTTATTATTGTTGTTAAGATGAAGTGGTTCTTGATAATTGTTGAGCCTACCACTCAAGCCAATTGATTTCTAGTTGGCTTAAAGAAACAATTGTTTAATTAAAATGGTACCATGGAAGGACTCACGTGGCCAAGTAATTCTCGTGAGACTAAAGACCATGTTGCTATTGTTACTGAATTTTTCATCCTTGACGTTTTAAATTAGATAACTACAAAGCAAAAATATTTTCAGCTCTTTTAATTACATTGTTCAGTGCAAGAGGGTTGATCATATAAATAAAAAGAAAGGCCTTATTGGCAAAAGGCTTAATGTTCCATGTAAATCAAAAGATCCAAAGTCACCTATGAATCAAAGCAAATTCAAAACCCCTTTTTGAAAAAAACTCCAAATGAAATCAATTTAGTATCAAGGTCATCAAGTGTTTTTGTTAAAGAGTAGAAGAATACATAGTCTCTATTTTATTATTGGAAAACTCAAGAACAAAAGGAGTATTGGTCTCTTTATATACTGAGACCAATCTTAATCCAACTCTAGTACAATATACTAAATAAGGAAAACAAATAACAATCAAATCTTTTAATATCCTAGACAAACTTTCTAAAGAGAATTCTAAAACACAAAATGCTAAATATAGAAAGTGATAATTTAATGAGTAAATTTTGCTTCCTTTCCCCTCAACGTGAGATCTTGTAGGATCTCCAATACTCCCCCCAAGTTGGACGAGCACAATCCACCTTGAGGAAGAACTACAAGCACAAACTGGTCATGAACAAATCAGTCACAAACTTCAGGCACGCTTACACGTGCAAAGGCCCGCATGCACGAACTTGGAAATTAAACTCAAGCACAACTCTTGATCTAGACAGAGTGTAGCATAAGTAGCGGTCATATATGGGAAATGTTTCCAAGCAATGGTAATCTGGGAGACAATCACAAGCAGTAAGAGAACTTTTGAATCAGATGGTAGCTATGGCAGTGTAGAATGGGAGATGATCCCATGCACATGGTGGTTGCTCTCCACCAACCATGGCTCACGCATAGGAAGAGATCCTTACACAGAGATTGGTATAGGAGAAACACAAGTTTCCTCGCTCAAAAAACACCAATCACACATGGGATTGGCCTACGCACAAGGTATAACATGGACTTTAATCCATGCACAGGGAGAGAAAGGGTCGCACAACCCTCTTTCTTCTTCATGCACCGATGACAAGGAAACAAGGTCTTGCCTTGGTCAGGCCCAAGCTTCAGATTACGCATGGAGTTTTTCATGCAAGAGAGAGATCACAAGATCTCTTGGCACATCATTGGAAGCGTGGTTCCCAGGAGAACCTGCTCTAATACCATGTTAAAGAGTACAAGAATACATGGAATCTATATTTTATTATTGGAGAACTCAAGAAACAAAAAAGGTATTGGCCTTTTTACATAGAGAGGCCAATTTTGATCCAACTCTTAATACAATCTACTAAAATTTAGGAAAGCAAATAACAACCAGATCTCTTAATATCCCAAACAAATTTTCTAAAGAGAGAATTCTTGTGAAAGTCAAGAATCAAAAAATAATAAAATAAATAAATAAATAAATGCACATGGTTGTTCCACATGTCATGATAGTTGGCATAAAATTTGCAATTATTGGTTTGCATTGAGTTGCCTTATGCATTGAGTTTAGTGGGATTAGTTATAGATTTGATAGATTCTATTTTAAGATATTTTGGAAAGAGTTGAAGCATGTTTTAGGAAAATAAGATTTGTTTGAATTTCTGATTTATTGTAATTGATTGGATTCTCTTCTATAAAAGAGGCCAATCATCATGTTACTTACCTTGAGTTCCAACAACAATTCTTCCTATTCTAAGAACTCCGCTCCTTTGTCCCTCTCTCAATCACTAGCTTCTCCCACACACACTCTCCTTATGCGACTCCATCACACACCAACTCTCATCCCATGCGTGACATCTCCCCTTTCAACATGTCCCCTATGACACATGGGTGCTTGCCAGGGCTCAAAAATCCTCCCATGGTATTAGAGACCAATGTTTCTACGACCTCGGAGGCGTAAAGAACCAGTGCATGGACTCCTAGTGTGGACTCCAAAGCATGAACTCGTGG
Source organism: Thalassia testudinum (assembly GCA_037157565.1). Lineage (NCBI taxonomy): Eukaryota > Viridiplantae > Streptophyta > Magnoliopsida > Alismatales > Hydrocharitaceae > Thalassia > Thalassia testudinum. Next base: position 17,728,952 of record JAZHRO010000039.1, read on the forward strand.
CATGAAAGGTTTGACACGGGGACTCAAAGCTCCCAACCATGCCAAGGTCAAAGCAATGGCGAATGCTAACTTGACTATCACAACGAAAATAAAGGTGGTAGTCCAAGGCACCACCATCAAACTAATGGGGGCCTCGAACTATGTCTTGTGGGTTAAGGCCTTCAAGATCTTTGTGGGAAGCCAAGATAAGCTTCACATGCTGACTAAAGAAGTACCAGAAGGAGCCAAAGCAAAAAAGTGGGAGAAATAGAACTTGTGGCGCAACTAGTCTCACATCTATCTTTGACAAGTCTTCACCCCTCACAAAGGTTCAACTTGAGGAGGCATGTGAAAGTCGAGAATAAAAATAATTGTTAAGTTATTTTATAGTTGGTCTGTTATTTTCTTTTCTATGTAAGGGTGCACTTATAATTTCTCCTTCGGTATCTCTCTATATAAAGATACCGAAGGTCTCTGAATATAACTTATAGCATTTCCTCCTAACATGGTATCAGAGTAGCGATCCTAGACTGATACTCCGATATCCCACCCAAACTCTAGCCTCCAACCCAACACCCTAACCAGTCTCCTCTCTCTCTCTCCCACGCTACCGGCCTCCAACAAAGCTAGCAACACCACTAGTGGTCAGTGGCACCCATTGCCAGCATCACCCACCAAAGGAGAGACCCTACCGATCATCGTAGGGGGCTGTAGAGAAGTTCTACATGTTGGAAGGCACCGCTAGGGCCTGATCTATGATACCCTAGCGCATGCAAAAATACTATTTCGTGGTGTGTAATGATTGTATATGGTCTAAAATCAAAGTTTTATGCTCCTTATGTCTAATTTGAAGTCTACTCATGTATGAAATTGCAATTTTCAGACCCTTTGATCTAAGTTTCAGCCTTTAAAACTCCTTTCGTGGATCACGACTACAGACATAATGGGAGAGCAAAAGGAACCTACGAGTGACTTAGTGGGAAAGTCATCTACCACAAGCGCTCTCCCTCACATGCAGGAGACCTTTATCAAGTTGGATGGATCCAACTTCCTATTTTGGTCCACTTCCTTCTCCCGGTTTGTCAAATCCCATCGGAAGAAGTATATATTGACAAATGATGTACTTGCTATGAAATCCGCATATTGGGAGACAGATAATAACTGGGTGGCAACATGCCTTCTAAATAGCATGACCCAGACAATCGCCAAACAAGTTATGACATACGCTTCGACAAAGAATGTGGGAAGTGTTACATGAGATCCACTCTCACAGAAGCAATATCACGAGGTTGTACTATGTTGTTGAGAATATTCACACTCTTCGGAAAGGCACCATGGCCTTGTCCGAGTATTATGGCACCATGAAAAATCTTTAGGACGAGCAGGATGTGTATCAGCCCATATCTACAGATGCGGCAATTATAGCCAAGTAGAGAGAGGCTATTCAATCTATTTAGCTATTGTCTGGACTCAATCCAGAGTACAAGGTAGTGAAAGATTAGTTTATGACCATGGATGAGATTCCTACGCCTGCACAGATCTATGTTCGTCTCTCGAGGCTTGACACCTCTGATCTCATGCCTATATCTGATTCCTCTACCGTGGCTATTGTTGGTCATGGTAGAGGAAACTCTAGGGGCAGCGATGGTCATGGTCGTGGCAGGAGTTCTTTTTTCTGTGAGTACTGTCACAAGAATAGACATACTGTGGAACGTTGCTAGGTAAAGCATGGCTATCCACAGGGAATGGACCCACATGCTCATCAGGTTTCGACAGAAGACGCGACACAGGTGCATGAAGGTGATAGTCAGATCTCTGTATCCAGAGCAGATTACAAGCAATTTATTGCCTCTCAGGCCTCTACCTCAGCAAGAGCCTCTATCCAGAGATCTGCAGATACTTCAGCCATGTCTGATGCATCTCAAGCTCCTGCTTGGCTTGCTGATTCAGGTGCCTCCTCACACATAACTGGTAATACTACATTATTTCACCCTTACAGGATCTTGCTACGCCATTCCAAGTTTAGGTAACAGATGGTGGTTTGTCACCGGTTACTGGCCTTGGAAATATCTCCATCTCCTCCACGTTACCACCATTTAATATTATGCATACTCCTAAGTTTACTCTTAATTTGATGTCGATCAATCAAATTATGAAAGATTTATAGTGTAGAGCAATGTTCCATGACTAGTATTTTTTTCTTGCAGGACCTCCAAACAATGAGGCAGATTGGTGGGCTTGAGCAAAATGGTCTTTACCACCTCCATGTTCCACCATAATCTACTGCTGATGCTATTTGTGCCACTACTACTCTTTATTGGCACCTCCACCTTGGTCTTCTTTTCCATCACATAATAAACAGACCGAATTTGTATTTGATTTGATTCATGCTAATGTTTGGGGCCCATGTAGGGTCCAAAGTCTCAGAGGGTTTCAGTACTTGTTTTGGTTAATGATTGTACTGAGATGTCCTCAATCTTCATGATGAAAGAGAAGTTCAAGGTTTTTAATCTTGTTAAAAATTTTGTTCAAGAAATACTCAGTTTTTCACTATTATTAAAGTTTTCCGAAGTGATAATGGCTTAGAGTTTGTGAATGCTAGGGTTACACAGTTTTTTCAATCTTGTGGTATTATTCACAAGACTTCTTGTGTTCATACCTCACAACAAAATGGAATGGCTGAACGTAAGCTTCGTCATTTGTTGGATGTGACACATACTATTATGTTTCAGATGAATGTTCCTAAATCTTTTTGGGTTGATGCTATCTTGATTGCCACATATTTGGTGAATCAAGTTTTGGGGGGTAAGACCCCATTCTCTCTTTTGTTCCCTTGTAATGACATGTTTTCTATCACTCCGGTGGTTTTTTGTTGTATGTGCTCTGTTCATCTATATAAGGTGGATAAAATTTCTCCTCGCTTCGTCAAGTGTGTTTTTCTAGGCTACTCCAGAACCCAGAAAGGGTACAAGTGCTATGATCCTGTATCACAAAGATTTTATATTTCTATAGATGTCACTTTCTTTGAGGAGATTCCTTACTACCAAAAAGGGGGAGCATTCTACCTCTGTTCATCCTCAGGAAGTCCCCCTTCCTATGCCCACTGAACCACCATAGGGCTCTAAGCCTCCTATACACCAGACATATCAACCTGATCCTGGTCCTTTCCCGTGTCATTCAGAGATTCAAGATACAAATACTTTTCCTAAGCATTCTCAGCGCAGGTCTATGGATGTACCTTATGTGGATGAACCATTGTCTACCATTTCTGCTCAGTCTCCATCAATCGCTAATGACTTGTCTAAGGATCAAGTACCTACTGCTCTTGAGAGTACTACCCTGGACCTTCTTATTGCACAGAAGAAGGCTCCACAGTCTTGTGTTAAATATTCAATATGACAGTTTGTCTTTTAATAGCTTGCTTGCAGTTGGACGACAATTCTCCTTGCCTATTGATGGTTAACAGGTACCACAAGACCTGCGAGAGGCATTCCAAGATCCGCCTTGGACCTTGTCTATGGAGGAAGAAATGGCAACTTTGCAGTCCTATGGCACGTGGGAATTGGTTGACCAACCCCCATGAGCTATTGTTGTGGGGTGTAGATGGGTATTCACCCTTAAATGTCATCCATATGGTACTGTGAAAAGACATAAGCCCGCCTTGTCGCTAAAGACTACACTCAGATCTTTAGGGTTGACTACTTTAAGACATTCTCTCCAGTGGCTCATCTCAATTCCGTCAAAATCTTACTCTCACTTGCTATTAACAAGCGCTGGATTATTTACCAGCTAGATATCAAGAATGTCTTCCTTTATAGAGACTTAGAGGAGGAAGTTTACATGCAACAGCCACCAGGATTTCATAGTAAAGGAGAGTGTCAAAAGATATGCAGGCTAAAGAAAGCTATTTATGGACTGAAATAGAGTACTAGAGCCTGATTTGAGAGATTTAACAGGGTAGTCTAGGAGTACAGCTTTGTTAGATCGTTTGCTAATCATTCTATTTTTACACTACATGAGAAAAGTGGTTATGTTATACTTATTATTTATATTAATGATATACTTTGACTGACAATGACAGGAAAGGCATAGAGGAAACGGTGTTGCTCCAGTCGTAATTTATGACCAAGAATCTAGGTCCTATCAATTATTTCCTTGGCATTAAAGTGCAGCATACTAAAGGACTTACGCTATCTCAGCACAATTATATTCTTGATATATTGAGAGACATTGGTATGCTAGGCTGCAAACCAGCATACGTGGCTATGGATGTTTCCTTGCCTCTTGTAGATGATGATAGTCCCTTATTACAGAATGTAACAAGATACCGTGCCATGATTGGTAAACTATTGTATCTGACCGTTACTCAACCTAACATTGCCTTTGCAATAGTGAGGTTGAGCCAGCTCGTGTAGTCACCTAGAGAAGTCCATTGAGACGAAGTTTGCCAAGTTCTCAAGTATTTGAAAAGTGCACCTGGGAAAGGTCTTCATTTTCAGAACAATGGACATTTAGATGTGTGCAGTTATTCAGATACCAACTATCCTGGAGCATATGATGATAGAAAGTCCACTACAAAATATTGTACCTTCGTTGGAGATAATCTAGTTACATGGAGAAGCAAGAGGCAGGCAATGGTCTCAAGGTCAAGTGCTAAATCAGAGTACAGAGCTATGGCTCAGACTACTTGTGAACTACTCTGGGTTCAGCCCATCATAGAAGAGTTTGGAGTTCAAGTCTTTGGTCCTATCCCTATGCACTATGACAATAAGGCAATCACTTTTATTGTAAATAATTGTCTTCCATGAAAGAACAAGACACATTAAAGTTAATTGTCACTTCATCAGAGAGGAAATTGTAGAGAAGATTTATACACCCTACATATGCACTAAAGATCAACTTGCAGACATCTTTAATAAAACACTCTCCAAGAAGCGATTGCACAGTCTTTGTTCCAAGCTTCCAAGCTGAGCATATTTAATGCTTATGCTCCAGCTTGAGAGGAAGTGTTAAGTTATTTCTTAGTTGATCTGTTATTTTCTTTTCTATGTATGAGTGTACTTGTAATTTCTCCTCCAATATCTCGTTATATAAAGGTACCAATGAACTCTAAATAAGACTTATGACATTTCCTTCTAATAAATAAATCCACATGGTTGTTCCACATGTTAGGATAGTTGGCGCAAAATCTACAGTTATTGGTTTATGTTGAGTTGCCTTATGCGTCAAGTTTAGTGGGATTAGTTACAAATTTGACAAATCTATTTTAAGATATTTTAGAAAGAGTCCAAGTCTATTTTAGGAAAATAGGATTAGTTTGAATTTATGAGTTATTGTAATTGATCGGAGGCCAATCATCATGTTATTTGCCTTGAGTTCCAATAACAAGTCTTCCAATTCTAAGAACTCCTCTCCTCTTTCCCTCTCTCTACCACTGCCTTCTCTCTCTCTCTCTCTCTCCTCCATCACATGCCAACTCTCTCTCATCCCACACATGGTATCTCCCCTTTCAATGTGTCCCCTTTGACACATGGGTGATTGCTAGGGCCCAAATATCCTCACAATTCTAAAACAAGAAATGCTAAAAATAGAAAGTGATAATTTTATGAGTGGATTTTTCTTTATTTCCACTCAACATGGGATCTTGTAGGATCTCCAACATTCGAGGGAATCAATTTGTTCTCAAAAAATTCTATAGGCTATTCAAGCTAGTCCTAAAATGTTAAAAGAAGAAAAGCAACATTAACATAAACAAACATAGAATAAAAAATGCAAGACACTCACGTTTCTTCTTGCTGCCACCACCTGTAATATACCACTTAGTTCCACAAAGAACTCCACAACAATCTGCCCTGGGGGATGGATGATGCCCTTGAACTTTAATCCTTGACCAAACCATCTAGAAAGAAATAGTATCTTGGTAAATATTGGTCATAGCACTTGCCATATAGCATATGTACCAAGTTACCAAGTTGAATAAAGTGTTAGGGTTGGAGACCCTTTCCAGCACATACGGTTTCAAAATCAAGTGAATAAAGGTCGTTCAGAATTCTGGACTTTGATTGCCCTCCAAAAACAAACAGAATCCTGTCATCGTAAAGGGCAGCCACATGGTTGCATCGTGGAGAAGGCCCTGTTCCTCTAAGCACATAAAGACATCAACTTTCATTCATGAGATAAAGTTGATGTAAAATCTATGCCATCTAGATCTCTTTTAGTTATAAAACTAATTATAAAACTCTTTAGTACTTCCAGATGTCATTCGAAGAAGTCTAGCTTTTTACCGACATTATAAAAATTAAGAAACAATAAAATATTATTTATGGAATCTAGAGCAAGACAAAGAACTGGAATGAGAGAAATCAATGGGGGAAAAAAACTGAAATAAATGCCTATATCCAGGGGAGCTATTCTTTCCAACTTCGAAAGAAGGACAAAGGATTCGCCATGATGGTCACTTTTGTACATAATTGCTAACGGACTAATATCTCCCCCTTGAAACAAAGACATGATTCCTTCTCCTATATCTACGTTACCGAAAATCTGCTAAGTTTTTAACAATATATAGGGATGCACAGACTAGAGAATTCTTTATTACTAACCTTGCTAAATCGAATTGAATATATATATGCATTGCTTGCAAGTACATACCATTATATGTACAATAGAGTTGAGATGTATGCAGATACATACACACCTAAAGTAATGCCCAACATTCAGGACTTGCCATTAGTTCATAACCAAACAGGCATTCTAATTAACATCAATCAAAAGGATTACCAATGGCATTAAATGGTTTAATAGCAAGATCAACATCTAACCCTCAGATATGTACAGTCACACTTAAGTATATTCTTTGTTTGCAGTTCCTAACATTATTGTCTTTTCATGAAATTTCCTTCTAGTTAATTTCCTCACGCTATCTTTAGCTTTGTGAAGATTTGTGCGCTACCGGAACGTGCAGGCTCTTCAACATGGAGGAAAGAAGCAGTAGCAGCCAGCTGCTGTCGTGGCTGCTGCTATGTTTCACGCAAAAACAGAGAGAAAGAGAGGAAGAGTGCAGTCGGTCTGAGAGGAAGAAGAGCGGGAGAGGAGTTGCGAAGATGACTCTTTAATATTGCAACTTTAAAAACAATTGATTACATAGACTTTCTTTATATAAAGAAACATTCCTAATCTCTAAAATAGGAAAATAGTATCTAATCATAACTCCAATCAACCAAATTAATTAAAAACAAATCCCCCTAAAATAAGTAAATTTGGACTCAAGCAACTAGACTTGACCAACTGACTGCCACGTGCTAGTGCAACATGGCCTTTTATTCCTCACAAGCTTAAATTTTCACTGGGATGGATAAGTAAAGATTTGAATTTAAGGGTTGAGATAGGGTTGACATGGGCCTTAGATTGGTCATATCTATTTGACAAGACGTTGCAACTTCTGCTTCTTCAACAGAAAAATGAAAGGTTCGCCTACAATTAAAGATGCATTAATATTGTCTTTTACCATAGTATGCAAACCTATCAACCAATTCAAAAAGCAAGCACAGGCCAACTTATGCATAAAAGCTAAAGTAGATTATTAAATTATAGAAAGAAAAGAAAATTCATGATGCATCATACTATATACAGGCCAAGGTTTTTTTAAACAAAGAAGGTCAAGATCATCAATCACTCACGTGTAGTGCAAAGGGAGCCACATGGAAGATTTTAAATCAAACATATGGAGATCGTTAAGTTTCTTCCCCTTGGCATCCTCCCCACCAAAGAGGATCAAAACAGGGCCCGCCCTGACCACAGTGTGTCCACCACGAGCAACCTGCATAATGCTAATATTAAACTGGCACTTTGTACAAGATGGGACCATAAATCAAAACCATGAGTCAAGAAACAAATAAAAAGGAGAGAAAAATAAAAGCAAGATGTCTTGCCACATGTGCACAATGACAGGAACCCATAACCACGAGAATACATTATAATACAAGAGTTTCATCTTCAATATGAACAAGATTAGTATAATGTCCTTTGAGATTATGTGTGTGTTTTGAGGGGTGGGGGAGCAATCACTATTGGTCGAGGATCAATAGTGCAGAGATGTCATCATAAACCAACCAGGAAAATCCTAATTTGATTTGGGGATTCCGATTCAATAGAAAGCCATAATATTAGAACTTTTCTTCAAGAAAAAATTAATGACTTAAGAAGGAACGAAATTTTAGAGATATGCAGAAGTAAACAAATAATAGAGAAAAAGTACCGGAATATCTCCTTTTGCCTCAATTAATGACCAACATTCTGTATCAGTGTCGAATGACCAAACTGAGGAGAAAAAAAGAAATAAAATAAATTAAGAATTAACAGCATATTAAATGAAATTCGTATGAATATTGGCAAAATGAAATTCAAGTGAATTATATGAGGAATGAAAATCAGAAAAGGGCACCAACCTGAGACCTTGTCATTCGTGGGTTCAGTTTTTCCCCCAACAAGTAGGACCTTTTTACCCCATGAAACCTATTTTGTGCACATTTGGAAAAATAGTAATAATATCTCCAATTTGAAAAGATTGACTCCTAAAATTACTTGTATATTATAATCAATAAATTGAGGCATGCAAGAGGAATGATGCATAAAACTCTACGGGTTAATTTACCTGAGGTGTTCTAAAATCCAGTCTTCAAATGTGCAAGGGATGTTAACCTCCTTACTATTTAATTTGCAAGAAGGGTTAACATATGTTTTTATTTACTTGAAATAAGTGCTAGCTAACCTATGGTGTTAGGGACGTGAAAAATAAATGTGTAGAGAATGAATTGTTCGAGCCCCTATAGAAACCCTAGGCCTCTATCTATATAGAGAGAGACTAAGGGTAAACTATGCACAGGTCCAAATAAGAACACAAATAACAAAAAAGCATAAAAAATGGAAACAAAGCAACAGAAATTTCTCTGGACTCCTTAAGCTGGAGCATAGTCGACTTGGAACAAAATCGTTCAAATAATGCTTGAGGAAGTGGTTTGGTAAACATGCATGCAGTTTGATCTCCTAAGGTCACATAAGAGGTCAGATGAACCATTTTGAATCATACCACAAGAGTAATGGCAATCCACTTCCACGTGCTTGGTTCTCTCATGGAAAATAAAATTGTTGGCAATAAAGAAAGCTACCTTGTTGTCATAATTCATCTAATAAGTCCACGTAGAATGATGTCAAAGCCATCGACCAACCAGATAAACGTAATCTCACAAGTAACGTGGACCATAGCCCTATATTCAAATTCTACACTAAATCTAGCTACCACAGTTTGCTTCTTGCTTCACCAAGTAACCATATTTCCTCCTATAAAAGAGTTAAGAAAATATGATAAGCGGAAGTAAATCAACAGAATATCAAAGCATAAACAAAAATAACGCTTGAGTTTACGTGGAAATCCCTCATGAAGAGTGAGAAGAAAACCACGGGAGAAGGCTCCTATAGGCAAGTATACGTATTTCTCTTCTTAAAAAATAAGTAGAGGGGTGTACATGCCTATTTATAAGCCACCACACACTCTATAATCCAACAATAGACGATATGGAACTAAACCAACTACACATACTCCAACACCCCCCTCAAGCTAGAGCATGCAATGCTCAGCTTGTACAACACAAAAATCCCACTCTACACAACTCTCAAAATCTAGTTTTTACTTGTAGCCAGGTGTGCTAACAACAACAAGGCTGAAGCTGTTGGATGAGTTGCTGTAGCTAGCTCTGATAATGGCCTCTCCTATGAAGACCTCAACTGGTGTCGGTGGCTCCCCATTCGATATCCTTATCATGAGCCTTCCTCTGAAGACCTCAAAACTGGACCTCCCTTCTGAAGTCCACAAAACTGGATCTCCTGCATAGAGAAACCTGACATAGGCCCTTCCTATGAGAACCTCGAAACTTGATCTCCCTCTTCTAGAGACCTCAAAACTCTGGACCTCCCAGAGTTATGGTTTCTCATGTGGTAACCATGAACAAAGAAACTCCCAAATGAAAAATAACTATAATAGGATCCAGACTCCCCCTCTCTCCCATATTTTATAGGAGAACCTAACATAGAGAAGAAATAATAGAACTAGAGAAGAGCTTCTTCCCATGTCTTAAACATAATCATCATTTTATTTACCATTTTTTCTTTACTTTTTTTCTATTTTTTCTTCTTTTCTATTTTTTTATATTTTTCGTCTCCTTTTTTTCCTTCTTTTTTTTTCCTCTTTTCTCCTTCCTTTTTTTTCCGATATTGTATCCCTTTAGTCCATTGTGTTTTTATTTCTTTTTAGAGTTGTGTTGTAATTTGTCCTACCTCTCTCTCTATATAAAAAGAGCTAGGGATTTGAAATAAAACTAAGTCATTTGTTTCTCCTAATTTGGTATCAAAGCTCTCGATATCCCACCCAAATAAGCCTCTCAAAATCTCCATCGATCTCCCTCCTCTTACCAGCTAATCTCCCTCACCAACGCCCAAGGCATCACCAACATCATAGCTGGTGGTGCTAACCTACCAATGTCACCACAACCAGCCTTTGTCAGCCATCGCCCAAAAAATCCAAGCCACCAACGCCACCGCCAATGGTTGTTCAGGACCACCAACACCACTGATGGTGATAGCTCAGGCTACCGACCGACCTGTTGGTGGTGGATCTACTCACTAGTCGTGTTGTTGGCCCTCATTCTTTGATCTGATTTTTCATATTGGATTTGAGTGGTTTTTGTCTTGGCAAAGGTGCTCTTGCACCCTCCTCCTTGTCCAACATCTAGGGAGAAGAGGTTCTTGTAGGGTCAAATCTTGTCTCTACAAGGTGCAACTACGCCTTGGTTGGTCTGATTTTTGTGATTTTAGATCACAAATTAGATATTTGTTGCTTTGAGTTGGTGATTTGAAGAGTTCTTGAGTAGTGTGGGTTCGTGAGCAAAGGAGAAATGACTTCTTCAAATTCATCCAATGTCACTTCAGATTCCACAGTGGAGATTGGGAGTTACAAAAGTCCGTTCTTTGGTCTTATGATTAAGCTTAATGAGACCAATTATCCTCGGTGGGCCTAGACCTTTTTAATGATCGCTAGAGGTCATGGGAAGGAGCACATTCTAAGTAACCCGGAACCCGCACAAAAGAAAGGTGCAAACGCCAATTAGGACAGAGATAACGCAATGATATGTGCTTGGATGACGAATTGCGTTATTCCCAAAATTGGTGATGAGATTATGTACCACACTACAGCCAAGCAGATATGGAATTCTCTTTGTGAGACTTATTCTCATGAGAAGAGTTCCTCTAGAGTGTTCCAGGTCTATCATCAATTGTTCCATCTACGTCGGGAAGGATGTTCATTGGTGTAGAATTACTCCAGTGTGAAGGGTCTCTTGAAGTGACACAACTCTTACATGCCTAGCTATACCTGCATCTCTTGGAGTGACTTCAAGAAGTTAATGGTCTCACTGTTCCTCTCAGGTCTTGGTCCTGAATTCACAGTTGCTAAGGAGTAGATCTTGGCTTTACCAGAGCTCCCATCACTAAAGGAGACCTATAGTAAGCTCAGCCAGATAGCTATTCAGACTCCAGTGCTCGATACTGCAGGTCAAACCTCTGCTTTGGTTGCAACCCCTGGACATGGTAGAGGTACACCTACACGTGGTCATGGTTGTAGACATGGATTTGAGGTCGTAATTGTACTCCTTGCACCTACTGTGGTCGAGTAGGGCACCCTAAGGCTACCTGCTGACAGAAGCATAGCAAGTTTGCCATTGCTAATCAGGTGACAGATACTTTAGATACATTTGCAGAGGTGGTCTTTAGAGCCGAATTTGACAATCTTTGTTTTGAAAAGCCCCAATTTGACAATCTTCTTCAGCATTCTCCCAACTAGCTCATGATTTCACTTCTCAGCCTATAGATACTGCGACGTTTGCCTCTTCCTCCTCAAGTATTGACTTGGTTTGCTCCTCTTTTTCTATGAGATCTAGTAAATGGTTAGTTGACTCTGGAGCCTCAATACATTTATGTGGAGATCATGACTCTTTTCTTGCCATGAGTCCTGTTGCACCAAGGAAAACTGTTCAAGTTACTAATGGTTGACATTCACCTATGGTTGGAAAGAGAGATGTTCACCTATCATCCATCTTGAGATTGTCTAATGTTCTTTATGTGTCAAATTTTCCACTCAATTTACTTTTTGTTTGCAGTATTACCAAGGAATTAAATTATTGAGCTAGAATTGATGCACAGTCATGTGTCTTGCAAGACAAACTCACGGGGATGATGATTGGTGGACATAAAAAAGGGGGTATACCGCCTAAGTCATGCACTTGCCATTGATGTTGTTGTTGGTCGTAGGGCATTCCAGTGGCATCTTTGCCTTGGCCATCTACCCTTGGCAAGACTCAGACGTATTATTCCCCATATTCCTTCCACCGCTACTATTATTTCCTGAGCCTCGTGTATCAAACGTGCAAGTTGATTTATCGCACTAAAAAGCAATGCATGCGAACAAAGAAGGAGGCGAAGGAAAGCACATCTCTAAGTGATTGTTTTTGATGTTTGGGTCAGTTTTTCTGGGTAGGGGGTTTACTATTCTCATGAGAAGTCCATTTTGATAGTTGCTTGATTGTAGAGTCCCTGTGGGTTCTTTCAATGTATTGTGACTTGTGTCGGTCATTACTTTTTCTTTTTTAGGAGTGGGTACGACTTGTTTGTGTGCAGTTTCTTACTACACTGTCACTTTTTTATCCTTGCACTTATTGTAATTATCCTTATCTTTATTTTAATGGAATTGGATGACTACTAAATGCCAGTAGTCTTCCTATTTTCTCTCAAAAAAAAAATAAATACCAGAATCTGAATAATTGAAAGTTGTGCAACCGGGGAGGAAGTATTAAAGTAGTCGATGCCATAAGTTTGAGTATAACCTTTGGCCACTAAGCAAGCGTTGTATCTTTCCACGGTACCATCTGATCTATATTTGACAATGTATAGCCACTTGCACCCTACAATGATAGCATCAGTCAAGGGGTCAACCAGCCTCCAAGTACCCTATGAGACTAAAGCAACCATCTCATCTTCCATAACATGCCGCTACTTCAAATCAAGAAAATCTTCCTAATGAGTTGTGGGTATGTGTACAACTAGGAGACCCAATACAAACTGCTTGTACCAAGGAGATAGACTCCCCATGGACGTGCTTAGAAACAGGATGTAGCATGCAAGATCGAGGCGCTTTCCTTAAGGCAATGGGAAGATCAAGCCCACTATCTGTGGGGTGATCAACAATCTCAATTGCCTCATCTGGAGATCTTCATTTAATGGAGGATTATCTATACCTAGAACTTCTGAGCTCAAATGAATATTAATATTATCATGTGTAGGGATTACCTTAGATAAAGATGATAGTGTTAGCTCTGGAGGAAGGGGGTTCTTTTATAGATGATGATAGCAAACATAAGTCACCTAGAACCATCAGGTCTACGATGTTGAATAGGTGTACGAGAAATGGTCTTATCGAGAGTAAACTTGGGAATGTAATAGAAGTAACAATTCACGAGGCAACAGAGGAATAATATAGGATAGACTCAAAAAAAAAGACATCAACACTAACACAGTAACGTCACCTAGCCAGGTCACAACATCGATACCCCTTCTAAATTCTAGAAAAACCCACAAATATACACTCGATAGCTCGGGAGAAAGCTTGTCTCTGTTAGGACCATAGAGATGAACAAAGGAAGTGCACTTGAATACCTTAGGTGGTAACCAAAAAAGTTTCTCATCAGGGAACTAAAGAGAATAAGGGACTCTCATCAAATTCAATAGAGGCCATTCAAATCATCAAATAGCATGCACTCATAATAGCATCATCCCAATAAGATAAAAGAATATTGTTTCGAATGAGCATAGTTTTAGCAATGTCTAAAGGAATATTGTTATGAATGAGCACAATTTTAGCAATGTCCAGGACATGACGATGTTGTCTTTCAACCACCCCATTCTACAGGCAACTACTTTGGGTACATAATTCCTGCACATTATCAATCCAAATGATTTTTATGTGGGCATCAAATTAATTCCTTATTTCCATGAAAAGTGTTTGATTACATCACCTACCTCCAACTTCAACTTTATCAAGAAAACCCAAAATAGACAAGAAAAGCCATCAATAATAACTAGGTAAAACTTGTGCCCCACATGATCGAGTGCACAACTTCGACCACGTCGGGCGCCTCACTGATATATGGGAGGGTAACCCACACGGCTGGGCTGTTTTGCCCGCCTTGCGCCGACGCTCTAGCCCGTCAAGACTTGTCGCTCCATCTGCAGAGTTCCTCGATCAGTCCCTTCCTATGTGGATGGGACTGAGAGGGGGTCACCTCACTTGATCGGGGATCTGCCTTGGACAAACAATGCTGGCTGGGAAAAGACAGACCTTCATCGAGGGGCTGGGTCATGCTGCAAGGCCTGCCAGTCTTGATGTCGCACCGTCACCGTGTTACTGGAGGTGAGTGGGATTGAAAACCTGGGGCGAGGCCACTGAGTCGTGATAACTGGTGCCGACTTCTCCCTTATACTAGTTAAGCTTTTGCCAAGTGTCACTTAGCCGGAGGCAATAATACGGGGAATGTACCAATCGATGTTTTCTGTAAAGAAAGAAATGTTTTCGTTCCTTGCATGAACTGTTCGTATTCCAAGTGTGAAAATATATTTTTTGCCTGGGATTTCATTGCTCGCAAGGGTTATGTGAACCATGTTTTGCGAGGCTTGGCTTAATCCCTTTTGCTTGGTCGAACGACTTGGCATAGACGCTTGTCCTATTACTCTCTCCTGACTTATCGTTGGTGGGGCCTATTAGGATGCTCGTGGAGAGAGCCATCCGCGGTAGTAGCCGGGTACCTATGGCTTGCGTCGTGAAGGGGTAGGAGGGTTACCCTTATGGGTCTTCTTGTGGCCTCTATGAGCCGATTGGTTGCCAGGCGCCTAGTTCGTCCGCCCATATCGACCGCAGGTGCAATCAGTGCCTTGACTACGCCCCATGTGCCTAATGGGGCGGACATAGGTACTCCCCTCAATAGGCAGGAGCAGCACATTCTCTTTCGGTGAAAGGTTACATCAAGGCTACTTAGTATGTAGCGCTTATTCTAGTAGAATAATTGGGCTGAGGGCGTCCACTATGAATGCCTTGCCTTTAATCGACTCTCCTTGCGAGGTGGCGATAGGAGGGGGCAAAGAGTCCCAGCTTGCCTTGTTGACTTTTGAAGCGGGATGCCTCGGTCCATTGCATGTTCCTCCACGGGTTAGCTGCTTACGAAGGCCTTCCTTAGAGGGTGGCCGAGAGTAGGGGGCCAACCTCTGGAGGTGGCCTCGAGGCGCAGAAGCCCATGCTCGTGTCATTATGCAGCGCTGTCGCCCAGGAGACGGAGTGCTAAGGTCCCAATCCCTTGCCATTTGTCAATATGGTAATCGTTGGTCGAGGAGGCCCAAGGCCTCGCCATCCGTTTTGGTGGGCAGATGCCTCTAAGGGTAGGGTGGTCGAGGCTTTTGCCAGTGAGCAATGTGTCGAACCTCGAGGCACGTGGGCCCGGGACTTTACTGGCCCGAGGGGCTAGCCTCGCAGCCACTGGAATGTGGGGCACGGGAGCCCTAGTTCCGTTGTTCTCTTGGGACGACTTTCCTTGCGGGGTGGTAGGAGGGAGGCAGAGAGTCCCTGCTTGCCTTGGCAACTTTAGAGCGGGACACCTCCATCCTTCGTGTACTCAGAATCAGTCACCGCTTTGACAGAGTTTGCCTAGGGCGGAGTTAACAGGGTCCTCCAGCTTCGTCTGTGTCGCCCGGGCCCTCTGTCTCGGTGGCAGAGGGCCAAGGAGCTATGGCCGCTTAGGCAATGTTGTCCCTTTATCCTTTTGTTGATGACCGAATGGAGTTAGGGCTCCTCTTTTTTAAGGCATGCCCCCTTATCTAGGGGATGTCCAGTTGGGTCTCCTGGGAGACCCCTTGGTTAGGATAGGTCTGTCTTCGACAGTGCTCGTTGCATGTCCCTCGTGGGGATTAGGAAGAAGTATCCGATGCAGGAGTGCCTGGGCACCTAACCTCGACGATGAAGCCCTAAGGCAAGATCTACCAGTGGGGCTTATAGGCATGCACTATTTTAGAGCTGCCGCTTCCTTCGAGAGTCGTGCTCACCACGGGCATCTAGAGGAGCCGACTTTGAGAGTTCTCCAAGCCTCAACCTTGGCCTCTTATTGTGGCTAGATAATTGTCGACTGAGGGGGTGGATCCCTCGCCTGGACGAGCTAGGCAGAGTTGTTAGGGTAGGATCGAGTAGCCAAGGCTAAAGAGCCTAGTGAAAATCTCGGAAGGATTAATTTGGACTCGGTTGTTGAACCGTTGTCCGTCACCTCCGCCTCTTCGCAGAGGTGGGGACCCGAAAGTTGGTCGTCAGGGGGCCCACCATATCCACGAAGGGGGGAGTGGCCCGACCGTTTTCTAGACACAACTGTTTTGCTGGTGAGCCTGCTCTTGCAAGGAGTGACTCTGTGGTCATGACAGCGGGTTGCAATACCGCCAGGCATTTGCCCTCCCGACTGTGCCCCTAGGCGAGGCAAGCACAGGGGGATTTTTGCGTAGAACGTGACCATCACCTAAAGCCTTTCGTAGAGGGTGGTCATAAAGTGGGGCCGACCTTGGAAGGTGGCGACGAGAGCCAAGAGCGGGCCAGGCGAAGATCCGTAAGCGAGCCAAGTGTGGCTTGAAGCACAGGGGTCCAAGGCCGCGTTATGAGCACTGCGTGAAACGGGGCCCTGAGGTCCTAACTCGGCTTTTAGTGGCCAATACGGTGTCCACTGGGCGAGATGGCCCAAACCCTCGCAATTTGCTCCAGTGGGCAGATACCTCCACCGGTGGAGCGATCAGGATTCTACCTACAAGCGGTATGTGTAACTTCAAGGCGCACGGACCCAAGTCCTTACCGACCCGGGGATTTGGTGTCTTAGTCATCGGAACGTAGGGCATGGAAGCCCTAGTTCCGTCGTTTTTCATAGACGGTATTCTGGTAGTCGGTAAATGGGGCGCGAGCACCTATGCCAACCATCGAGGGTCGCTAAGCCGGCCATAAGGGGCGGCGATCTCTAAGGTTGGGGGTGGGTTTGTCTGACCCCCGACCTACTTGGGGAGATGACCCGCTAATTTGAATAGGTCTAAGAGAGCATTTGGCGGGTTCGCTCAAATTCACACCAACTTAGTGAGGTGGCAAGATAAAGGACATCGGAGGCATCCGCCCGGGTCTGTGCCGACCTAAAGAGGCGGCAACACATAGAACCCCGAACACATTCGTCCGAGTTCTGGCCGACCTTAAGAGGCGGCAACACATGAAACCCTAGACACATTCATCCGAGTTCTAGTCGGCCTAAAGAGGTGGGCTTGCAGGCCTGAAGAGGTAGCAATATGTGGAATGCTGAATGCGTCCGTCCGAGTTCTGGAAGACCATAAGAGGTGGCTTGCCATCCTGAAGAGGCAGCCATATATGAAACGTCGAACGTGTCTGTCTGAGTTCTCGGCAACCTTGAGAGGTGGCTTGCCGACCTGAAGAGGTGGTAATAGATGGAACGTCGGACGCGTCCGTCCAAGCTATTGTCGACCTTAAGAGGTAGCTTGTCATCCTAAAGAGGCAGACATACACGGAACGTCGGATGCATTGTCCGAGTTCTCGCCAACCTTGAGAGGTTGCACCACCTCTCAAGGTTGGCGATTGAGGGTTACTGGGGCCAGCGCTATTGAGGCGGTTGCCTCAGGCGACAAGGCAACGAGGCGAGGCGAATCAGGAGGTCATCGCCTCGAGGAGGACCCAGGCGAGGCCCTTCGAATAGGCGACGCGCTTCCTCGCCTCGAGCGACGCCTCCTCGCCTCACCGCCTCCTCGCCCGAACCCTAGATGCC
Source organism: Thalassia testudinum (assembly GCA_037157565.1). NCBI lineage: Eukaryota > Viridiplantae > Streptophyta > Magnoliopsida > Alismatales > Hydrocharitaceae > Thalassia > Thalassia testudinum. The sequence continues at coordinate 17,746,876 of JAZHRO010000039.1, forward strand.
TCTGTGGAGAGCTTTCTCATCTCCACGGCAACCCTCACCGCCTCACGCCATTAACGCCTCCGCAACAGAGTAGCTTGAGTAGCTGAGCTTCGTCGACCACCATCGCCGCTCGAGCGTCACCGGTTACCATCTGCGACACCTCCTTGACCTCAATCACCCAAGTATCTCCTCAGCTCGAGCCTCTTCAAGTTCAACCACACCACCGCCGCTTCTTCATGTCAACGCTTCCGACTTCATTTCTTCTCCGAACTCTTTTCATTTCTATTATATATATGTTATATATGTTATATGTTAACATATATATATATGTCAAACGGTAATCGGTAAACTATGTGTGTGTGTCTATATATATATATATATATAAGTAAGACATAAGTAATGTATAAATATATCCATAAGTATATACATAAGTATGTTGTTATATATATGTATGTTACATTGAATATATATGTATGTTATATATATGTATGCCTCCTTAGTATATATAAGTATGTATATAACATAAGTATGTTGTTACATTATATATGTATGTTACGTTATAACATTGTATATATATATATAAGTGAAATGGTCCTAAGAAGGCTAAGGGAAAAGGGAAAGTTCCAATAGTTATTGAAGAAGAGGAAGAGTATGTGGACAGTGATGAGGAAGAGGAAGAGGAAGAGGAGATTGAAGAAGTTGCTGGTGACGGTGATGATGACGATGACGAATTGAATCTTGAAGATGATTTTGATTGATAATGTGTTTTATTATTTGAGAATCGACAATTGTTCACTTCAATGACAATTTTGGTTTTTATGTTTTTCTACCTTAATTGTGTAGAAGCTTTTCTTTTTTTACCATTTGAAATTATGTGAAACACTTTTTGGCAATACAATTGTTATCCTTTTCTTCTACCTAAAGTCTCCAACATTGTTATTAGACATGTTTTTATAAACTTAGTGCTATTAAATTGAGTTAATAAGACATATATAGGCCAACAAAAGACAATCGCCTCAATTCACTCAGGCTGTCGCCTTTTTGTCGCCTCTCTCCTTGGGCAATTTTTAGTAGTGTCGCCTTGCTATCGCCTTTCGCATTGACAGCATTGACTGGGGCATACGGTCCCACAAACGCTCAGGCAAGGAGGGTAATGTGAGAGGAGCTTACGGCGGTGGCAGCAGATTGCATTGGAAGTCCTTGGTTGCTGGGGGGGACTTCAATGTAACATTGAAGGTGGAGGACAGGCCAGCTGGGCGAGGGAGGCAGAACCCTGGGTCGGATCTTTTTGTGGAGTTCGTCGAGGCTCATGGACTCATGGACTGGTCCCTCGCAGCTTGCGCTTACACATATAGGAATAACAATGGCCAGATGTCCAGGATTGATAGGTTTCTCTCCAATGTGGAATTAGTTGAGGCGTTCCCAGTGGCAAGATGTATATGCGTTGGAGAGACCTTTTTCTGACCACACTCCCCTAATGTGGCGACAGAATGAGGGGGTACGGTTTGACACATTTTAAATTCGACAAATCGTGGCTTCTGGAGGAAGGGTTCAGGGCCTTGGTGGAGAAGTGGAACGCATTAAGGGTGGACGGCTCGGCGGCTTTCTATCTGGCGAAAAAACTTTCCATGTTGCGCAACCATCTAAAGCTTGTCAAAAAGGAGATAAGGGCATCCAAAAGGGGAAGGAAGGAGGCCGCACTAGCAGAGATTAGCAAAGTGGATAGGTAGGAGGACCGGGCTCCTATATCCTCGGAGGATAAGGAGATCAGAGCGAGGATGTTGAAGGTGATCCAGGAAGAGGACAGACGATCGGAGCTGGAATGGAAGGTGAAATCCAGGTAGAAATGGCTGAGAGAAGGCGATTCCAACACCAAGTTCTTCCACCAAGTGCCTCAACCAGGAGGCATAGAAATTGGATAGACTGGATGGTGATTGACAAGAACACTTTCTTAGGTAGGGAAGAGGTGGGGCAGGCAGCAGCGGAGTACTTTAGAGAGTTCACTGGGAAGCGAACAAGGGGAGGATGGAGGTAGAGGGGGGTGGATGTACAGCGTATTTCGGAGTCCCAGGCGAAGGTTCTCACGGCAGGCTTTTCAAAGGAGGTGAGGGTGGCGGTGTGGGACCTCAATGCAGAAGGGTGCCCTAGCCCAGACGACTTCCCTGTCTTCTTTTTCAGAGAGTTCTGGCCCTTGGTGAGCGAGGATGTGATGCGAGTGTTGGAAGAGTTTGCGTCAGGCAACAGAGGCTTTGATAAATTGAATAAATGTTACTTGTTTCTACTGCCTAAGAAGGAAGAGGCGGCGGACATCTAGGACTTTAGGTCGATTGCCCTGTCCAATGCGGTTTACCTTATTATGGCCAAAGTCCTGTCTAACAGACTGAGGGGCGTCCTGGGGGATCCGGTCTCCCCGGTCCAGACAACCTATGTTCCAAGGAGGGGCATACTGGACGGATTTGTGGTTGCGATGGAGGCCTTGGCGGCGTGGAGGAGGGAGAAGAAACAAGCCTTCTTATGGAAAGTAGACTTCTCCAAGGCATATGACTCAATTCAGTGGAACTTTGTGTGGACGTCCTTGCGGAGGAGGGGTTTCCCTTCGATCTGGATTGATTGGATGAAGCGATGCACGACGACAACATCCTTTTCAATCTTTATCAATGGGAACCTGGCGGGAGGTTGGGTCCAACCTCAAAGAGGAGTCAGACAGGGATGCCCTCTTGCGCCAATGCTTTTTGTCCTTGCAACAGATGCACTGGCACCGGCAGCACACAGGGCTTGCAATAGGGGGCTATTTAGGGGCTTTGACCTTGGCAGAGGCAGGGAGGTGGTGGTCCTACAGTATGCTGATGATACGCTATTTCTAGTCGAAGGAACGAGATTAGAGGCAAAGAGATTGAGGATCCTACTTTAGCTTTTCGGTAAGGCATCAGGGTTGCAGATTAGCTACCAGAAATCGAAGTTTGTTCCAGTGAATCTGTCCACCACGGACACGGAGAGGGTGGGTGATGCTCTAAAGATAAAGAAGGGTTCACTGCCGTTGGTATACTTGGACCTTCCTCTGTCGGATCATCGCTTGAGACTGCAGGACTGGCTCCCGTTGCTGGAAAGGATGGAAGGTTGGCCGGGTGGTCCTCCAGGCTCTTGTCTAGAGGTGGGCGATTGACCTTGGTAAAAGCGGTTCTGGCCTCCATGCAGTCTTACTTTTTGTCGGTCTTCAGTCTACCGCGTTAGGTTGAGAAGAAGGTTTTGAGACTGATAAGAGACTTCTTCTGTTCCACCACAAGAGCCACGGGTAGGGGGACGAGGTTGGTAGCGTGGAAGTAGGTGTGCAAGCCTACACAGGAGGGGGACCTTGGGGTCAGGGAAGTGGATAGGACGAACATCATCCTTCTCATGAAATGGATTGCGAAGCTGGTGGGGCAGGAGCAGGGGCTGTTCGGAGTGGTTATGCAGCACTACTATGGAGATTTTCTATTGTGGGGACCCCTCTGCTTCCCCCTGGTGCGTCTCCCTTCCTCAGGGGCCTGGCGACAGTAGCTGGGAGTGTGCGAGGTTTTTTTGACCCGATACTTGGTGCGGGAGACTCCTTCCACTTCTGGCAGGGGGCTGAATCTACTCTGGGGGAGAGGTTCCCTCGCCTCTTGAGCAGTGTGATGGATTCTTCAGCAACGACTGGAGAGTGCTGGGACGAATCCTAGTGGCCCATCTTCTAGGGGGGCTCTCTGACTAGAGGTGTGATGAATTCCAGCGGCTATTGTAGGATTTGGTGGGTTGGGCACCGGGCGAAGGCCTTAATGGTTTTCATTGAAAGGAAGGTGACTTCTCGGTAGCAAAGGTTTACCGTAGGTTGGGGACTGGAGGGGCCAATGTAAACGTTGACCTCATGCGGGATTGCAGACTAATATGGACGACGAAGTGCCCACTGAAGGTGAAGATCTTTGGCTAGTTGGTGAGAAGAGGACGGATCATGACAAAGCAATGGAGAGCGAGATGAGCCAGCACCGACGACTTGGCATGCCCTTTGTGTGGTGGGGCAGTAGAGGATGTGCAGCATCTCCTACTCCAGTGCCCGTTTGTAAAGCAGATTTGGCAAAAAATGAAGATTGGATGGATCTCCCACCAGGACGCTGACAGTTTCTGGTCTTCCTTCCTCGGGGGAAATGTGGGGAGCAGAGTGTTCACCTTTCGCTCCAAGCATGACCAGGCTAAGATCCTGGCTATTGTTTGGGGGTGTGGCTAGGGAGTAATGGGGTGGTGTTTAGGGGGAGAGGCCTTATGTGGAGAATTTTGTTTCCACTATCTCCTCCCAAGTTGAGGCCTGGAGATCCATCTTGTAACTCATGATGTAATTGTTTCTATGGTGGAATGAATCATCATGGGTGATTATCTTTTGGATAATCACCCTTCGCCTTTTCAAAAAAAAATCCTTAAGAGGTTGCTCGCCAGCCTAGACAAGCGACCATACACAGAACATCAGATGCGTCCATCCGATTTCTTGCCCACCTTGAGAGGTGGCTTGCCAGCCTAAAGAGGCAGCAATAGATGGAACGTCGGACGCATCCGTCCGAGTTCTTGCCGACCTTAAGAGGTGGCTTGCTATCCTAAAGAGGCAGCCATACAAAGAACGCCAAACGCGTCCATACGAGTTCTCACCAACCTTGAGAAGTGGCTTTCCAGCTCGAAGAAGCGACAATAGATGGAACGTCGGAATGTCCATCCGAGTTCTTGCCGACCTTAAGAGGTGGTCTGACGTCCTGAAGAGGCGGCCACACATGGAACATCAGACGCATCTATCCGAGTTCTTGCCAACCTTAAGAGGTGGCTTGATGTCCTGAAGAGGCGACCACACATGGAACATCGGATGCGTCCGTCCGAGTTCTTGCCACTTTGAGAGGTGGCTTGCCTGGTCAAAATTTCGTCCCGACCGCCCTCCTAAGGCGAATCGCTAGGCGAAAGCAAGGGGTAGTCGCCACCCTCCGCAAGTGATGGCCATCCGTTGCACCCCCTGCCCTTGCTAAGGCAGGTCAGGCCTCTTGCTACTGCCGAGTTAAGATATAGGCCTCAAGTGCCAATTTTTGGTGGCGACGGGATCTCTCCCCGTGCAGTAAGGACTGCGCACGTAAGGGATTTTTCGCGTCGACCACCCTCGAGAGGCGGTCTTGCCATCACCAGGACTAAGGGGACTCTGTGGTCCCTGGTGGCCTTAAGATGTCGCTTTTGAGTGCTTTGGACCCTCCAAGGGGTCGCAACCCTTAGAATTTTTTTTTGGGAGATTGAGATCCCCCTCCCGACCCTTAACGAGCTCGAATGTGTTCGTAAGGGAAGAGTAGGAAGCGAGGAATGACGCGACTGAAGAGTTTGGCTGCGATCCCGAAGTCACTGGGCAGATCAGCCGAGTTAGCCCCCTACTGAATTGCACGGACTTGGCTCTCCTTTCCCATCTTCGCGTGAGCTTCTTGGGTTGCTTTGCCTCAACTCTGGGGGCTTGTGTCAGGTCGTGGCCTCTCCACATCTGGTGCTCCTTTAAGGGAGTTAAGCACGTAACGGAAGGTTATGGCGATAGGCACGTACGGGTGATTAGCCTGCCGGGCCGCCTAATTCTACCATCAACCTGGCCGCCTCGACATGGCAGTCAAGTTGAGGTGCCTTTCTCCGTCCGCATTGGTCGAAGGAGGGTCACCCCCCTCCCCTCTCCCTTCTCCTTAATTGCCAAAGGTCGGTGACCGAAATGGCTGTTGGGAGGAGAGGGAGGCACTTTTACCGGAGCAGTGGATGCACTACAGGCGCACCCTCGCAAAGGGTAGCATGGAAGGGTGCCCGGCCCGAGCATCTCGAAGCACTGCGGGTGTCAATCCTGGAAGTTGGTTAAGTGGGTTGTGGGCCCGTTTTGGCCGTCGCTACTCTTGGGGGTTGCCTCAATCTACGTGCTGATGCGCCCGAGATGTCGAAGGCGAAGGCCTCAAACCATCACAGGCACCGCGGGGGTGACTTCCGCTTAGCTCATGGCTAAGGAAGTATGTTTTTCGAAGGGCTTGGAGCTGCCTCGAAGGGGGGAAGACTCTTACCGCAAAGAACCTGGGCGCTCCGTCGAATCCCACGAGGAGACTCGGTCTTATCCTCTTTGCCCAGATAAAAGTCAGGAGAGAGGTACCTGGAGAGAGTCAACTCAGAGGGAGGGGCTCGAATGTCTGGGGTGACGTCAACCTAAGGTTACCTTAACCTTTGTGCTGATGTGCTCAGGCATCAGGAGGAGAGGACCTCGGGAGACATGAGCATCACCGCCAGAACTTGACAGCGATGTTCGTCAGGCGGGGGAGATGGGGTGACACCACCCATCTAATGGGACGAGGTGCTAACCCTCCTGGCTCTCAGTTTTTCCTGGAAGACCGCATCGGCCACCCGCAGTCGTCGGAGCCCCTTCCTGAGGTGGTCCCTCAGGAGCTTTGCAAGCCTCACGTCCTTTGGCTCAACGGAGCATTGGAACAACGGGTCCTAGCTCGCGGACCTACCCCCTCTTGACACTCCTGCCTGGTCCACGGCAAGGGGGGGTGCATCCTTCGGAGGGCTCCTCGGCAAGGTCTGCCCCGGCAACCCTCAGTGGATCAACTTCCTTCAAGCACATTCGCTCAGTGCATGGCCAAGGGAGTACGGTCCTTAAGGAACTCCTTTGCACAGCATGGCCCGCAATTGCGCAGCGTGGCCCGCAACTGCAGCCCCATAGGGACCGGTTGCTACATTGGGAGAAGGGGTTCTTCGCTTGTGAAAGGAACCTTATTTGCAGGCGGGCACGGAGGCGCACCTGTCCGGGAGTACTCTCACCCTCGGCAAGGCCGTCGTTGCGGCCGCCCTTCTCGGTCGATCCACGGGAGGAGTTAACTCACTTAGTGGTCTCTCGTTGGGTATTCTGGCACACGGTCAAGGGCATTACGCCCATGCTCGCAAACCAGCTGGCTTGACTCAGGGCGCCCTGAGTCACTTGGGATTGTCCTTGGTCCCTAACCGCCTGGCGAAGCACTCCCAGGACCTACTCTTCATACCCTTGGAGGAGCTGTCCGGCTGGCTGAGCAACGGTTCGCACGCGGACCCTCTCTGAGCGGGCGCCACTAAAGGAGCCCGGTGGGAACTCCTCCTGGGATGGCCAAGCATCGGCTTATCCCGAGGGTGGCTCCTATGGGAGTGGTGCATGATCTAGGGTCTACCGTCCTTTCACGTCGAGCCTCGGCTAGCTCTCAAAGGGCTTGCAGCAAGAGACCTCCATTTTCTCTTTTACGAGTGGGTAGGCAGTATGTGCAAGAGCGTATATCTGGGACCACCGGATTCGGCTCCTAGTTCCCCTTCACTGGGCCACACCTCAAGTAAGGGGGGTCCAACTTAGGGAACCTTGGGCGACGAGCTGAGGCTACTAAGGCGTGAAGATGTCGTGTCCCAATCGAGCCCCTCCGAAAGGAGGGAAGCTGCGAGTGGGACTGTGGGTAGTCACAACCATCACCACATTTCTCGCCCAGGGGGGCCGAGGTAGGGCGCCCGAGGGGCCGTTGCTCCCAGTGATCGGATGCTCTGAAGAGAGATAGCTCTTTCGTTGATGCTTCCCACAGACGACACCATTTGATGGGCCTCGAAAAGCCTCCAAAAGATTTTTTTGCGTGGGAGGCACTACTTAGCCATAAATCACCTATCGCATAGGAGGGTAGAGCAGCAATCCACAAGCATACACAAAGGAAAACAAGGATTTGATAACCCAGTTCCACCACAAGGGGTGTACGTCAGGGGAGAGGACAGAACTCCCAACTATGCACTATAATCTTGAGGATACATGAGATTACATGATTTTGCTCCCTCTCTCGGGAAAGAGGCCCCATCTTCTGAGGGCCTTCCTCTCTATTTATAATCTTGCAGGGGGAGGGGGGGACCCTCACTCAATGGCCCTAGTACCCCTAATTGCCAGGCTACATGGTAACTGTCAGGGTGTAGATGATCAGGCCCATCTTATCACATCTTCTGCCCATGCTACGCTAAATCTTTTGACAAGCTGGGCGAGTACTGGTTGGGATCCGACTAGTATGAGGCGGGGTAGGCTGAGCCGGTTCCTCCTGTACACCCTGCAATCGGGCAGCCGGATCCTTTATCAGGTCATGCGCAGAGTTTTATATCAGAGGGCAATTTTTGTCCCTCATCAGACCCCAAACATCAAGCAACTGAAATAAAGAGTCGACAATATGACTTTGCCGACTATGAAAAGAACTCTGGTGTTTGCCAAGTTGACATGCCTCGCACTAAAACGTAGCAGTCAGAAGAAATGAGACTATCACTTTATTACGAAACCCTAATCCTCAATATATAGAGGATTTGGGTAAAATGAAAAGAGGTTCACTATCAATAAGAAAATAAGAAAAACACCCACAATATTATGATTCTTAACACTCCCACTCAAGCTAGAGCATAGATGTCAATCATGTTTAGCTTGATACATCTGTCAAAGGTCCTAAGAAGCGCTTTGGTAAAGGCATTTACACTTTGATCTTCAAAACTAACATGGGTACTTAATAGGAGACCCTTCTAAATCAAATCTCTGGTATAATGGTTGCCCACCTCAACATGCTTGGTACTCTCATAAAACATCGGATTATTTGCAATATAAATATCAGGTCTATTATCACATCTCAACTCCATAATCAGTGGCACCTAAACATGCAGATCCACAAGGACAGATTGAATCCACATCATCTCAATAGCATTTTGTGCCATAACACGATACTCTGATTCAGTACTAGATTGTGCCACCACAGCTTGCTTCTTGTTGCGTCATGTCAGTAGATTGCTAGAGGATAAGTACAAAAATCAGTGGTAGGTTTTCTATCCTTAAGGCAGCCTGCATAATTAGCATCTGTGTTTATAATGATGTCTAATGAGAAGCCCTTGATAAATAAGAGTTCCCCGCTGACGATTTAAGATACTTGAGGACCATCATGATTGCATCCCAATGCAGCTTTGTTAGGCTATTCATAAATTGACTAAGTTTCCCCACTATAAAGGAGATATCCAGGTGTGTAAAGTTCAAGTATAGCAACTTGCCAACAAGACCCCTGAATTATTGAGTGTCAATAGGAGCAGCAGTATTATCATGTAAGTAAGCCCAAGGATCCATGGGAATAGAAGCAAGTTTGGCACCTAACATGCCAGTTTCCTATAAGAGGTTCCTAGCATACTTTCTCTGAGACAATACCACACCCCGCTTTCTCCTAGCAACTTCAATGCCCAAAAAAAATGAGTGGTCCCAAATCCTTAATTACAAAGTGATTAGCAAGCTAACCTTTTAAATCTGAAATCCCCTAAGAGTCATCGCCTATAACAATAATGTCATCAACATACACAAGCATCACAACTCTTTCACAAGAGGTATTTTGTACAAATAGAGTATCTGCTGACGATCGACGGACTCCAAGATTCTCAACTTCCTCAGATAATATCTGGAACTATGCCCAAGGAGTCTGCTTTAGTCTATATATCGCATTCTAGCCTATACACCTTAGAACACTCCCCTTAAGTCTTAAACCTAGGAGGTTGCTACATATACACTACGTCCTGCAGGTCTCCATACAAGAATGTATTTTTAGCATCAAGTTGATGAAGAAGCCAATCATATTGCACTAAAACCGAGATGAGAATGCACACGATAGGAAACCGTGCTACAGGAGAGAATGTATCAAAGAAATCCACTCCATAGATCTAAGTGAATCCATTCGCTACAAGTCATGCCTTGTATCGATTGACAAAGCCATCTAGATTCTATTTTACTATGAAAACCTATTTGAAACCCATAACAATAATGTCAGTAGGTAACTCGGTAAGCTTCCATGTAGCTCTTGAAATCAAAGCAGACATTTCCTCCTCCATTGCTTGCCTCCACTTAGGATCCAAGAGAGCTTGTTGATGTGAAGCAGAGATAGCCACTGCTGACAGAGCCAAAGAGAATCTTCTGAAGGTAGGCGCAAGACATGCCAGAGAGGCATGGTTAAATATAGGATGCCTTGTGCAACTACGTGGTGCCTTCATCAATGTAATAAGATCAAGATCCTCTATAACAGTTGGGTAGACATCATCTGTTTGTACCTACACCGGTGATGGTACATCACTAGGACCAACATTGTCCGTAGAAATTGGCTCATGGCTCACCTCGAGGTAGATGTGTGGTGTTAGCTCAAAAGGTGGAGGACGACGAGCATAAGTAAACCAAACCAATCATCAACCAAAGGAATAGTAGCACTGTCAAGAACAATCACAGGAATATCTTCCAATGCCCTAAGGGGAACAAGCATAGGAACCATATCAGCACTGTCAAGAACCATATTCGCATGAGACCTTGATGTAGAAAAATATGGTACTAACTTGAAAAATATCACATATGTGCTAACATGATGGCAACGTTGGAGAGGATCATAACATCAGTACCCCTTCTATAACCTAGAATATCCTAAGAACACACAATTACACCGAGGGCCAACTTATCATGTCCAGAACCATAATATGAACAAATGCCAAACATCCAAAAACTCAAGACTGAACAAAGAATAATTCTCCATCTAGATATAATAGTTGTATCATAATTTGTTCATCAAGAATTGAGGATGGCATGCGATTAATAAGATAACATGTTGTAAGACTCATATCTCCTCAATATGTTTAAGGCACACTGTTGTTGACCAATAGTATCCTGGCAAGGTCCAACGTGTGGCGGTGCTTACGCTCAGCCACACCATTCTGCTAAAGAGTGTGAGGACAAGTCATTTGATGTACAATTCCTTGTAACTTGTAGAAATCACTAAGAAACGTGGTGCAAAACTCAAAGGCATTGTCACAACGAGCAACCTTAGCAGTGGCCGTAAATTGTGTCTTCGTCTCCACAATAAAATTTTGAATAAACATTCCTAATTTCTATTTCTACTTCAACATAAATGCCCATCTCAAATGAGAATAGTCAACAATTAATAAGTAGTAGTGCTCTAATATATCAAGAACTTGACTAGAGCCCCAAACATCCATGTAAAGGAACTCAAATAGATACCCAAATCTTATAGTCTAACTAGTAGGAAATGTGCTCCAGTAATGCTTCCCCAACTGATATGCCTCACACTCGATCTTGACACCAGGACAAATTTGTAACATAATGAAGCTTGTAAAAAGGGGGAAGATAACCTAAGCGTAGGTGCCACTGGAAAGTAAAGGTAGAGAATGGTGGAATAGTGGCAGGGGCAGCAACCGATGACTGAAATAATCAGTAGACTCCTCATTCTTCATAGCCTCCACCAATTGTCTTCCTAGTCAAGACATCCTCAAAGGCAATGTGATTGTATCAAATATAACTCTACAATTAAACTCCTTGGTTATCCTACTAAGAAAAGTTTGGTACTAATAAGGCATCTGTCAGTTCATGTTCAGAGAAATATGACCTTCTTGGCTGGTAATCAACGAGTGCCTCCCATTGGCTACCAGAATTGTCCATCCTTATACAACAGATCAAAGTAGAGAAAATCTACTTCGATCCCTACACAAATGCCGAGATGCTCCAAAATCTACCAACCAATCAGGATCACATTTAGAGTTCTGAGTGGGCAAAGCAATTGGGAAATATGTTGGAGAGACGGCTACAGAAGTGCCCAACATATGAGGTATTTACCACACACAATTATCATATTTATCTCTGAGAATTGTCCACATCTCCTTTGCAGTCTAGTAGTACATAATCTCGTCTCCAAATCTTGAGGCAATACTATTTATGATACACATACAAACCATAGCATTATCTTTCTTCTATGTAGCATATTTGCCTAGCTTCTCATTAGGCTTTGATTCCATGTGAATATTCTCTTTATCGTGACCCTCCACAATCATGAGAAAAATTTGAGACCAACACAAGTAGCTGGTCTCATCCAATTGAATCATTGGGCCAAAGAACAGGTCCTTGTACACTCTTGTTTCCATCACCTCCAACATGACATCTGAACAATCCGAAGAAGCCATCTCCCACACGAAGTAGAGCCCCAAGATGCAAGAAAAAATCTCCCAAATCGACTTAGATCAAGAAATTGGATCGAAAAGACCCAATTTCATCTCAAAACTGAGCCAACGGGAATCTCTAACCTGCTAGCAGCGCTACAACAAGCCACCAGAGTCCGACGACTGTTGCTGGCACAGAGTGTCACCAGGCAACCCCTCCAATGACGAAGTCGACCGGTCATGCACCCAGCAGTAGCCTTTAGGCACCGTTGGGTGCCTTATTGTCGCCAGCGATGAAGCTAATTGGCGATTGTGGGGTTGTCGAACAATGTGTGGTGGTTCAACGACCCTGTCAAAGGTCAGTGGTGGTGGTTGAACGAAGATTATCCTTTAATTAGATGGTTTCTTCCCTCAAACAGAGGCTTTCAAGAGAGAACCTAGGATTTTTTTATTTGGTGAAGAAAAAATGTGGGGAGAATAAGGAGGGTACCAGACATCGACCTAGGACCGCCACTCTGATACCAAGTTAAAAGAAATGAGACTATCACTCTATTACGAAACCCTAATCCTCAACATATAGAAGATTTAGGTAACATATAGAGAGGTCTATCATACAACAACAACCAAGCTTTCTCCTACGCTAAGTGGGGTCGACTGTATGGATTATTTGCCTCCACTCAGATCTATTTTGAGCCATTTCTGAACTTAAATTGAAATAAAAAGAAAAAAGAAAAGCAACCACAATGACATGATTCTAAACAGTAGCAGTAGGAAGGAAATGAGGTATCACACATTAGAGCTTGGGCAATAGGAAGTGACCAAATCTCAGATACCAAATATTGGAAGATTCATCTAAAGGAAGAGAAGCATGCCCTACATACGATGATTGCAGCAGGCAGTATACCCCCTTCCTCACGGCCACAACCAATCACTTGTCTCAGTATATCCTGAAACATGAGACATAAAGTCAACGATAGCTCTACGGCTCAAGTCCTTCGTGATTCAACTAATTGAAAGCAAATTCAAAGGAAATTTTGAGACAAGTAAAACATTTCATAACCATATATGGGATGCTATCTGAACCTCCCCCTAACCCAGAACATGGGAATGTCTCCAACCAACTACAAGAATCATTTGGCCAAATGAGTCAAGCTATAAACGGGAAAACTATTAAGTCTTCCTACATATATGTCATAAGGTTCCTGAATCCACAAGCCAATCAGCATCTTTAGTACTAGCATGGCAAGCTAGACACATACTTGAGGGGCTAACAAAAGCAATGGTGTCTGCATTCCCTGAAGTAGAGCCTAAAGTAGCTGTAGGAGTGGTAGTTGATATCCCATGATGATGAAGCCTCTAAATTAACTCATCATACTTGGCTCCAGTGATCACAACAAGCTCCGATCTTACATTTGGTGTCGTGACTGCCTAATGAGCACTGATAAATTTCCCATGCTTAGTCCAACAAGCCTCCTCTATGTGCCCCAATTTCCTACAAAATGAGCATTAAGGCCTAACTTGTCCCTGTCCTCCTCAGCCTCAATCACGATCGCAAGTAGATGGTCCTACACCTCTACCCATTCCCTGAGAAGTAGCCATGATAGAGGTATGCTCTACCTGAGTAATAAGAGACAAAGAAACTGCAAGTTGACTCGATCAGTTGTATGCCTCTTTTATCAAATATCTCAGGCAACATCAGCATCTAGGAATGAGATGCATTATAAGCTGGGACTAATCTAATGAGAAAATGCCCTACCATGGTCAACGCCCTATATGCCTTCTAAAACTCGCATGAACATATAGGGGTGTAGCCATTAAGCCTCTCAAAGGTTGACTTGAGAAACGAGTAATATTGTACTAGTGGCCATCTTCCTATCCTAATGTGCAATTTCATGATGTACCTGAAGAATGCATGTTGCACTCTTGTCTTAAGAATAAGACTGGTGGAAATTCTCCCACATTTCCTTCGTCATTTTTTAATACATAATCTCAGTAGCAATGCACTAGATTGTATTCACGATTCACGCCTGAACCATAGCATTACCCTTCTTCCAAGAGGCATATTTTTCTGACTTCATCTCAAGGAGTATGTTCTCCTTGTTATGATCCTCAACCACATTAAAAATCACTTATGATCACAACACATAGTTAGCCCAATCAAACTTCACCATCAAGCCAAAGAAGGCATTTTTGAACTCCCCTTGGGTTTCATCCCCTTAAGCAGGCGGATCAACAATTTTAGAGGCCATTCTTCTCAATAAGATTGAACTTCACCAAAGGCACTAACCAACAATCAACCCAAAAGCTAGAGAAACATCAAAATGCCACGGTCCACGAGTGAAACTCATCTGAAAATGATTTTAGTGAGAAATTTCCACACATTGGATCTCAATCAATAGAAAAACCTCCTAAAATAGGTTCCAATATACTTAAATTGAGGCTAATGAGTCCTAATGACCAGCAACAGCCTCTAAAAGGTCACTGGTGACTCTCTTGCCCTCCGACAATGGTCCTCTTGCTCCAAGCGACCACACCGAGGTGGTCGCTTGGGTGCAACACCTCCTTTGGTCGCTATAGCGAGAGTAATCGCCACCATCACCACCACTACTGGGGGCAAGAAACTACAATGACTAATGACCGACGATGCTATTAGGGTTCGATGACGATGCTCTGGTGTCGCCTCGACCTAGTGGTTGCATGGATTGTCTTCAGTGAACCCTTCTACTATAGCGACGTCAATCAATGGACCCCTCCCCTTAAGTCTTGTGCCCTAGGGCTGGGGCCCTTGAGATTCTAGAGAAGAAAACCTCTCCTCAAGAAAGGCACAAATCCCAAGAAGAGTTTAGAATATTTGGTGGAGAAAGAAAAATAGGAGAGGGAGATCACAGAGGTATCAGACTCCGATTTAGGACCGCTACTCTAATACCATGTGAAGAGAATGAATTGTTCTATTCTCTATAGAAATCCTAAGCCTCTATTTATAGAGAGAGACTAAGGGTAAACTACGTACAAGTCTAAACAAGAATAGAAATAACAGCAAACAACAAAAGAAAGAAACAGAACAATAGAAATTTCTCTACATAAAAAAAAGAGGGCTAATACCACTTCCCACTTAACACTAATAGGAACTTAGTCTTCACAAACTCGAGTTTTCTCTCCAAAACACAGGTTTCGAAATGTGATATTAATCCACGAAGTAAACAAGGTTAACCCTCATTTACAAGGGCTAACCCTCCAAGTAAACTAAGCTAGTATGTTAATCGATTTTCAGATGGAATATGAGTAATGCAATCATTGAAGGCACACAAAGAAAAAAGACAAGAAATTCTATCTAGGTCCTTATGATGTTTCTAGGCCCTTTAAAGCCATTACCACAACATTACCACCAAATAAAAACAAAAATCCATGTGTCACTAAATTAATTGTTTCTATTTTCATGAAAAAAAAATGCATGAATAATGATGTAGGAAAATAGCTGCTAGGGTAGCAATTAAATTTCAAAGAAAACTGAATTCGTTGGATTCTGAAATACAATTTCGTATATAGACAGTGACTTTTGTTTTTTTTTTCCATTACTTAGTGAACTCACCTTTTCTAAATGCGCCTTCTTTATGAGCAAGAGTGTCCGCTAAAGAGGTGCAACTTGTTGGTTTTTGAAAAAGTAGATTTAAAAGCAAGATATTTGAATGGGTTAATGAGAGGATCTCAAGAAGGCACACTTGCTAATAACAAAAGTATACACCTTTAGGCCCCATTTGGCAACAGGGTTAACCCAAGTTAAGAGTTATCCCAAGTTTTTTCCAAGTTTTTCCCATCAGCTCAACATAAACTCCTATATAATAATTTTCAATCATTCCCACTTGCTTTTACTATTAAAAAATACCCATTATACTCTCCACTCTCACTTTTAATATTAAACAAATACCTATTAACATTCTCCACTCCCACTTATACTATTAAACAAATATTCACTAACATCGCATCAATACACCAATCATTTTAACCCTATATTAACCCTCTCCTTATTCCACCACCCAAACAAACACAATTTCCACTTATTCCATTTTAACCCTCCTTAACCCCATTACCAAACACAGCCTTAAGGAAAGCATGATAAGCAAAGTCATTTTTTATATAAGTGACTTTACAATGGTACCCAGCGAAAAAATTTTCTGTGCCCATAAATGAAAACATACTTTTTAGTATAGCCACCCTTAAGATTTTTCTTGAAAAATAATGCAAAGATGGTGTTTTCAAAGATAAGACTCCTGCAAATTGTGAATTGCAAAATGCAAGATTACAATGTTTCGTACCAGACTATGGCCTCTGCAAGCAGGGATTTTCAGTGGCAACCCAGTGGGTGATAGATACACCTTTGGGGAAGCAATGGCCCAAGTAAGTTTTTCTAAACTAAGAACCTGAAACACAAGAAGAGTCTTGCTGAAATCTCATCCATGTTTCACATATCAAGCCAAAAGGATGCAATTATGATGAAGTGGAAGCCTTATTCACACATCATGAGGCAGGACGAATGTGGAACAAGCGAATCCAAAAGTATTATACAGCGAGGTTTAGGTTTCAAAGAAAAAGAATAAAGAAAAAATTAACATTTCACATTAATCAAAAAAATGGGCTAAGAAGTTCCATCAATAGCCACAAGCCTGTGACAAATGGACAATTAGAAACTCTTATTCATCTTATATGTTTATTTCACAACAAAAGCAGAATCCATGAGCGACAACCATCTTCTCCACTGATAGAATGAGCACCCATAATAAAAGTAGGCCACATCTCACAAGCAGAATAGACATTGATCACAACCACAGGAAAGATGGGAACTGCACAAAGCTCCTAATAAATGATAGTTGCTTTTCATGTCTACAATGGAGGCATGACTCTTAATGCCATACTCTAATTCAACTGAAATCAACTTCTAACAGCAAGCAGAAAAAGGTTAGATCTTGACAAGTGATAAAACATGTATTGTATTGATGGGGCATTTTGGAAATATATTAGAGTGTGCATACGTGTTGTAAATTACCTTTTACTTGGGTTGTAAGAAACCTTGGATTATAAATAGAACCCTAGGACCTCCTCGAAAACACATTGAAGTATGGGAAACCCTAGGCTCAGACATAGAGAGGCACACCACTTCTTGAACTGGGTTAACAAATGTTTCTCTTCTTGGTAGTCCATTTGTGATTGTTTCATATTTTTACAACAAGATCATCCAAGAGTAGAGATACTTTCTCAGTTGGTCTTACTCCTAATAAACAGGAACTTCCAATTACCTGAGTGTCGTCAAGCAGCTCCCGGCCAGATTCACCACCGACGACCACCATTCTACTCCCAACAACAGCTGCTGCATGCTATGGAAGGACCCAAATCAATTTTTTTTTCCGTTCCACTTTATTACTTTTTTTTCCAGTAAAGCAACTCTGTAAACTCTAGGAGGCTCAAATATAATTCAACTAGGACTGCAACTTACATGGGCACGTGGGGCAGGCTTGTCTCCAGAAGTCGAAACCACCATCCAATTCTCGTTATTCCCTGAACTGCACTTGCTGAGACTACAAGCTGCCGCAGAAGCCTGCCAGTTCAGGTCATCAGACGGGCCATTTGTGGGTGGTGCCGTTCCCATGTTGTCTCCCTGTGCAAGCACCCTTACATGATAACCAGGCAAAAAAGAGGAAAAACCCCATGAACTACGTTTGCATCAAACAAACCCACATTGGATTTTAAACCAGAGTTTCTCACATTGGTGTGGCTGTGGCGTTTGGTAGGCCTCAAGGGGCTTCTGGCTCCCTGAGCAGAATCTCCCAGATGAACTTTCAGCCTAATAAAGGCAACATAAATACTCAAAAAAGAAAAGAAAAAAAAAATCTTTATGAGACTTTAACCCTAGCAATCTCAAAATTTCCTCCATTTTGCAGCGAAACTAGGGCTAACTTCTCAATAACTACCAACTTTCAAATTCCCACAAAAGCGATTGCCTTAAGGGAGAAAATTACCGTCAAACAAAACCTGTGGGGAAACAAAAGCAAAAAGGAGAACTAAGCAAAGATACCAACTTGGAAAAAAGCGTCAAAAACTCACCTTCCAATCTTCATCCGTCTCCTCGAAAACCCAAACATCCTCCTTCCACTTCCCAGAGCTAAACAAACCAATCAACCCACAGCTCCTCACTTCAAAAGTCCCAAAACCTGTGGATTGAGCACAAGGGGAACAAAGGGAGATCTACTAAAGCTTTCCACAAAAGCGAGACGCAACAAACGAAAACCACGCAAAGTGGAGAGAAAGCAGCCACATTGCCTCGGCAACGCTAGCGAGAACCTCCACCTCTCTACGACCACGAGGTGTTCGACGGAATGCCGCAGAGAGCTACAGCTCTGGAGAACCACCAAAATCTCTCGTCGGAACGCCTTGCGGCCGATAGAGTGGGTAGATTGGACGTGGGTTTGCGGATTTGAAGTTGAGAAGTTGGGTGGTGACGGTGGTTCTGGGAAGAAGGGTGAAGTTGGGAGGAGTAGGCAGTGCCGTACGGGTAGGGGCGTTGGGGACCACCGTTCTCCACCGAGTGATAAGACGGAGAGAGAGGAGACGGTGGAGGGGGCGACTGGTGTAGTGTAGCGTAGTGTAGTGTAGTGTAGAGTTCGGTCTTGCATTAATGGTGCGTTGGCCTCTCCAAGTTAGCGATGCAAACTTTCGGTAAATTTACTCAATCTGATTCCGGAAGAATAGGAGAAATTTGATCCGGATCTAACCAAGTTTGAGTATAAGCTTTATCTAGGAAATCTAACCAAATTTGAGTATGGGAAATAATATGAATATTCGAATACTTATTTATTTAAATTATATAAATTTCATCTTAAAGCATTTATTTCTTTAATTTAAATATTTTTCATGATTTTTTTCATAATTTCGAAGGTTATAAATATTTTTAAAATTTTTATTAAATATTTGGTTTAAAGAGATAGATTTTTTTTTATTTTAAAGGCATTTATATTTAATTTTTTTATATTTTTATATTTTTATTAATATATTTATCTTAAAAGATAATTTTTATAATAATTTTTGTGAGATCAATAAAATTATATTAATTTAAATTCATATATTTAAAAATTTTAAATATAAATAAATAATTAATTATATTATATATTTTATTTTAATTTTAATTTAACTTCTAACATCAATTTTTAAATGAATATATGATAGATAAATAGGTATTTAATGAACAGATCGATATAAATATTAGTTTAAATTTTTATAGATAAATGAATAGAATATAAATATAAATTTAATAAATAGATATAGATATAAATTTTGCTAAATACGAACTGTTTACATCCCTGTTGAGAGTAGAGCCATCGAGGCTGTCACTTCACGAGTTTTTTTGTCTGGAGTCTCAAATTCGAAGCAAAAACGAAGAATGATCTTTTGGCCATTGATGTCGACCCGCTGTTTTTCAAAAAAAATTTAAATCTCTATCGATCGGAACGAGACAATTACAAGGGCATGTAACCTTGAGGTCTAGTTTTCGCTGCAGAATGCCTCCTACGGAAAAAAAAGTTAAAAATAGAAGATATCTTAATGTAGGATGATTTTGTACGTGTGTTTACCTGTATAAGAAGTAATTTAGGAATAACCTAGAGATGAAAAAAATAAAATATTTACTTTAAATATGAAAGATAGTAGACGGGATAAATTACTAAAAGGATGACTTTATCCTTATTTTGTTAGTTATGGTGGTTAGGCGATTATATTTTAATAACTATAGTTATTTTCTACTTTTGTTTCACTTTTGATGTAATCTTGAGATATAAGAGACCAATGCAAACTTCCAAGTTTTGTCCCTTGGCTGCTTCAAATCATTGAGAAAACCACTAGCTTTTACTTGAGGGCATTTAGCATTATCAATATCATTATTTTGCCATATAATTGTTAAGCATACCTTCACAAAGAGGTATTAGTTTGGACTTACATAGGTGATTGGATAGCTATAATGCATTTTATTACTTGCAATTACAGTCAATGTTATTGAAACTTGTTATCTATTGTTTAAATCTCATTCCAAATTCAATGAGGGAATCAACCCAACCAAATCAAAAGTGAAAATGTGTTTTGCATCTATTTGACATGCTTGAGTAATTTTTATTAATTAATCTGCAACTAATTAATTCCAAAGAGAACTCCAAAAGTAAATAAATATGTTTAGTTGAATCTACATTAACTTCCACTCTTGAAAGGAAAGGCCTGAATATGTCTAAGTAAAAAATTTGAAGAACTATTAAAAGAAGGTTGCATTGTATATGACAACAATGGGCATAGATCGTATCGTTCTCGGCAAAGATTACAAGTGGAAAATCATTATAGGTATTGAAAAATTACATTAGTTATGTTTTTTTATTTTGTAAATTTATGAAATATCAATCATTTCGAACTTATACTTATTATAAGCAATATATCAATATTTAAAACAAGAAAAAAAAATCTCTCAACCCCACTAATGTAAATTAAAGACATATACCATAACATCAATTTATAATTATTATATCGCATTAGAAAAAGAACCCTATGCTACCCCACCGACCATGTTAACTATTGTGGATGAACCCTCCCCATCTCCCTCCCTCACTTCCCTCCTTGACCTCGTTAGTCTCTCTCTCCTAACCCCCCACCCGAGCACCGCTTTCCTTTATCTTCATCTACCGTAAACAAGAGCTCCCAAGCACACTGATCATTTTACCTTCCTAGCCTCCACCAACAATAACATCTTCCATCACCTACCCCACCTACATAGCACCTACCTCCCCCCTCCTGTCAAACAACTCTAGTTGAGCTCCTCCACCAATAGCACCACCAACTTGATGGAGCCATCTTGGCAAGGTCATTGGTCGGAGGATCATCGTCATGTTCATGGCATTCCTGTTGATGATTGAAATGAAGGTGGGATTATTGGAGGTGTGATGAATTCATATTTAATTAGTTAATTTATGAACAATTTATGTTGATTAAAGGGCATTATCTCCATAATTGGACTAAGTTAGTGCATGCATTTTAGATATTCATACATCACAGTGTACCTAATGCAATTTAAGACTTACTATTACATAGCTTAATTGTTTAATGTGCATTGATGCATGTTGTTCTCTTTATAAGGGCCTTCTGTATGTGACATTTGGAACCATTTCAATTAGGGTCACTAACACACACCACTTAACTCTAACCTAAAATCCTAACTCTAATCCTCACAAACCACACCCCACCTTAACCGAGCCCACTCCCTAGCCGTCCACCTCATCCCAATAGCTACCTCATCGATCTTTGATTCCACTCTCCTTGTGCTACATCACCTCTTCCACATCACACCTTGCCACCTAAGCTACCACAACAACCTTGGCGTCACATTTGGTTTCCCATATCCCATCTTCCATGCCAACCCCACCCCCCAATCCTAGCCATTCATCTAAGCCAATCCTAATTCTAGACCTTCACGATTTCCATACAAACCCTAGCCCTACTGCCTAGAGTCCATGCCACTTTAAGCCTTCCATCTTGGCAATCCACTCTTCCTTGTCCCCACATGGCACACTAATAATTATATAATTATATATCCTTATATGTCTAATTTAGCTTAGTTCCTAAGTAAACACATTATATTTGAACTATAAATATTACATTTGAAACATCCCAGGCATATTAAAAATATACATGTATATTTACATAATTAGTGTATATTATAATAATTATATTACAAGTAGGAATAAATTTGAAGATAAAGACTTGCACCCAATAATACAAGAATAAAAGATGCAAGGAGAAGTTCAAACACGAAGAGATTTTACGTTTTGTGTAAGAGATAAGTAAAAAATAATAAATTAATTCAAGAAGATAGGAAGGCCTCTCCACAAGTTTCCCTCCGTCCTAATTTAAGTCCAAATGACCTTGGAGGTCTTTGTAAATTCCCATGGGGACCACCTTCTCTCTCCAATTTCTCTCTCTTTCCCACGACAAAGCCCTCCTACGATCATGCGCTCGATCCCATGCGCACTCCCCTCCCAATTAAAATCCCACGCGCTACTCCCCTGACAATTCCTGCCCTCTCTCACGTTAATGATTCCATAATTTCCAGCCAATAGGTCCCCCTGCAATTTCCAGCCAATTCCTTGCGCCAACCCTCTATTACAACTCACGATAAAAAAAAAAAAAAAAAAAATAGTGGAGAGTTTCCCTTGAGGAGGGAGCTTTTTCCCCACTGCAGGTGGAGTGTTACGAGTGTATCATAATAACCTCGTCTTATTACTTCTCTCCTTTCTTCCCCTATCTTTTGCATTGCATTTACTACTACTCCTTTACAGCTTAAGTGCTTCCTCTACTTATTGGTGGTTGCTCTTTATTCGCTTCTGTCATAGATTCAGAGGAGTTGGAGGTTATACAAGGTATTCAGGCTCTACTATGTGAAGATGAGAAGAAGGTGAAGGTTAGAATGAAAGCTTAGGATATTATAGATCCAAAAAGTTGGACAAAATGACTATATTTCAGAATATTGTCGATCAGGAAGCCTAGACCGATTGCTATCATCAAAGTGGAAACGAAGGCATGGATTATCTCATAAGCTCCAATAGTCCATGAGGTTGCTGATGGCATCTGGCTAGCATATTTCAAGAAGGAATCGGACCTCAGGTCAGTTCTTAACAAGAGCCCCTGGCACTTCGATGGCGATCTAATCCTGACCATGATAGGGCAACAGGAGATGAAACTTTCATATTATTCCTTTCAAAAGGCTCGATTATGGGTCCAATTTTGGGACCTCCCCCGTGAATACAGGTGTTGATCGGTGATAATGAGACTCACTAACAGTTAGGCTGAAATAAAGGACCTGGATCTAGAAGAAACCAAAGGAGGAAGATAGATTAGGGTAAAACTTGAGCCGATGGCAAGAGATTCCCTTGTGAAGGAGGTGGAGGTTACCACTACTCTTGGAGAAAAGATGCATATTCCACTTCAATACGAAGGCTTACCGAGATGGTGTCATCTCTGTGGAAGGCTTGGCCACGAATATAAAGATTGTGATAGATGGTTGAAGGTGAAGGAAAAGATGGAAATTATTCAAAGCTCCATCCTATTGCAAAAGGTGGAAAATGATATAGTTTTTAAATATATTGATCTTAGAGTAGGTACAAAAGGAAGGAGAACCACTGAAGACCATCAGATGGAAGGACGTCAGAGCTTGGGTGAGCAACTGCATGCCGGTGTGCACCGATGACAGGGATAGGCCGAATGAAGAGGAAGAAGACCATAGTCAAAGCTTGGCCTTACCTCCTCTGGACCCAGGTGTCAGGGTAAGGTATGGTTCACAAGATGGGTCTTATGTATAGGAAGGTAGAGAGGAGAGGCTGATAGAAGAAAAAACATGTCACTCAGGTCAAGTTTGCCGATCCCTCTTTCCACCGTATCTATAATTTCCAATACCCCTGCAAATATCCCAATGCCCGCAAATTCTCCTAAAACTCTCCAAGACACATTAATTGGTCCCCCAGACAAATTGCAGAACCCTCCTTTAAATACTTCTGTCATCCCGGATACAATAATAGGGAAAATACCTGATATTCCAAGTTCCTTAGATGAGAAATATCAATCTCCTAAAATGCCTTCTTACATAGACATTTCTCAGCCAATGAAGTTAGGATTTTTGACATGTATACCCCTATAATATTTGCAAAGACATATATATCTCCTACTTAATTCAAGTTTACATATATACCCCTATTAATTAAATACCGTTAGATTTAATGCCCTTCCGTCACTGTCCTTTACTTTTGGGAATCTAAAGTGAGTTAATGTTCGTCAACCACGATTAGGGAAATTGTTGATATGCGAAATCGGTGTTTTAAAAGATGTAAACGTCATAGCAAATCAAAATAGCATGAAAATAAATAAAATTTATAACTTGAATGAAGTCCAAAGTCAAACGCAGGGAGTAAGTGTTGTAATTAATATCAAAGATCACAATAAAATCACAAATATAAATAATTTATAATGAGAATTCCATGCAAAAATGATATTTTTAAGAGAATTAGTAGCAATGTGCAAAAATAATGGAGTAAAATGATAATTTAAATTACCAATTAACCCCTTTAATAATGCTCACAATAATCTCAAATAAAGGAACAGTAAGCTCAATCAAATAATCCACGTAAGATAACTAACCAAAGAGCCACAGGAACACAAATCAGCAGAATCAAACGTCGGACAAGGCGCTTAGATGCCTTAATAGATGCTTGCTACAGTGCTTTCATCCTTCTCTTCTTCAACTCTTCTTTACTCACGCACAAAGGCTCTTTCAATCTCTTCAGCGACTAAGTGTCTCACAGGGCAGGTATCTCAGAGAGCAAAACCCCCCTCCCTTCCTCTTCTTTTTCTTTCCCTTCTTTCTCAGTTTAGACCCAGGCAAACAATACCAGGTAATCGGGTATACGGTCAAAGGTTCAGACCTGTCGACATGGTGTAGCGGGTGAGGGTGTGTGCGCTAAGCACGTGAAGGGGACCTGACCCCCATGTCTTGGGCGAGGGGTTGGTGTGCGTTTTTCCTTTTGTTCTGCACTGAGAGCTCCCAATCCCACAATGTGGGACTAAAATGTCTGCAATTCTCTACATGAAGTTACTGCTGAGGAAGCTCCTGATTGTGGTCGAAGATGAGGCCGTGAAGTCCAATTAAGCACCTGGATCGCATCCAAGAGGGAGTCTGCGTAGCCTGGGAATCAATTAGTTGAGGAACTTAGCTAGAACATAGCTCTTGGAGTCAAGGAAGAAGCTCCATCAATGGCGGCAGAGGTCGAGTACCTAAAATGAAGAAAATGGCCTAAGGGCCATGTTAGAAGCGCTCAGGAGGGTTGTGCGAGTGCGGCGGTGGCGGTGGCGTGCCATGAAGATCGTCGTAAGTGGCTGGCGGAGGTGAAATACAAAGGCGAAGGGGGTGGTGTTCGGTGGAGCAATCGGCACAACAAACCCCTCAGTTTCTTGAGGGGTTTTGCTCTCGTGGATGTAGCGGAGCTTTTGGGACCAGTGGCAGGTGGTTTGGTCGAGTAGAATGAGCGCACGAGCTCGCCGGAGGTATGCCGACGAGGTGGAAGATGAAGTCGGAGCAGGCACAACAATGGTCAGAGTCGAAGGTGGAGGTGTAGTTGTGATCAGTAGAGGTCGAGAGTTGACGGAGATAGCTAGCGGACGAAGGAGGATGGAGGAGGCACCAGTTGTGGTGTGGTTGACGCCAGAGAAGGAAGATACTCCAATGAGGGAGACGGCGACAAGGACAGGGTTGGAAGGCAGCTCACAGGTGTCGCGAGATGCGGATTTCGAAGGGGAAGAAGAATCGGCCACCTATTGTATGTGGCGGCCAGCGAAGAAGCTTGGGATAGGAGGTTGCCGGAGCAAGCTCGGAGCGAGTCGAAGGTAGAGGAAAGAAGAGAGTTTTTGGCTCAAAAACTTGCTAAGGAGGTGAGGTTATCCATAAAGATCTTTTACGGGCCTTCAAACAAGCCTCCAAGCGTGGAAACAAGCTTGAAAGGTTCGGCTTTTCAAGAAAAGGATTCTTGAAATCCTTGGATTCGCATGGGCAATTGAGACGAATTTGGAGTTTGGGAATATGTTTAATCGATCAGGAAACTCCTCAGGACCATCCCTTCCAAATTTGGAAGGGATTGGTCAATCAATCAAGGCAAAATCAGAGATTGAAGCTCGGATCTGATGGGTTCACACCTGGCATGGTGGTAGGGACCCAAATGTGAATAAGATAATGAGGTTAGGGGGCCTTTGCAAGGATTTTCGAAAGTTAGGGTTGCATGTGATAAAGAAAGAGTCTGAATGGACCAAAATGCAAACTAGGTTCAAATGATCTCTGATTGAACCTAAATTTTGGTACAAACTTAATTTTGACTTAAGGAATCTAATGGTAAAGTTGAATTTTGGTTTTGACTAAGTTTGACTGGGTAATTTATGAAGAAATCCAAATTAGGGCAACTTCCTGTCCGAGACTCTGTTTTAGGTGAAAATGGGTTCAGATGGTTAAATTAGGGATACCAAACCTTATGGAATATTTTTTGATAATTCTTAGAAGGTTTAGATGAATTTTATCCTGACCAAATCTCTATTATTTAAGTGGGTCTGAAATTAGGGTTTCGGATGTCTATTAACTCTTGAAATGTATGAAAACTCGTTTCTGTCTGCATAGACCCTCTTATTAGACATTAATGACATTTGACCTTTAATTAACCCCTGGAATTTCCCGTGGTTATTCTGTACTTATGAAATGCAGTTAAAATTGTAGAAATAACCTTGGTTTCTTATCTTCTTCTCAAAATACAACATTACTCATATAGGACCTTTTGATGGTTATGTAGGAGCTTTTATCAACTTTATCAGACCAAATTGGACTAGTTAGGGCTCATGGTAGTGTTCCCATTAGAAATCTCGATGCATCATCCAACAATTGACATTTGGGTTCATGTATACATGGCAGATAATGGAATTGGCGAGAAAAACTCTAGTGAGTTACATCCTTTCTTCCTCTCATGAGTACTTCTCCCTCGCCATTCATTTCCTTCTTCGCAAAGTAGCTTCTCCGGCCTCACCATCTGGTCTTGCATGCACAAAGGAGTTTAACCCCTTCGTCTCCATCAACATTCCCTTCACTTTGGTTCGTCGCTCTCCATCGTGTGTCAAGCGATTGCAGATCCTCCAACCATCATCATCGTGCTGCCTACCATTGTTTGCGGAATCTAAACAAAGGTAAGGGTTATATTGAGTACTTGTATTTCGTCAAGTGCTTTGGTTGTCGTTTTCGGGTTTAAGTTAGGGTTTTATATAGAGCTTCATGCTTCGATTTTCTGGGCGATTTGTTTGTGGTTTCTGTAGTTAGTGTTTTGATTAGGGTTTTGCTTACCGTGTTAGTTTATTGTCAAGGGTTTTGATTAGGGTTTAGTGTACGATTTTGATTAGGGTTTTTTATTGATTCTTGATTTTGTTCTGTGTTCCAGACTCACATAAGAATGATATCATCTTAGTGGAGTTAGTCAACTCAGAAGATTTTGTAAATCAGGCAAACTATCGAAGGATACAAAAGAAATAAGTAGTAGAGGCTTTGGAGATGATAAAAAGTAGGAGCGTTATTGGGCCGGATGATATCCTAATAGACGTTTGGAGAGTGATGGGAGAAAGGAGTATAACTTGGCTTACAAAATTATTTAATACTATTTGGAGAGGCAAGAAGATGCTAGAGGAATGGAGGAAAAGTTTTGTGATACCTTTATACAAAAATAAGGGAGACATACAAAATTGTTCCAACTATAGAGGTATTAAATTGATGAGCCTTACGATAAAACTTTAGGAGAGAATAATTGAAAGAAGAGTGAGCACTACAACAAGTTTCACTTTTTCCATTGGTTGAAAACGGACAGCAAATCCCTTTTAACTAACACCAAAAAGCGACGACATAAGTAGCGTCGCTGTTTCTTTTTCCTGTAGGTTACAAGGAACATTCGACGTCGAAATATTGTTCGTCCAGCGAACGGATTGGATCTTTTACCGTCAGTTGATAGCTGACGAAAATTAGATTTGTCGTCGCTTATTAAAAAAAGCAACGATGTTTTTACATTACTTTTTCCCGTGTTCACGTGCTGCTTTTTCAGTTTTGCCATCGTTTGAAAGAAAACGCCGTCGCTTGGATGCCGTCAGCGGAAAAAGCTTTCATTCGATAGAAAACTTACCTTTTTTTGCCACCTATTATTTTGAGAACCGACGGCAAAAACATATTTTTGTCGTCGCTTTCTCAAATAAGTGACAGTAATTAGTCACATTTTTTAAAAAAATTACCTTTTACTACCGTTGGTTATTGTAAGAACCAACAGCAAAGGTAAAGGTTTTTTTTTTTTATTTCAAAAGTTAGGATCCTTATACAATCCTAAAAAAAATGATGTTCTAAAAATTTCATACATAAAAGAATTACATACAAAAGCAAGGAGTTTAAAAGAAGTAACAAACCTTAACTACATGGCGGAGCTAAAAAATACAATACATAATTAAATGTTGAAAGGGTAATCACACACTATAA
Organism: Thalassia testudinum; assembly: GCA_037157565.1. NCBI lineage: Eukaryota > Viridiplantae > Streptophyta > Magnoliopsida > Alismatales > Hydrocharitaceae > Thalassia > Thalassia testudinum. The sequence goes on from JAZHRO010000039.1 coordinate 17,774,957, forward strand.
TTGACTATAACAGGTTGGTTCCTTTTAGAATTCATAATAAAAAGCCTAACATACACAAAAATTGATACAAGCAAATGATCCTAACGATGCTGCAAATTATGTTATTTAGTCTTAGAAGAGTTTCTCAAGTTACAGGAAGAGATGCTGATTCTAGTGCTGATAGATTGCATCTAGCTAGGATAGGAATAGATGAATCATCCAATGAATCTCAAGGATTTGGGAGATGAACCATCCTAAGGAAATTTTGGTTGTGATTATGGTTGGCGTAATTCCACACTCTTTATGTTTCAAGAGAAAGCACTATTAACTTTTGGCAGATGAAAATACCGATCTTGAAGGAGTAGAAACTGGGGACTGAGAGAAGGTGAGTAGCAGGAATAAGATTAGAGAAAGGGTGAACAAATACACAGGTTCAACATGACTTTATTTAAAGCCAATGTCTTAGTTTATACACCAACAGAAAATGCTTAGTTTACATTGAGATTTACCTCCAACCTTCATTCCAACCAAAACCTCTTTCGAGCCTTCTATAATCTGTAGAAAGGAAGACCAAGAAAATGAAGATATCCTATATCAAGAAGTCTGAAGAAAAAGGAACACACATTAGAGATATGCATATTGGAATGTATTACAATACTCTAGATGGAAGGAAACTTTGGCAAGAAACACATTGAAGCAACTGAGTTCCCAAAGCAGAGAAAGACCTAAAAAGGAGATTATAGACAAAAACTACAATTTAGCTTAGGTAGGATGGATGACTTGCCATTAATTAGCTATTCCTTTGCATTATTAGCAGGGTGCAGTGCTCGGGTATATAAATACACTAGCTTGTGTGCATTAATTCTAGGGGAGAAACGCATGTAAGTTATTGAATACTAGATATTCAATGTTAGAATCTGAACTACATATGAAATAATGCCATTTTCATACTTTCTTTAAATAATGCAACTAAATCAGGTATGAATGGATGAACAACAACAAAAATACTAGCACAACTAGCAATGGTGGAATAATTAACAACAGTATGATTAACCAGTTAGTGGTGGTCATATACGAAACTACAGCAACAAAATGGTCTAGTTAGTTCAATGGTGTTTTGGAACAAACATTTTCAGCCATGGGATTAGGGTTAAGGAATCAACAAAAAATGATAATAAAAGTCAGACAAAACCTAAAGAAGTTAGGTAATTGTTTCTTCGCATTGTTTTTGACAAATTTGAGAAGTATAAGTTGACACATCCCATTGAAACATATGCCTTCGACTAGGGCGATCCAGCAATTAGTTAAAGTACAGTTGGTTGATTCCCTGTGCAAGTTAAAGTGCTCCGAAACATGAATAGGTAAATGCTGCAATCACACAACATATCAGCTCTTACTACACAACTACATTTTAGTGTTTGAGGAAGGATTTAACCCCATTAGCATATAGTTGTGACTCTTGAAATGGACATACTTACCTTGTTGAAATTTGAGGATCCCCACCTTGTCCCTAAGTCAAGTATCAAAGAACCACCCCTCCCACGGTAACAGGCAAAAAGAACAAGACAAATAAGAAATTATGCAATTGCATATGACATAATTAGAAAACATTACATTAGAACATTACATTTGATTAGATTTTCAAGCAATTAGCTACCAAAAACTCATTTGGATAATTGAAATTTTAGGAAGAATGCAAGTTCGTCTTCCTAACAGCCATCTAGTTTTTACAATCGTAACCCAAAATACAATTATCTGTCTACAGTTGATAGAGTGGATTTACATTTTGATTTTACTACTTAGCCGGATCATCTCTCAGCCAAAAATGTGTTGGTCTTTGTTAAGAACCGTTCTGTTTAAGCCTTTTAAGACATCTGGACTGTGGGTCAGACATCTGGTCAGACGTCTGGAAATCAAAAATTTTGAGTACGAGCTCGCATCTGCACGCGTACTACGCGTAGACAGTACACTCCTCTCATTTTCCTTCTTCTTCTCTCTCCTTCCGCCCCGACGAAACCCTAAACCCACATCCTAGGAATGAAAAATAGATTGAATGATAGATCCTAGGTGTTGCATGAATCCTAGGGCTGGAAAACTAGATTGTATGATAGATCCTAGGATACGGCATGAATCCTAGGACGGGAAAACTAGTGGAACGGATGAATACTGCATTCTTGGAAAAATGGAAAGGAACAAATAGCTGCCTGTAATTGAATTAACAGTTGCCTGTTGAATAAATAAACGTGTTTGAGAACATGGATTGTGATAACGTGAAACTGGAAGGTGAAACTTAGACGTTCTGAGCTGAAACCCTACGGGGAAGTAGGAGTAGAACTCCTGGAAGGTGAATGGAATAGAATTGGGGAAGTGAGCTGGCCCTTGAGTACGGAGTACCAAGGAGAGCGACTGTCCCCCTGTTTAGTGCAGAGCTGAGCTAGCCGCCCCAGGGACCCGGGGTTAGGACTGGCCACTCTGTACCGACTTGCTGGCTCTCGTGTACGTAGTACCGAGGAGAGCTACTAGTGTAGGGAGGTACTAGCTACCCCACGGGCCCCGGGGTTCTGCTAGCCTCCCACACCGACTTGTTAGGCCCACTGGGGCAAACCAGGGTAGTCAGGCGAGGGTGCGCGGACTGTGGAGGGGCAAGGCCCCTGTTTGGTTACTGTGGAGGGGTTGGACCCCTGTTACTGAGAGGGCTCTGCCCTGTACTGGTTCCGTGTTGTGCTTTGGGCGCACCCGTTAACGGAAACGACTGACCGCGTGCCAGTGCGGGTTAGCTACCCGTGCGTTTACCGCGCGTGTCGTAGTCACCGTTACGTCTGTCAGTGACCTTAGGGTGGTTGACTGAGAGTAGGATCACCACGGGGGACTCTCCCGGCCAGGAGAGCACCACGTGCTACTTCTACTGTTCGGAAAAGACTGCAATCAAGATCGTTCCCACGAGGAACATTCGAGATCAAGTGAAAGATCTGAGAAATAGATAAATCGTGAGATAATTGAAAGACTTAAATAAAGAAAGTAACAGAACTTAACAGCTACTGTACACTCTACTGTTTCTTTAGTTTTAGTTGCCACTCTACTCAGCGTTTTGCTGACGTGTTACACTCGTTACCTTTCAGGACTAGGTGTTGAGCAGCCAGGGTCAGCGGCTGCAGAGGACGCTGGGCCGAGTAGGGTCCAGTAGAGTTACCACTGTTTCTTGTACCTCTTTTTGTTCCGTTATAGTGAGTAGTTCTTGTTTCCGCTGTACTTTTCTTTACCTGCAGTTCATATTTAGTTATGAATGTTGTTCTACTGTTGTGGTGGTATATACTGTAGTAGTTTCTTTCCTTGCTGCTGTATTTTCTTACTGTTAGTTATATTCATGTTGAATGTGGTTTATTTTACTGCTCTTTTTGTTACTTCCTCATTGGACGACTAGGTCTTGGGATTAGTTGAGTCGGTCCGGTTCTCGTGTCTCGTAGGGGCTCGGGAACCGGGTCGTTACAAGATGGTATCAGAGCAAGGTCGTCCCGAGAAGTGAATCAACTGACTGTAGAATAACCAATTCACATGTTTATAACTAAAGTAGCCACCACAACATATCTCTTGACATGAGCTCTTAGAAGTTTCGTTAGGTACCGTTTGTTTTGACGTTTTTCCATTTTGTTTCGCGTCTCCTTACAGGAGATGCCTCATCGCGGGATTGGTGAGGCAGGTCGCGGGCGCGGCTGAGGACGAGGTCGGCGAGGTGGGCGTGCCGTTGCCGACACCCCAGTGGACCAGCCACTACTCTCGGGCGTCCAGGCCCAAGACCTCACCCGGCTGATACGAGACATTGTACGAGAGGAGCTCCACCCACCGCCCCGAGCACCTCACCCTGGGGTTGCGGAGGGGGAGTCCTCTGTGGGACCACTCGACGGACGCGACGCTGGACACGGGGGAGGGGATGGGTCGCCGTAGCCCCCACCTTCCTCCGATACTTCCGTGCACGAGGCACCTTCGCCTGGAGGTGCACCAGCACCTCCCCTACAGCGCCACTTCGAGCTTTTCGGGCAGTTCCGGAAGCTGAAGCCCCCCTCCTTCAAGGGGGATGAGGACCCGACCGAGGCAGAGGACTGGCTTGAGCAGCTGGAGAAGATCTTCAACACCCTTCGCCCCCCGGTGGAGTGTCACGTGGCCTTTGCCACGTACCAGCTGGAGAGTGCGGCACACAGGTGGTGGAGGGCGGTCCGGGGACTGGAGAGGGACGAGCCGACGTGGGACCAATTCTTCACCCTCTTCTGCGAGCGGTACTTTCCCCAGACATGGTAGGACCAGAGGAGGCGGGAGTTCCACACTCTCCGCCAAGGGACGATGACTGTGAGCGCGTACCGCACGCGTTTCTTGGAGCTGTCCCGCTTTGCAGCGACATCGGTAGCCACTGAGGAGGAGCGCCTTTGGAGGTTCACCGAGGGGCTCCGGCCTGCGATCCGGGGGTATGTCAAACCCCTGAAGCTGCCTACGTTTTCGAGGGTGGTAGAGGCAGCTATGACTTACGAGGAGACCAACCCGTCCGCACGAGACACCGACGGCGGGCGGAAGAGACCCTTCCAGCCAGACTTCTCACAGGGCCGGCGAGAACGGAGACATGTGGCGTCCGCAGGAGAGCCGTCACGTTCTGCAGGGCCATCAGTGGCCTTTGGGGGCCCTCGACAGGGGCCAGTCGCCAGCACCGAACCCCCGTCTAGCCGACAGCAGGGACCCACTGAGGGCGGGAGTCGGGTTCCCCTCTGTTACCAGTGTGGCCAGCCGGGCCACATCAGGAGGGACTGCCCGTCTAGGGCAGGTGGTCAGCAGATACTCCCCGCGCAGAGCACTGGAGGGCGTGCAGGAGGCCGCGGTTCCCAGGCGCGAGGAGGAGGACAGCAGTCGCGAGGTGGGTACCGACCAGCACCTACCCGTCCGACGCAGAGTGTGGCTGCTTCGTCCGCACCTAGAGCTGAGGGGCGTATCAACGCCGTAACACACAGGGACGCCAGAGCTTCGGGATCGGTGGTAGCAGGTATGGTTTCAGTTTCCGGCAGACTCGTTTACACGCTTTTCGATTCCGGCGCTACGCACTCGTTTGTCGCAGCCAGTTTCGCAGTTAGTTTGGACCAGGATTATACACTGTTAGAGAATCCGTTCGTAATCAGAGGTCCGAGTGGTCTGCTGTTTGTAGCTGAGGAGGTGTACACGGATTACGAGGTCAGCGTCGGGGGACATAGCCTGCCAGCTGACCTGATTATGATACAGATGGAGGACTTTGGAGTAATTCTGGGGATGGATTGGTTGTCCGCTTACCACGCCTTGGTGGATTGTTTTGAGAGGAAGATCATCTTCTCCATTCAGGAGTTGCCTTCTTTCGAGTTTCACGTACAGCCAGTGGACGGAGGTTTCAGGAGCGGAGCGGAGCTAGCCGCCCTTGGGTTGGCACCTGGTGTAACGACCCGATTCCTGAGTTCCTACGAGACACGAGAACCGAACCGACTCGACTAATCCCAAGACCTAGTCGTCCAACGAGGAAGTAACCAAAAGAGCAATAAAATAAACCACATTCAACATGAAATATAACTAGCAGTAACAAAATACAGCAGTAAGAAAAAGAACTACTATAGCATGTACCACCACAACAGTAGAACAACATTTATAACATAACAAGAACTGCGAGTAAAGAAAAGTACAGAGTAACAAAAACTACTCACTACAGTGGAACAAAGAGGGCACAAAAGAACAGTGGTAACTCTACTGGACCCTACTCGGCCTAGCGTCCTCTGCAGCCACTGACCCTGGCTGCTCAACTCCTGGTCTTGAAATGTAACGAGTGTAACACGTCAGCGAAATGCTGAGTAGGGTGGCAGCTAAACTAAGGAAGCAGTAAAGTGTGCAAAATAGGTTTTATTTTATTTCTTCCTTTATTTACGTCTTTCTATTGTTTCACCATCTATTTATTTCTCAGATCCTTCACTTGATCTCGAATGTTCCTCGTGGGAACGATCTTGATTGTAGCCTTTTCCGAACAGTGGAAGTAACACGTGGTGCTCTCCTGGCCGGGTGAGTCCCCGGTGGTTATCCTACTCTCAGTCAACCACCCCAAGGTCACTAACAGACGTAACGGTGACTACGGCACGCTGGTAAACGCACGAGTAGCTAACCCGTACTGGCATGCAGTCAGTCGTTTCCGTTAACGGGCGCGCCCAAAGCACAGCACGGAACCAGTATAGAGCAGAGCCCTCTCGGTAACAGGGGTCCAACCCCTCCATAGTAACCAAGCAGGGGCCTTGCCCCTCCACAGTCTGCGCACCCTCGCCTAACTACCCTGGTTTGCCCAGTGGGCCTAACAAGTCGGTGTAGGTGAGCTAGCAGAACCCCGGGACCCGTGGGGTAGCTAGTACTCGCCCTACACTAGTAGCTCTCCTCGATACTGCGTACACGAGGGCCAGCAAGTCGGTACAAAGTGGCCAGACCTAACCCCGGGTCCCTGGGGCGGCAGCTCCTCTTTGCACTAAACAGGGGGACAGTCGCTCTCCTTGGTACTCCGTACTCAAGGGCCAGCTCACTTCCCCAATTCTATTCCATTCACTTTCCAGGAGTTCTACTCCTAATTCCCCGTAGGGTTCCAGCTCTTTTAACTCAGCACATTCAGGTTTCACCTTTCCAGTTTCACGTTCATACAACCCATATTCTCAATCATGTTCATTTATTCATAACAGGCAGCTGTTAAACCAATTTACAGGCAGCTATTATTTCCTTTCCACATTTTCCAAGACTGCAATATGTATATTCATTTCACTAGTTTTCCAGTCCTAAGATTCATGCCGTACCATAGGATCTATCATTTAATCTAGTTTTCTAGCCCTAGGATTCATGCAATGCCCTAGGTTCTATTAATTGTTCCATAATTGTAACAAATTATGTTAATAATTTCTAAAGCCACTCTACCAGCTACAATGGAAGTAATGGGGGCGTGGTCGGAAATCCCGCGCGCCTCCGCAACCCCCGAGACTGCAATGGAACGGGATCCTAACACAAGAAATTTCTCAGAACAGTATATAATTACTGTAGACTGGTAGAGGATTTTATCCCGAAAAGAACGCAACTCGAAACGCGAAAAATGGACTCCGAACGGGTCCTAAACGGGTCGAAAACGACGAAACAGTCCGAAATCAGACGTCTGGAACCTCTTCCAGACGTCTTAAAAAGTGGTTCAGAGGATACCTTCGCTCTGTGTAGTCTCTCAAACGTCCAGAAGCTTGCGGGGGCGTCTGGCCTAGTTCCCAAACGTCCGATGGTCACCCCGGACGTCTGGAAGTCCCTTCAGTCGTCTGGCACTGCGGCCAGACGTCTGATTCGGGTTGGATGCGAATCTCAGAACCTGCACGTACCCACTCCTCGTGCTCAGTACGGACGGTCGCAGAAAAGGAAGAAGGACGAAAATAACTTACTTACCAGATGTCTGGACAGTCCTCCTGACGTCTTCACAGTCGTCTGGTTGGAAGCGCAGACGTCTGATTCTGGAAAAATTTCCAGAATCAGAGTTTGACTCGCCCTCCGCCCGCGACGCACAGCCGCGCCTCGTCCGCCTGCTGCTCGAGCTGCAGCAGCCCTCCAGTGATGCTCCACGCCCGCGGCTCCCCTACCGGCCGGCTCTAGCTGCCCCGGCGAGCTCGAGCCCTCACGACTAAGCGTCTCCTCCCTCGCGTGACACCTCCTCCCGCGACTCGCCACAGCTGTCGCTACCGCCGCTCGCTCGTGCTCGCACTCTCACTCCGGCTGGAAGAGGAAGAAGAAGGGAGCGGAGGAGATGAGAGTGAGGGAGAGGGCTCTTTTTAAAGCCGCGCGGGGAGAGAGAGACAGAGAGAGAGCAGTGCCTGCGGAGGTGAGAGGGGAAAAAAAAGAGCATCTGCAGGTCTGCGCGCGCAGGCGCGCAGACGAAATCCACCGTTCCGCGGAAATTAAATCCCAGACGTCTTAAAAGACGTTTTGAAGCTGTGTTTGTAACACCTGGGGTTAGGATTGGCCACTCTGTATCGACTTCTTAGCCCTCGCATACACAGTACTGGGGAGAGCCACTAGTGTAGGGAGAGAGCTAGCCACCCCACGGGGCCCGGGGTTCAGCTAGCCACCCTACACCGACTTGTTAGGCCCACTGGGCAAACCAGAGTAGTCAGGCGAGGGTGCGCGGACTATGGAGGGGCGAGACCCCTGTTTTGTTCTTAGGGGCTAGACCCTTGTTACTGAGAGGGCTATGCCCTATACTGATTTTGTGCTGTGCTTTGGGCGCACCCGCTAACGGAAATGACTGACCACGTGCCAGTGCAGGGTAGCTACCCGTGCGCTTATCGCGCGTGCCGTAGTCACCGTTACGTCTGTCCGTGACCTTGGGGTGGTTGACTGGGTGTAGGACCATCACGGGGACTCTTCCGGCCAAGAGAGCACCACGTGCGACTTCTACTCTTCGGAAAAGACTGCAATCAAGATCATTCCCACGAGGAACATTCGAAATCAAGAAAGAGACTTGATAAATAAACCAATTGGTGAAAGAAAGAATAATTAGTTAAAGAAAGAAAGAAATTGAAAAATAACAGCTACCTGTCCATCTTTACTACTTTAGTTAGTTGGTTGCCACTCTACTCAGCGTTCACTGACGTTTTGTACTCATAACCCCTTTTCAAGTCCAGGTGTTGAGCAGCCACAGCCTACAGCAGCAGAGGGTGCTAGGCCCAGTAAAGCCCAGTAGTTGTAACTTCTTGTTGTACTCCTTTTCAGTTGTAGTGAGTAGTTCATGCACCTCTGTACTCTAACATTTTGTACTTTATATTCTTGTATCCGTTTACTTTATATTATTGTGGTGGTGTGTACTGTAGTAGTTTTACTTCTTTACTGCTGTACTTTTGTTACTGTTAGTTGCTTAGCGTAGTGAATGTGGTTTACTTTCCTGCTTTTTGGTTACTTTCTCGTTGGACGACTGGGTCTTGGGATCAGTCGAGTCGGTCCGATCTCGTGTCTTGTAGGGATTAGGGAACCGGGTCGTAACAGTCTTCTTGTCGCCTGAGGTGTAGTTGATTTCACTTTATCAAATATGCACTACTTGGTAATTTCTTGCCCATCTTTGTTGAGATGTACAAGGTTTCTCCCTAAATTACTGCAAGGACTAAGATAGATATCTTGAAGATTAGTTTATATTAAAAAACTAACCTTGAATGAAATACAAAATGAATTTGGAGCCTACAGCTTTCTGACAAATGAAAGCATTTTGGGTATAGGCAACAAATGCATGTCTAATGGACCACCAGCCGACTGGATCTTGTGTTCTGCCTATGCAAATAAGCTCAAGTCAAAACCAAGGACAAAATACTTCTTGAATTTATTGTCAATGTCCTTACAAAATTCTAAGAACATCTCAGCATTATAGATAATTTATGGGGAAATTTTGATGTTTTGGAATTTTGTAATCATTGGAGGAACTTCCTTAACCTTAGGGGCCTCCTTATGTGTGGCATAACAGCAAAGGGTTAGGCGATTTTTTTTTTTTGGTGGAAAATGATAGGGTTAGGCAAAGATGTCAACTAACCTCAATTTGCTTGAATTTATCTTGAGATTGTCATTTTTGCGACAAAGAAAGTTATTTCAAGATTGTTTAACAACCATCCTTAGTAGGAATAAACCACTTATTTCATCAAATTTATCATGAAAATTCAGCCAAGCGGGAGTGAGAAAAAGCACAAACTGTTTTCCTTGTCCATCGAATTTATTCATTATCACAAAACCAGAGAGAACAAGAGGAGTCATGAAAAGATTCACCTGCCATTCTCCATATCCAAGTCATTCTTCTCAGTTGGAGATTGGCTATGAACACTCCAATTCCCACTGAACTCCTGAATAAGTCAAAAAGTATTAAATCATCAGAAGAACAATGAACATGAAAATGATGATTGATGCAAAAGTTCCTTCCAAAGCTACGAACAAATTGCACCCAAAGATATTAATGAAATCATTCACAACAAATTTAATCAACCATTAAACAAATCTATTCAAATTGCAGAGTGTTTACTACAATCATGTGTAAGTAGGTTCCTTCTTTTATCTTTTATTTTTGATAACAAAAGTACAACAATTATCATCTCCTGACAGAAAATATAAAATGAAAAAATAAAAACATACCATTGTGCTTCTCAAGTAATGGTGGTTGAACAACATGCATGGTGACAACGGGTAGTGGGAGGACATCCAATTCACAATAGGTGCGATGGTTGAAAGAACCCTCAAACATTTATTATGCAATAACTAGATTGATATCTGTGCCTTCTTCTATTTTGATTAACTGCAACAACTAATAAGAAACCTGCCTAATATTCAACAATTACATACTTTGGACTCCTTTATATTTGGAATCCATGACCAATAAAGTAAAAAAACAAAAATAGAAAGAAAGAATACAATGGGATTTAGGACTTTTGAATGGTTGGAGGAGGAGAAGGAGGGTGGCATGGAGGAGGTGGCATTGGAGGGTGGCAGGAGGAGGAAGAGGAGAGGACCGAGGAGGAGGAGGAGGAGGAGGGCAGCGCTAGAGGAGGAAGAGAGGGGCATGGAGGAGGAGGAGGGCAACGCTGAGGAGGTGGTGCAGGAGGAGGAAGAGGAGAGGGGCAAGGAACAGGAGGAGGAGGGTGACACGGAGGAGGATCAAGATGAGGAGGAGGGCGGCGGGGAGGAGGAAGAGGAGGGGGCGTGGACGAGGAGGATAATAGCTAAGGGAAGGACAAAAAGGAGGGGGCATCAACGAGGAGGAGAAGGACCGGCGAGGAGGACAGAGGCGACGAGGTGGCGATGAGGGGAGGGGGAGTGGAGACAACGACGATGACGAGGACTCACCGGAGGTCAAGGAGGATGACGACGATGACGAGGAGCAGCGAGGAGGCGTGCAACGAGGGGCAGTGAAGAGGCGTGACGGTTTTCTGCAGAAATGAAATTGTGATGGGTGAGGAGAGGGCCTGCAGGCGTGAATACATCATGAACTTTTGCCGTCGCTTTAATTAGAAAGCGACGGCAAAAGTTGAAGCATATTTTCCAGTGCATGCCGAAATTATTCCCATTGGCGGTGATGTCGGAGGGGCAAATTAAATTTCCTCGATTTCTTATCTCTTTAATCATAAAGCGATGGCAAAAGTCGAGGTAAATTTTAAAGCGCGCACGCCCAAATTATTCCCATTAGCGGTGATGTTAGGTAGGGAATTAAATTTCCTGTATTTGCCGTCACTTATTAGACAAAACGATGGCTATTCTCGATATCCAATTTGACCTCAAGCGACAACTGCTGTTCTCTTCTTCAAGTGCTGCAGTCAAATTTTGAAGATGGATTTACTATCGGTTTACCCAATAAACGACAGTAAAAACATCATTGTCGTCGCTTTATAAACCGACGGCAACTAACCGACGGTGAATGTCATATTTCTAGTAGTGAAGTCTCTGTAGTAACTGAAAATCAGTTTGCCTTTATGCCAGGCCGGTCTACTACTGAGGCAATACATCTGTTGAGACGTATAATGGAAACCTACAAAGTCAAGAAGGATTTACACATGGTTTTTATTGATTTGGAAAAGGCCTATGATTTTATCTCAAGGGATATCTTGTAGAGAATTTTGAGAAGAGATAGGTACCATTTTTATATATCAACCTCATAAAGGATATGTACTATGGAGCTGCTGCTTGTGTAAGGACTAATGATGATTCGATGGACTACTTTGATATCACTATTGGTCTACATCAAGAATCGACTTTAAGCCCTTATCTCTTTTTCTTGGTCATGGATGAGTTGACGAAGCATATCCAAACTGAGGTGTCATGGTGTATGCTTTTTGCTGATGACATTGTGTTGGTTAATGAGACAAGAGGTGAAGTGAACAGAAAACTTGAGCTTTGGAGGGAAGGCCTAGAAGTTAAAGGACTACGCCTAAGCAGGAAAAAAATCGAGTATATAGAATACAAGTTTAGTAGTAGAGGAAACAATGAAAGGATGGATGTAAAAATTGGAGAAGAGTGCATTCTAATGAAAGATGCTTTTAAGTACGTGGGATCCATTTTCCAACAAGATGGTAGAATTGATGGAAATGTTACACATAGAATTAATGCATGGTGGTTGAAATGGAGGGGTGTATCTGGTGTTCTCTATGATAAGAGGGTTCTTTTAAAAGACAAAGGAAAGTACTATCAAGCTGCAATAAGACCAGCCATGCTCTATGGTTCTAAATGTTAGACTATCAACTATAGGCATGTGCAGAAGATGTCTGTGGCAGAAATGAAGATGTTAAGATAAATGTGTGGTCATACAAGAAAGGACCATATTTCAAATGAGATTATTCAAGAAAATGTTAGGGTGGCACCGATAGAGGATAAAATGAGAGAGACACACCTAAGATGGTTTGGACATTTGCAAAGAAGGCCACTAGATGCTCCAGTAAGGAGATGCGAGAAGTTGGAGGTTGAACCTGCTAAGAGGGAGCGAGGAAGACCAAACAAGTGTTGGAAGGAAACTATTAAGTATGACTTCAATTACTTTAATTAAATCCTGAAATGGCTCAAAATCGATCTATGTGGAGGCAAATAATCAATATAGCCGACCCCACGTAGTGTGGGAAAGGACTTGGTTGTTATTGTTGTTGTTCTAGACTCACATAGGGTGGACAGTGGGTTACAAGGGTGACTATAAATCAATAAAGAGAGAGGTGCAAGGAAAGTTGTTGAGGTATTGTGCCATTCTTTCTAGTGGCATGACCTTTTCCTCTGCTGCCATTCTTACTTGTCTTTATCATTATTTTAGGATGGTTTGGTGGAGAAGAAAGGAAGGTATCCTCTTTATGAGTGGCCGATAACTTATGACTAGGTTTTGTTAAAGAAATAGCGTTGTAGTACAGCTAGTTATTGCCATCATTACAGATATTTTTTTACTCGGAAAATAAAGTTCTCCCGAGGTCGAACTCAGGGAGCAAGTTGTATTCTAGAAGTACAGTATTTCTTATTACAAAAATAAAGAGAGAGAGAGAGATATGGAAATTTGGCTTCTTCTTCTTCTCTTCTTTCTTCCTCTTTGTCTTCTCTTCTCTTTGGCGCTCTTGAATCTTCTTTCTTTTGTTCTTCCTATGTTCTTCTTGTCTTCTCTCTTCTTTGCTGCGGTCCTGTTTCTTCTTTTCTTCTTCCTCTTCTTTGCCTTCAGGACGTCGTCTGATTTTCCAATCAGACGACTTAAACTACTGCTGCTACAGTGTCTTTTCTTCTTTCCTCTGTGGCTTTCTTCTTCTTCTTTTTCCTTCTCTTCTCTTGCGGTCTGCTTCCTCTTCTTATGCTCTTTCTTTTCTCGGCCAAGTGCGTTCTTCTTTCTCTTCGTCTTCTGCTTCTCTTCTTTGTCTTCTTCCTTCTGTTCTTCTTCTTTCTGTCCGTCTCTTTCTTTTTCTTCTTCCTTGCGGTCCTGTTTCTTCTTTTCTTCTTCTTCTTCTTCTTCTGTGCCTGCACACTTCAAGGTTTTTGTCAGAGGGCAAAACCTACTCTACCATCCCCCGCGTCTCTCTCTCTCAGAATCACTCCTAGGATAGCTCTCCCAGAGCTGCCGGGTAGTCGGGTACGGGTCGCGCCCAGGTCCAGGCCCACCGTCGTGCGATGGTGGGCGAGGAGTGCAGGTCGGGCTAATCGGGTCGGGCCAGGTCCGCGGGACGTGAGCGCGGACGAGGCCGGGTAATCGGGCGGGTGAAGGGGACCTCACCCCGTGATCTGAGGCGAATAGCTTAAGGCACTTTTTGCCTTTAAGCGCCCGCTCGCCTCAGTGAGTTTCCGAGGTGGGACTAAATGTCCCACCCCAATTGGACGCCCGCGCGAAGGAGGCAGCGCACAATCGAGGCTTCGTGCGAGGGCTTCGCGCGAGGGCTTCGCCTCAACTGCAGCCTGGCACTTCGCGAAGACACCCCACGCAGCCTGGGAGCCTGATCTGGGCGTGGCGTGCCTGGAACAGCAGGTCAAAGGAGCTTCTTCACCTCAGCAATGGCGGCGGCGAGCGAAGTTCCTGTTTACAGAGAAAGGGCCTCTCGGCCTAATTAGATACGCGGAGGTCCTTCGCCGTGGCACGGCGAAGGTGGTCGGAGGGTCTGTAGGTGGCGGGGCGGAGCCTAAGGGCCGCCCTAGGTCAAACTGCGGGTTGGGAAATGGGTGTGTTCGGTGGAGTTGCAGAGGGCGATTTGGGGGAAGTGGAAGGGCGGAGGATGATCAGGGTGAGGAGGTGAAGGTTCTGCGGTGGTCGACGAGCCGTGTGGGTTGCTGGAGTGATGGGAGCGGGTCACCGGAGTGTGGCCGGAGGTGGAGAAGGTGAGGGTGATTAGGCGCGGTCGAGGGGTAATTAGATAAAAATAGCAGGGGGAAAAGAGAGAGAGGAGGAAGGGAAGTAGTTCTAACCTAACTAAAGGGACGAAGGGGGCGAGGAGGCGGACGGTTGTACCTGCTGTCGTCGGAGAAGAAGGTGCCCAGTGGGGGAGGATGGCGGCGACGACGGGGCAGAGCAGCGCGCGCTGGTATTGCGCGATGCGGAGGAAGATCAGGGAGGTGGCTCTGCTGCTGGTATTGCAGCAGAGCGACGAGGAGGAGGAGAAACCGCCGGAGCAAGGGGGCGTCTGTCGGAGTGGGAAGAGAGGAAGTGAGGGGGTATCTCCGTCAGATCCGAGCTCCGGAGAACGGCAGAGCTTGTGGGGTTTTTATAGAGGTAGAGACGGAGAGGAGGGCGGAGGGAGGCGACGTGCCTCCCTCGCCGGAGGACGCCGGAGGAAGGAGACTCATACCGTCCGTGCGTTCGTACGGCCGGTATGGGTGGTTGCAGCACTCAGGGGGGTGCTCCTGCGACGGCTGACGACGCAGGGCACCCCCATTTGACTTGGCAGGCCCCCCACCTCACCCTGCGCAGCGCCATGCTCCGCGCAAGGACGTTGGAGCATGGTGCTGCTCAGGTTTTGCAGGAAGGACCTAAACGCAAGGAACGAAGGAGAGTTAGGGGCCAAAATGTGAAGGTTCAAAAGTTGAGGGTCAAAAAGTAAATATATGAGGACCAAAGTGTAAAGTTGGTCAAGAAGGTTTCTTCTTAGGCTCAAGTTTTTATACATGACTAATTAGGATCTAAGGATTCGGATGGTGAATTTTATTTTTAGATTAAACCTTGTTTGACCAGTCAAATTACGCAAAAACTCAAATTAAGTTGTTAATTGGGCATGGTTCTCAATGTAGGTCAAAATGGGTTCCCAAGGTCAAATTGAAGGTTCTAAACCCTAGAGATTATTTTTCTATGAATTTTAGAGGGTTTATTCCATTTTTACTTTGCCTCGAACCTCGTGAATTGAAGTGGGTTTGTTTTAGGGTTACAGAATGTCATTTAATTCTTAAATTGCTCATGAACCCATTTCTGATTAATTCAACCCACTTTTTATCTTATTTAGATCATTTGACCTATGTTCGGTCTCTGAGAAATTCCGTTTATGTACTGCAATGGTGAAATTGCAGTTTTTAACCTTTATTTAATGTTTTCTTCTCAGAACACTTATTCCTCAATTAAGCCCTTTGCTAAGTTATGTAGTAGCTTTTATCCTTTGTATTAGGTCAAAATAAGGTAGTTATGGCTCATGATGAGGTTCTCATCACCTCTCCATTTGCGTGAAATATGGAGGTTATTTCAAGCAGCTGCGAGGAGGAAAAGGGGAGAACTATATGCTTGGGCAGCAGAAGACAATACCCATGGACCCTGACCAGACATCATGTTTGACTTGTGCAATGACCTGGCTAAAATTTTGCCTTGGGGTTCGTCGTCAGTCATGACATTGAGGTATAAAGATCAAAAGTCTTCTAGCTCTAAATATATTGAGATTACTACTGAGTCTGAAATGATGGATATGGATGGTAGTACTGTTGAATTAATTGTTTCATTCACTGAGATAGAGTCTTTAAGTTGTAGGGATAAATTTAGAGAAATGGCTGATGTGAGAAGATTATGTGACAATGATTTCATGGAGTCAACCGATAGAATGAATGATAATGATGCTAGAGGTAAGGTCAATTTGGGTGAAGAAGAGGTTAGTCATGTTGAAACTGAGGTTAACCACGATGAAAGTGAGGTAAATGTTGGTGAAACAAAGCTTAATCATGTTAGATTAGATGACATTGGTGTTGACACTAAGCACACTGGTGTTGAAAATGAGGCCATTGGTTCTGAAGGAAGGGAGTTTAATCAAGGAAGGGAAAAGGGAGTAGGGCAACAGCGAGTGATGGAAGGAGAAAATCAGGTAAGGAGAAGGTCTATTAGAGGACAACCTACTAGAATTTTTAGGAGGGGAAGAGGCAACAATAATGTTATTAGAGTTGAGGATTTGGGAGACCTGATAAAAGATTCCGATGATGCAGAGTTTGTAGCTACAGATGATGATTCTGAAGATTACACTTTTGAACTTGATGAATTGATAGATGATGCCTTTGATTCTGCTGTGGATGATGTTTCTGATTGTGAAGATGATGGCTTTGATTGTCATAAAGATTTAGACTTGTTCATTGGAAAGGTGTTTGCTGATATTAACATCTTTAGACATGCTCTTCCTACACATTGCATTAAGAAATGATTTAAATTGAAGTATATAAAAAGCAATAAAAAAAGAGTTACAGCTAGGTGTTTCAACCTATAATGTAAGTGGAGGATACACGCTTCTAGGTTGCACGATGATAGATTTCAAATAAAAACACTTGATTCCCTTCATACATGACCTTCGGTGAGTATGCCTGGCAATCGAATGGCTTCTCAACGTTGGATTGCAAGCTTATCTATTGTATGGCTAATACAAAGGCCAACAATGATTGTGAATGAGATATCAGAGAGAATTTGGGAAGATTTCACCATTCGCCTCCCATACAAGAGGATATATAGGGGTAGAAGTGAAGCATTGCAGCAACTGTTTGGGAAGGTCGAGCTTTCATATGAATTGTTACCATGTTTGGTGTATGAATTGAAGACTAGAAATCCCGGTACTGTGGTACATTATATGAAAAATCCTGATGATAGATTCTTGAGGGTCTTTATGGCTTTTAAGGCATCCATAAGTGGGTTCTTGAGTGGCTGTAGACCTTTTTTAGGCCTTGATGGATGTCATTTAAAGGGAAAATACTTGGGTACTTTGCTTGTAGCCACAGCATTAGATGGTAGTAGTGGGTTATTTCCAGTGGCTTTCGTCGTTGTTGAGGATGAGTCCATATCTTCTTGGAGTTGGTTTATGGGCTATTTAAAAGAAGCCATTGATTATGACGATGGAAAAGATTTAACAATCATATCTGATTGACAAAAGGGCTTGTTATAAGCAATTCACATAACATATCCAACAGTGGAGCATCGGTCATGCATGAGAGACTTGCATAAGAACTTTAAGAAGGCATTTCCAGGTGAAGATCTAGAGCAGTTGGTGTGGAGTGCTGCAAGGTCATTTGAGTTGAACCAATACATTCATTTCATGAATGAGGTACAAAAGGTCAATAGAGAGGCATTTGAGTATTTGGACCGCATAAAAGAGAAGTGGAGTAGGCACATATTTACACCCAATGCAAATTGTAATTACTTGACCAATAACCTGAGTGAATCTTTTAATTCATGGATTTTTGATGCAAGGTAGCTTCCGATTTGTGAGTTGATCAATTGGATAAGGCAAAAAATTATGACCATGATGGATGATAGGAGGAAGAAGGCTTGATTATGGATGGGTGTCTTGCTTCCAACAACTATGGAGTATATCAAGACTGTTTCTAGGGAGTTGAATGGCTTCATTGTGAGAAGGTGTGATGATAATGATGTGGAAGTGGAGTGTCCATCGGGGAGACATGTTGTGAAATTAAATAACAGGCATTGCTCATGTAGAAAGTGGCAAGTTAGTGGTCTTCCTTACACACATGCAGCAACAGCCACTGGTAGCATTAGAGGTGTAAAATGGAATAATTATGTCAACCATTACTACAAAATCAGCACATATAAGAAATGTTATGCTCAAGGAATAGCACCCTTGCTTGATAAGGACCAATGGCAAAAGGTTGAACTCCTATACATTGTGAAAGCCTAGCATTCTTTGTGACACCTGGGAGGCCAAAGATGAATAGAATTCGCTGCAAGGATGAGAAAACACCAAGTCTGAGGGCAAAAGCTAGGTGCACAAGGTGTGGTGGTCTTGGACACTACAAGTGCACATGTAAAGCACCACTCAATCCACTACAGCCATCAACAACATCCACATCTCAAACTCCATATCAGACTCCATCTTAGAACCATCTCAGACCAACACTCAATCCTCCTCATCCAAGGTTGGTACTCAAGTCGATTCAAGCATTGCTGCATGCAGGTATCATCAATGTTAGTCTTGTAACTTTTCATTAATAGCATTACCTACAATTTTAATTGTTGTTACAATGGTGTCACTGCTGGAGGACCTAGTAGGAAGTATAAGAAGAACAAACTAGCTGAAGGTAAACAAAGAAGGAAGAGAGGAAGACCCAAGACAAATGAGGCCACTTTGATTCCTGATGGACCTATCTGCAACCTTGACTAATGACTATGTGAGTTCAAGCAAAACCTAACTTTTGTTGTGTTACTTTGCTAGAGTTAAGATTATTCTAATACAAATGTTTCTATGCTCATAAAGGTCTGCCAATTCTAATCCTTGGGTACTTTTTTGGTCATGGTGAACTCCTATGGTGTAAGGAGGTAATATTTGGCTATTGTATTCAAGTTTTCTACAACTTTACACACTGGCATATGTTTGTAATGTGCGTAGTTACCATTCAATGTAGGTTTAACAAGTGAATAGCATATCTAAATGCTTTTGCAGGTTGGTCTTCACCTAATATTTGCTTTTGTAGGTTGGTCTTCTCCTAAAATGCTCTAAGTTCATTGAAAATTAGAGTAGTTGTGTTTCTAATGTACGTAATTCTAATCTAATGTAGGTTTGACAGTTGGAATCTCAAGAAATGCATTTTGAATGGATAAGGGTTTATGTCAAAACCCTATTGAACATTTTGGTTTAGATATATTTCAAGGATAGGATATTAGTTCGACAGAATTGATAGTTTTTTGATTTGAACAGATAGGATACTACTTTGGACAGGTTGTGGATGATGTTTTAACATTTTGACCGTACAAGGTTTTATTTTGGACAGGTTTGACATTTTGGTTCTTCTCAAAATACTGTTGGAATGGTTGTTACTGTCATCTTTCATTTTGGACGATTACTAATAGGTTGTGAGAACACTTGGGACATAGATTTTGATGTGGCTATTATTTAATGATTGGAATGGTAGTGTTCTTTGTTAGGTTATACTTAATTGACAGGTTCTTCAACATGTCCACTGCATGTCAAACATTGTTGCTTCCAAAGTGATCCACAATTCCAAAGTGATCAACTGCTTGACAGGTTCCATATTGGGCACTACTCTGTCCACTGTTCTTTTCTACAGGTATGCTTCTTATTTGAATGTTAGATATGTTAATGCACTCCTAGATCACAAGTTATGATCATGCTTATTTGAATTCAATACTCTCTTCACTATTAGTGATCACAGGGTAGAGTATTCATCATTCGAGAAAATGCTAGGTTTGAAGGTTTTCCAATTCATTTTCAGATGTAAGTACAAACTTTACATTTATGCTTTTACATATACATCTTCACTGCAATTTGAAAGGCCAATAACATAATCACTACTTTAGAATACAACATCAACTCCTTCACAAGCATTTTCACTTCTAAAAGTGTTGCGTTATACTCATTCATCTTCTCTTTCAAACTTGAGATTTCCTTCGACATCCTATTCACTTGTTTCTCTCTAATATCAACCATCTCAAATTTTACCTCATAATTGCAAGGACGACTCAACCAATCAAAGAAATTGCCACTACCAGATTTGCATGTGTAAAATTTCTCTCCTTTTCTCCATGGTTGTTTTGTTGTCATTATAGCAGTACGAAGATGGCAACTGCACAACATAGGTGGACCTCTTGATGAATCTTGATAAGAAGAGTCCATGAAACTTGAAATAAGACTTATATGAGAAGAATGTAATTTCCCTCATGAAATATAATTGTTTGAAAACCTTGTAACCTTTTCTCCATACCTCTTGAGATGTAAAAACCTCCCTTGTAATATAAAAAAGATGAATGAGATGATAGCTATTCATTCCCCTTTGTTTCATGTGTAACTTATGTGCCAACAATAGGATTTAAATAGATTGGGCAAAATGGCAAGTTCATTTCTATCAAGGGTATTTTTGATATTTTCAATTATTTACAAGGGTATATGTGTCAAAATTATGAATTCATTAATATGACCGTCGCAACCATTGCATAACGGCTACTTTCTAGGGTCATTTTCGCTTTTCCAAGTTTCCACTAACGACCATTACCCTCAAAAAGTGACGGAGGTTAATTGAGGGGATATGACCTTCTATGGTTAGGTGTTAAGTAGGGGTATATACGTAAACTCAAATTAAGTAGGAGTATATATGTCTTTGCAAATATTATACTGGGTATATATGTCAAAACCCCATGAAGTTATTATGTGATCAAGGAAATTCTAACAGCCTCAGTGAACAAGCTCTGATTCCTAGCCCCATACTGACGTGCCCTCCCAATTTATGTTGGATCTTGAGCCATCTGAAGAGGAACGCCCTTCACAGTCCACATCTGTTAGGAGCATTAAAAAGGCAGCAAGAGGCTCTTATATTGATGAAGTTATGTTGGAAGCTAATACATATACTTACTCCCCAGTAAAAAGGCAACTTCCTTTATCATTCAAAGACCCCTCTCTTCAATCCGCCAAAAAACCAAAGCTCCCACCAACAGAAGAAGTTGTTTCCTATGGGTTTTTGGTGACTGACCCATATCAGTCGCCACAGGGCAAATGAATATACTTTCTTGGAATTGCAGAGGGTTGGGGACTCCTCTGCAATCCGTAATCTTAAAAGTCTCATTCGTGTCACAACGCCAACAATATTCTTCATTTCTGAAACTCACCTTTTGGAGAAAAATATGGCAGTAGTTGTAGGTAAAATTAGCAATTTTGCAAAATTTAGTTTTGAGGCAAGGGGAGATCTGGGGGAATCTGCCTGCTATATGTGAAGGCCTTGGCTGAAATCCAAGGTATTCTTTTCCGTCAGTCACATTGGCTGGTGGGAAGTGGAGACAAGGTTAATCTTTGGAGAGACAATTGGATCTTGGACTAGAATGGGCCTTTGCTGATCAGTAAAAACAACAACAGTATAGGCGCAAAACTCAATCAATTTATCTCCCATGACTTTCAATGGGAAGAGTCCAAGCTACAACTCCATTTTCAAAGAAATAAGGTGGAAAGTACTATGAACACCCTTATACATCAAGGCAAACATGATACTATTATTTGGAAACCTCACCCATTAGGCCTCTTCTCTGTTAAATCTACTTATCAGTCACTTATAAAACAAGCAGGCAGGGATAACTCTATGATCAAGACACCATCACAAGCTGTAGGAAGATTTGGGCTTTCAAACATTTGGCTCCGCGAACTAAGGTCTTCCTTTGGAAAGCTGCCACTAACTCCCTACCCACAAAAGTTCTACTTGCAACAAGAATTACTGGTATGGATCCTACCTGCAGCCTTTGTAACGAAGGAAGGGAGGATCTCAATCATCTATTCTTCGATTGTCAGGTTGCCAGGATGGTATGGTTTTCTCTTGGTGTCAGAACTGAGTTTCTACAAGGCTCTTGGTGAGAGAAATGTATGACTATTCTAAACAAATCTAGAAATCAGCCTCAGGATGGATTTGTTCCTATTTATATCCTCCATGTGCTATGGCTGCAACGATGTGAAAATACTATGGGAGGGAAACCTCTATGCTTAGATGGTTCTCTTCAAAGGGCATACAATATGACAAAATTCTATTCCCATCAGTCTGATGTTACTGCAAAAACATCTGATAACTCTATTCCTCTGATTAATGTGATCAACCGTGCTTCTATCACCAGCGCTCATCCCACTGGAGTTACCATTCAAGTAGACGAAGCTGTTAGAACCTCCAATTCATGCGCTGCTGCTGTAGCATTGAACCATAACGGAACTATCATTGGTGTTAGTGCAGAGAAAGTCCCCACCTTTGAACCCTTTCAGGCTGAAGTTTATGCTGTTCTTCAAGGTCTTCGACTGGCCTTGAATTTGGCTGTTCAAACGGGCTCAATTGTCAGCGATGCTGCAGGCTTCATCAGCCAAATCTCCAACCTTTCGCAACCTCTTTGGCGTGCAAAACATCTCATCTTAAGATGTCAATCCTTGTTAGACCTCTACCCAGACTTGGCTATTCACAAAGTCCCAAGGAAATATGTAGAGCTTGCTCACAAGTTAGCCAAATTCTCTGTGGACTCTGATGGTTACCACCAGATATTCCATGTACTCTTTGAGGTTGCCATGAACTCAGCTTTTTTAATCTCAAAAAAAAAAAACTCACGACGATCACTCCTCCCATGCGCCATTCCCATCTCCAGCGCATTCTCTCTCTTTCTATTCAATGGCCACCAGCGAAAATGCCTCCTACATAAATGCATTCCCCGCCAACCATGGAATTCAATTTCTAACGCCAATGCTCTCTCCCGCGCCATGCAAATAATTCCATGCGTGAAAACACCATCCCCATGCACCGATTTAACCCCCTCGACTTTGCCTTGTGGGAGGTATCTTCGTTTCCATCTTCCCCTTCGACCTCCTCCGACGTACACAACTCCGGCCGCTTCTCCTCTGTCTTCGGCTTCTTCTCCAACACTGGCAACCACTCTGGCGACTTCACGACTCTCTCCCTTGACATTCCTCCCGCGGTCTGGCGACGTGACACCATCATCCCACAGGTATCCTCCGACGAAATTTCAAATCTCCAACTCCAACTGATTGTACCCTCTTTGTCTTTCTTTTTCTCTCAATTTCATTTTATATTATCTTGTTATATGTTTTATTTTTATATTATAAGTGACACTTTTACTTTAATAGATTTTATATTTTATAACTTACTCTTTATACGTGAGTGATTATTTCCCTAGCTATCTTTCTTGTTATTATAAAAAATTTAAAAAAGATAAAAACAAATCAAAAAGAAATAAAGTGATTTTGTAGCATTATCTTGCCTCTAAGAGAATGAGTTAAGTTGCATTGAATCCAAGTAATAAAAATTAAATTATTTGATATCCTTATTCGTGGTTACAACGATTTCATATTTATTTAATTATGTGAAAAATCGATCATTAAATTGACACCGTTACTGTGGAGGCAACGATCTTGTTTCATAATTTTACCGTTTCACTTGATTTCTTTGGATTCTAATCATTGTGTTTTGTTTTGCCACTCCTTTAGGTCTTTAGAAGTGAACACTAATTGAAAAATAGATGAAGCAAAGTGCATAGCGTGGATCAAGCCTTTTTTTTTTTACTTACATTAGAAAAAAAATACAATAATGCTTGTCCAGCTAGGTCTATTATGATCCTTAGGTTAGACTTGTATTGACTTTGTGTGTTTTGATTGTAAAAAAAAAAAATGAAATATCAAGGAGAGGGGGCATGTGCACTTAGCATTATTTTTATACGGATTCCTTTGACTTGAGGTCTACGCACACATTTGATTAGAGTGATTGCCTTTTATTGGGTGCGAAAATAATAGAACTTTATTAGGCTTCACTTTGGAGGAGACTGAATGCCACTTGATTTCCTTTGTTTGGCCAATCTTCTCCTAGAACAAAAGGAAGGATTCTAGAAGTGCATGTGGATAGGATTCAAACATTAAGGTCATTTCTATTTGGGCACACATATTTTTTGGTTTTAAAGAAAAAAGAATACAACACCCAATTGTGTGTTATATTCTTGATCAAGACCTTAGTTGAATTTGTAACCAATTTGAATCCTAAAACACTTATTTTTTAAATAAATAAAACTTTAAAAATCACTTGATCAAGACCTTAGTTGAATTTGTAACCAATTTGAATCCTAAAACACTTATTTTTTAAATGAATAAAACTTTAAAAATCACTCATCCCAAAAACTTGTTTGAAGGACAATTTATTGTGCACCACATTCTTAATTCAATACATTAACAAGGGCACAACCAAAATTAACGTCCCAACATCATCTTGCACACACATAAGTATCTTAAGCCCTAATAAAATTTATTAGCAACTTGACCTTAGGATTTCATTCTCTTAGTCTTAGGATACAAACATTACTGTAAAATAAAATTAGTGATTTCTACTCTTTCTGAGAGACACTGTGTTGGGAGGTCTAGTATCAAATGATCTAAGCTGTGGCAAGAGGTTTGGCACAATTAGCACCCCTCGGGGAACGCTCCCTCTGCCCCACCTGACCCAACTCACCCATCTAACAGATTGAGGAGAACACTAATTTGTCCTATAGTGAAGTTTGTAGTATAGAGACTTAGGTCATCTAGGTCAACACATTTAGGGCTAGTTTTGATTGTTTGTTTGTTTGTGGATAGGCTTTCTCCCATCTGTCTCCCCTCTCATCTCTAGAATTTCCTCTGGTGTATGCAAGGTAGGCAATCTCAGAATCAGGATTTAGCAACACCTCTGAGTAGAGACCTTAGGAGGAGGAGATTTTCTTTTTCTCATGCTCAGCAATCGGATCTAATGGCCAGTCACCATGGAAGTGAGCACGAAGAGGGTGAGGTTGAGGGTAATATTGAGAATAACCCCTTTGATTTACTCCAACAGCAAATGCAAGCCTAGCATGACCTCCACCAAAGAAAAATGCAAACACTCTTGCAAGCATTTGATTGCTTCCCGAGCCTAGTTAGACCTAAGGCCCTTAGGGATTTTTATGATCCTTCTACCAACCCATTGGAGCCATATGTCATGATACCCAATAATGAAAATGATGCAGAATTGAAACCTCACATCATTAGCCTTATCTGTCACTACCACGACCATAACAATGATGACCCCTTCCATCACCTAGAAGACCTATTAAATGTAGGAAGGACCTTTGGCCCTAGGAACATGAATGAGGAGGTCCTGATGATGAAGATGTTCCCATTTTCATTAAAAGGCAAAGCGAACCAATGGTATAGATCAATAGGGAGACCCATTCATACATGAGAGGAGCTAAAGAGTGCCTTCTTGAAGAAGTTCTTCCCTATTGGCAAAACCAATGCCTTAATACGGGTTATTGCCATGTTTACCCAAAAGTTGGGGAGCAGCTCCATGAGGCCTGGGAACGGTTCATTGACCTCACCAGGAAATTCCCTCACCACGAGGTGCCAAAGTGGCATTTAATTCAAATTTTCTATCATGGGCTAAACAATACCCTCCGTAATTTTGTTGATGTCGCTTGTGGGGGAAACTTCTTGAGCAAGGATGAGGATGGGGCATTTGAGCTTTTTGAGAACATGAGTGAGAATTCTCTCAACAATGCCTCTATGGATATGTTTGGGAGGTCAAGCCAACCTAAGACGGGAGTTTACGAGGTACAACCAAATTCAAGTGCAGTTGACTTTGAAATCATTGCAAAAAGGTTAGATGAAGTTGAATTGGTTAAAAAAGGGGTAAATGACTTGGATAAAAAATTGGAAACCCTCCTCACCACTAGACACCCCCTTGGACCCACATTTCAAGCACATACCTTGACCTAGGGGCCCACTCTCCTTACCCTGACTCAACTTCCTTCAGGTAGGGGAGTTGTAAATAGTGTTCAAACTTTGAACCTGACTCAACCTGTGAGCCCACTTTGGATGGACTAGAACCTTGCTGGCATCCAAGAAGGGATCTTGACCCCTTCTCCCTCTAATTTCCTTGACCTTGCATCCTCATCTCTCAATTATGAGGATGCCTACGCCCTCCATGGTTACACCTAAAATGACCCATTTTCAAACACTTATAACCCGAGGTGGTGGAACCACTTGAATTTCTCTTAGTCTAGCCAAAAGTTGAACCAGAGCCAAAATCAGAATAGGCCGACCTACAATTCAGAACAAGTGGGTAGGACCTACCAAAACGAGAACCCAACTTACCAAGCACCTACCCAACAATCTGAATTATCTATGGCCCTCAAGGAGTTGAAAGATATGGAAATCCCACATCAAGAGGATATGAAAAAGTTGAGGACCGAATTGAATGGATGATTAGACCATATTTTCGACTTTAGGCAGCAAGGAACCCTACCTTCACAACCCATCCCCAACCCTAGGAATTTCCCCAGGGTTAAGCTCAAGTGGTTCAACCAGCTCTCCAAGCTCCCCCTATTTTTCCTATCATGAATTAGTCTCAACCCATACTACCCAACCCACCCCAGTTCCTAAACAACAAAGCAACTGTTAATGCAATCACAACTAGGAGTGGGAAGACTACCCAGGACTCGTCATTTTCTAGAACCATGGCTCAACCAGATCCTGAGGAAAGCGAGATTGACCAAGAAGATCAAAATAACCTAGGTGATTAGGAACCACAGGTCCATGACCCAGCAACACCTGATTTGACCAAGCTACCTTTTCCTAAGGCCCTCAAGAAACCTAGGAAGATGAAGAAACCTGATTCGTAGGAATGGCTTGAGATTTTCAAGCAAGTCTAGGTGAATATCCCACTCCTCAGTGCAATAGAGAACATCCCGATTTGTGTAAATTTTTCGAAGGAAATGTGTACCCTAAAACGCCAAGCCAAGACTACAAAAAGGGTAGTTCTTTCAGAGCAAGCAAGTGCCATTATTACAAGTAGACTACCTATTAAGAAAAAGGACCCTGGGGTACTGCTAATTTCCTGCATGATAGGGGACGCTAACTTTGATAGAGCCCTCCTAGATTTAGGGGCCTCCATTAATCTAATCTCCATAAGCTTGTTTGAGAAATTTCTTGTTTAGATACTTTTCTCTCTTGATATTAGTTGTAGAAACTTGCAAGTTGATTTTAATAACTATTAGTATTTCTTAGTTTAGTCTCTTTTGTGATTGCTATCTATTTTCGGTAGTTAATTTTGCTTGGTGATAATTCAAAGTTGATTTGTGTATTTTCCTAGCCTTAGGTTCTTAATTTTTAACTTTAATTTTCATAAGTCAAAAAAATCCCGAAAAAAATATATGTTGTTCTTTCTTACTAGATTTACTTATCCAAATTTCATGCATAAATTCTCTATGTAGAAAAATTAATTCATATTTCACATTTGGGTCCAAGATGTTGTCACATTTTTGTTCCTATAGTTTCTTTTCGAATTTATTTTGTGTAGTATAGTTATTAGATTCATGTACAATTTAGTAGAAGTCTTATTTAAGTTGTAAAATAGTTTCATTATTTTTATTATATTTTTTAAATATTCAAAAAATTATTTATTCAAAATTTACGTTTAAGTCCAATTTCTAAAATTTAGTCCCTAATTTACCTCATCTTTATCTTTTACCTTATTAAAAATACCAAAAATCTAAAAAACCCTAAAAATATAAAATACAGTAATTAATATCATTTAGGAATGGATTAGATCATGTGCCTCTCTGAGATGACTCGGACTTCCATCCTTAATTCCACATTCTTTTGTAAGTTAGGTTTATAAATTTAAAATGATTGCATATTTTGCACTATGATGACGTGTTTTTCATATAGCAGATTTTGATGATTAGGGTGGTAACAGATGTAGGTGTTGGTTTATTTAATTTAGGTTGCTTAAAACCATAGTTGAGCTATCACAAGGTTTTTATTGATTAACTAAATGGAAAATGTGTTGCTAATAATCTTACATAAATGATAGATTTTTGACACAATTTAGACATTAATTACAATAAGTTGGCATATAATTGTAATAGCCCACCATACACCAAAGTATAACAGTTACCTACTCACATCACTCGAAAAATCCCACACCAACTGATGGGAACACCATCACGAGCCATAACTAGCTCAGTTTGACTTGATTAAGTCAATAAAAGCTCCTACATATCTTTCAGAAGGTCTTAAGGGCACAAAACACTGATTTAAGGAGAAAATAAGAAAATAGGGTTATTTCTGCAAATTTACTGTTCTATCACAAAAAATATAATAACCGTGGGTTTTCTCAAGGGGTTAAATAAAGGTCAAAATGTCCTTTAGAGTCCAACAGGAGGATTCATACAGAACGAAACGGGTTTTCATGCGTTACGGGAATTAATGACATCTGAAACCCTAAAAAAAGACCCGCTTAATCTACTGAGGTTTTGGTCAGGATAAAATTTACCTAAACCCTCTAAAATTCATATAAAAATATTCTCTAGGGTTTGACATCTTCAATTTGACCATCAGAACCTGTCTTGACCTAAAATAGAGCCACAGACAGACTTTTGTCATAATTTAGATTTTTGCATAAATTACCCAGTCAAATGAGGTCAAAACCAAAATCCAACTTCACCATTGGATTCCTTAGGTCTAAATTAGATTTGTATCAAAATTTGGACCCAATATGAGATCATATTGAGCAATTTTGCATTTTGGTCCTGTCTGACTATTTTTTCTCACACCCTGCCCTTAACTTTCGAAAAATCTGCATTTGGGTCCCTAACTTTTGTCATCTTCATTACAAGATGGTCCCTTCTGTCATTGGTGTGAACGCACCTTGCTTCGGCGAGATTCAAGCGGAGATTTCTCGCTCGATTCTCAATCAAACCTTCCTAAAATTGAATCGGAGATTCTTTGTGAAATTCCCTTCCACATGAGATCGTTCTTGGGCTCAATTCACTCCCAAAAGGTCATCAGAACCTTTCAAAGGTTCGGGTATCTTATTTCGCTAAGCCTTTCTGAGATTGAAAGCTTCTTTCCAAGCTTGGAAAGGCCTCCTATGGCCTATAAAAGATGCCTTATTGCATACCGCACATCTTCAGCAAGTTTTGTCAAGCCAAAAGCCCTTGAATCCCTTTCTCTGGCCACCAACGACCGCTGCTTCGGCAACTTCTTTGACCCCCTTCCTCTAGCCGTCCAACGACCAAATTGGTCGGTCCTCTTGACTCTCCTCCTTGTCGCAATCCTCCTCGACTAAAGGGAGGACGTGCCTTTGCCTACCTCGCCGTCGCCGCTTCGCCGACTTCATCACTTTTTACGACGCCGGTCGACTACAACCGGCCGCCTTTGCCCCTCTATCTCGTCCCTAAGTCACTTATCCCTTTCTCTCTCTTCCTTTACTCTTTTCCCTTATACTCACGACCTCCGACTCGCATGCTTAGTCATTGTCTTCCCCATCTCCGGCCACTCCTCCAGTGAGGAGTTCCGTACGCTACTCACCTCCATCCTCCTCGTCAACACCCTCGTCAACATCGCCTCAACGCAGAGAGCAAACCCCTTCAAGTAATTGAAGGGATTAGCCTCTCCATCACCTCCCCCGACTCCATCACCTTCGCACTGACTCACCGAGGTCATACGACCACACGCACACGCACGCCACGATGTACCCACTGGCATATTCGCCGTCCTCATACGATCTTCCTAAGCTGTTTTAATAAGGCCGAAAGGCCGTATCTTGGATTTCAGGTGTTCGTGGTCAGCTGCCATTACCGTGAAGCTTCGAGCAAGTTTTGAAGCTTGCTTCCCAGCCAATAGCTCTAAGCGAAAGCACCAGGCGGTGCAGAATCATCAGGCGAACGTCTCCAAGTGGTCAATTGGGACGTTTGACCAACATTGAACACGAATTGAGCGAAGGAGCGTCATTGTTGCTTATGCGAAGAAGACGGGGTCTTTAGTCCCATCTCGGAAGCCACCAAGCAATCACAGTCGGATAAATTGAAAAAGTGTTGAGGGCTTATCGCCTCAACACTTGGGGGGTGAGGTACCCTGCGTCCCTTCACGCCTCATCCATGACACTGTGCATGCAGCTTGGTCCGACCTGTTTACCTACCTATGCCTACACACACCTCGATCGCTACCCCATTGCGGGCAGCCCTGGTCCCGGGTGTGCTTTGATCCGACACCCGATACTGTGTATGGCCTTGTGAAGATAGAAAGAAGGTGGAATCCCAGAGAGGAAAGAAGAGAAAGCACGGGGTTTAGGGGGGTTTTGCTTCCCTGTGTGTTGGGCTAACACTTAGCCGCATCTGAAGAAGAGTTCCCCTCTGTGCATGAAGAAGAAAGGCCAAGGTAAGGAAAAAGAAGAAGAACAGAAGGCTGAAGGAAGAGGACCGTAGAAAGAAAGAAGAAAAGTAGTGCCACCTGATCGGCTGAGTAGACGTCTGAAATTCAACAGAAGTGCAGTGCACTTATTACGTGACATCTGATACTATTGCTTTATTGAATATCATTTTTGCTACATTGATTCTTACTCTTATATATTCATCTTATTAGTGCTTCAATTTGATATATTCTTGTTTAGAATTGTGATATTGAGATTCATATTTGCCACTTGCTCCCAACGAACGACCTTGGATTTCATTCGAGTATAAATATTATTTGTTTTTCGTGCTGATTCAATCTCTACTGCAACGCGACAATTTTAAAACCCGTTTCAGAGCGACTAACACCAACATTTGTCCCATGAGTCGTCGTAGCACAGCTCAGCAACTCTAAAAGTAGATCACAAAACAGGGATGAGACCAATCAGCCTAGTAGGGACAAACAACTACTTTTTTCAATATAACACAATAGTATGTGGGTTCACTAGCTGTCTAGATCCATAACTCATGCTTCCAAACCCTAGGTTCTAACTCTTAAACCTAGGTTAGCATTACTAACTCCCAATGGATCAATCCCATTAATCATTCTTGTTGATTAATGTTAACTCTTTAACTCGACCACTATTATAAATCGATGATTCTTTCACTCACCACTTAGATCCTTTTAGTGGTTAATCAACCCTTCTTACTGAAGGAGATCATGATGTACCCTCTTTGTTGGAACACTTGTATCAATAAACCCTTTAAGGCCTCTAGAGATATTAAACACTTATGTCCACTAGACAAGGATACCTGCTCCTAGCTCCAGAATATTGACTACACTCGAGGTCCCTAGAAAGCTATTCCAAACAAGACAACTTGAATACTGGTTTAATTGATTATGAGGGAGAAATTCACTACTTTTACATTTGATATCCTTGGAAAACTATTCCAAACAGGTTCCTCCACGTGTTTCAACACTTGATATCCTTGGAAGACTATTCCAAACACGATCCTTCAGGCGTTGCAACACTTGAGATCCCTGGAAGACTATTCATCCCTTATTTGATATATGGCTTTGATTTGGCCAATTAGATATGGATTTTGATCCTTGTAGGGAGTTTTTAAGCCAAATTGGACCATGTGTGTTATCAAATGTTTGACCCTAATGGCAGGTGATGATAACATCATCATGAACCATAACTAACTTTAACTAGACAGGATTAATTGACAAATGCTCCTACATAATCGCTGGAGAGTTGTAACTCACTGAACATCCATTCTGAGAAGAGTGCACTAAAATAGGGTTAATTCTGCAATTTTAATAGCATATCATAAATGCAGAATAATCGCAGGATTTTCGAGGGGTTAATCTAAGGTCTAATGAGCATTAAAGTTTAATAAGAGGGTCCACACAGACAGAAACAGGTTTTCACACACTTCGAGAATTAATACAGCACCCAAAACCCTAATTTCAAACCTGCTTAAATAATAGAGGTTTTGGTCAGGATAAATTCCATCTAAACCTTCCAAAAATCAGATAAAAATATTCCATATGGTTTGGTGTCCTTGATTTGACCATTGGAACCCACTTTGACTTTAAATAGAGTCTCAGATAGAAAGTTACCTTAATTTAGGTTTCTACGCAAATTACCCAGTCAACCTAGTCAAAACTGAATCCGATTTCACCATTATATTCCTTAGGTCTAAATTAGGTTTGTACCAAAATTTGGACCCAATTAGAGATCATCTCGACCTAGTTTGCATTTTGGTTCAGTTTGACTTTTTTTCTCTCATACACGCCCCTAGCTTTTGAAATTCTTGCAAATGGTCCCCTAGTTTTGTTGTCTTCTTCACAGATCGGTCCCTACCGCCATTGGAGGTCAACCGACCTCTAGGCGACCTTTGACCAATCCCAAACCTACTCAAATCTCCATCAAATCCTACTAAATTTGGTGAGATTGATGTTCACACCTAGGAAAATCATTTGGGACCAGTTTTGGATCCCAATTTGTGTTTGAATGGCCGTGCGAACGCAAGAAATCAGTGGGGTCCTTCTTGAATCCTAAGCAAGCTAATGAAGCTTGTTTCCTGTCTAGAGTTCGCCCTAAAGCCTATAAAAGCTCCCTCAAGCATTTCCACTTCTCCTTAGCTCGGTTCGGGCCTCACATCTTCACCAAAATTCCCTCTTCGACCACCTCCACCGTAGCTTTGGCGACCCCTCTCCAACCACCATCTTCTCTCACTGCCACATACCATAGGCAGTAGGAATCTCCTCTACTCATTCTTCCGCTCCTCGCAATACCCACGAGAGCTCCAACTCCTTTGACCTCGTCGATCTCCCTCACCGGAGGATTCTTCATCTCCAGTGCCGGCCAATCAAAGCCAGCGCCTCTCCCTCCCTTTCAACCGTTAGCTAGGATCCCAAACTCTTTCTCTCCCACTTTAGGTTAGAACCACTTCGTCCCCACTTCAAATCAATCGCCAACTTGCCCGCTCCATCTCCGTCTTACACACGTCCGATGTAACTTCGGCGTGACAAACCACCGTCCACACCACACCAAATGCCACCACTCCACCTCCAAAAGCTTAGCCGCATCTTGCCCATCGAAACCCCTTATTCAATCCCACCAAAAACCTACTCCAACACCCCACCAAACTCACCCACTTCCGCTCACCTTCCCTGAGTTCGCACGACCTCCACATACCTCCTCACCACACAAAACCACCACCATCACGTTCACCACATCCATGCGATCCTCCTGAATGTTTTTAATGCGGTGTTGAGGCCTTAACTTGTGTTGCAATTAGTCGCCGCTCTCCGCCATCGCCGCCGTCACACCCAATGTCATTCGCCCGCCTTTGGCCACTTCAGGCTCTGATAGCACTTCCCAGAGCTGCGAACTCACACTACGCATCCACCTGCAGCTTCAATTGGGACTCAAGGCCACAACAACTACCACGATTTGGCGAAAGAATCACTAGCAGCTGCACGTGAAGAAGCCTTGGCGTTTTAGTCCCACATCGTGGGATCTGAGACAAACAGCAGTGGATATATTGGATTTGTGCTATGGGCTATTTGCCTCAAGAACTATCAGCGAGCTTTTCGTCAATGTTAGGGAAATGTGTTATACTATAATTGACAAATCGCTCTTCAACAAATAAAATTTATAACTCAAATATCTAAATGAAGTCCGAGGTTGAACACATGGAGCAAATAGGAATTCATGCACTAATCTTAATAAATAAATGAGCACAGGAATAAGCCAAGAATAATGATATTCAATAAATGCTAATCTGTCACATTAGATATTTAATGAATAACATAAGTATTTCAAGAGTTAAAGAGACCAGAAAGATATCTAAGACAAAATAATGGTATTTTGGATCACCAATTATTAGTCTAAGCATATATATATATATATATATCAAATACTCATTAATGTCAAATATATGAACTGTGATCAGACGTTTGATTTATCAAGTCAAACGACTTAAATGTAGCCTGCTACAGTGCTTTGCCTCTGGTCTTCAGACTTTCTCCTTCTTCCTAGCTTCTTCTTCTTGTTCTCTCTCTATTTTTTTTTTCTGCTTACGCATAGCCCTTCTTTTTCTCTTCTTCTGCTCGAGTCTTCATCCTTGTATTTTCTTCTGTCGTTCTTTAAAGCTTCTTCCTCCTCTCTTCTTTCCTTCCCAACGACTAAGTGTCGCTCAAATCCTTCAGGAGCAAAACCCTCCCCTCCCCCTCTCTCTCTTTCTTTCCTTCCTCCTCTCCGGTTTAATCGGCTATTCGGGTATGCGTAACTACATCCAGGGCTGCGTACGTGGGGTCGTAGCCGAGGAGTGATAGGCGGGTCGAGTCTATGTGCGGGTGAGAAGGGGACCTCACCCCGTGTGTTTGGAGGCGATAAGCCACAATCACAAAAACACTTTATGCATGCGTGGTTGCTTCTCTCCCACCAATGTGGTACTAAACGTCCCTGTCTTTCTTTGCGTGCACCTGTAGCAAGGAAGTCTTTCCAATTGCAGTAGCTGCCGGTGATGTGGTCTTCAATTGACCACCTGGGAGTCGTCCTGGGATGATTCTGCACTACCTGGGGGTCGCGTCTAGAGCTCGCGTGGCTTAGAACACGAAAAACGACGTTGGCGATAAGGGCGCGACGGTGGAGCGACAACGTATACCTGAAAATCAAGAACACGACCTCTCGGTCCAATCAAAAGCATTAAGGAGCATTGCTGGACCACGGTGAGTGTGTGGGTGGTGGTTGCATGAAGAATTAGGGCTCGAGGTGGTCGGTTGGTGGCGGAAAAGGTGAGCGAAGGATGGGTTGTTCGGTGGGGCTTTTGGGTGGGTGGAGTGGCGAGCAGGTTGAGGGTTTTGATGGGTGTGAGCGGACGGAGGTTGTGGAGATGTTGGCGAGGTGGGTGGACGGGTGTAGCGTGCGGATGACCTCGCCATAGGTGAGGCCAGAGTGGAGGGAGATGACGGTGTGCGGTTAAGTCGAGGGGTGTTTTTGGGTTTTGGATAGAGAAAACTAACCTAAGACTTTAAAGGAACCTAATTATCTAATCTAATTGGATGAGAGGGGCAAGCCGGCATAGGCTTTGATAGGCCGGCGCCGTGGAAGATGAAGCCTCCTAAGGGGGACGGCGGCGAAGAATGGGGAAGACGAGCCTCGTTTTGACTGGCGAGGCATGGAAGAAGGTGAGGAAGAGGATGGGCAGACCGATTTGGCCGTTGGCTGCCCCTAGGAAGATGAGGAAGGAGGCCGCCGGAGCTTGGTCGG
This sequence comes from Thalassia testudinum, assembly GCA_037157565.1. Taxonomy (NCBI): domain Eukaryota; kingdom Viridiplantae; phylum Streptophyta; class Magnoliopsida; order Alismatales; family Hydrocharitaceae; genus Thalassia; species Thalassia testudinum. The sequence continues at coordinate 17,809,871 of JAZHRO010000039.1, forward strand.
AGAGGGGCCAAAGGTAGGGTTTTTGAAGAGGTTTTTGGCCCTAAACCTTGCTAAGGAGGTAAGTCATGCCATTAGCGTGTTTTTATAGGGCTTAGGAAAGCGCACATAAGGAAACCCTAAACTTCAAAGGATTCACATGATCTTTTGAGAAAGAATTAGAGCCCAAGATTAGGTTTAGATCATAGAGGATCCTCTCAGAAACCTCCCTTCCAATTTTCGAAGAGATCTGTTAAACAATCAGGGAGAGATTCCTACTTAAAGGTCACCGGAGTAGGACATCCTCCACTATAATGGTGGAGGGACCTGATTGCAATAAGATGATGAAGTTAGGGGCCTTTTTGAAATGAATTTCAAAAGCTAGGGGTGTGTGTGTAAGAAAACGAGTTAGATTGGACTAGAATGCAATCTAGGTTAAAATGATCTTTGATTGGGTCAAAATTTTGCTAAAAACCTAATTTGGACTGAAAGAATTTGATGAAGCCGAATTTAGGTTTTGACCAAGTTTGACTGGGTAATTTGCATAGAAACTTAAATTAGGGCAACTGTCTATTTGAGACTTTATTTTAGGTTAAAATGGGTTCAGATGGTCAAATCAAAGGTTTCAAACCTTAGGGAATATTTTTCTATGATTTTTATAAGGTTTAGGTGAATTTTATTCTGACCAGAACCTCAGTTAATTAAGCGGGTCTGTTTTTAGGGTTTCAGACGTCTATTAATTTTCGAAATGCATGAAAACCCGTTTCTGTCTGCACGAATCCACTTATTAGACATTTATGCACATTTGACCTTTAATTAACCCCTGGGAAGCCCCGTGATTGCTCTGCATTTAGGATATTCTGTTAAAATTACAATTTTAACCCTGATTTAATGTTTATTTCTCAGAATGTATGTGTAATGGATTACGGCTCTTTGGCAGTTATGTAGAAGCATTTATCAATGGATTATGGCTAATTAAAGTTAGATATGGCTGATGATGACGTTATCATCAAGAGCACGGGGTGAGGTCCCATACTTACCGCTCACGCACACCTCGGTCACTACCCACACCGGTGACCCTGGTCAGACTCGATTACCTGGATCCACGTACCCGATTATTGACCCGAATATGGCCTGGGTTTGTGAGAGGAGAAGGAATTGTGAGATAGATGGGGAGGGTTTTTCTCTTTGCAGGTTTATTCCTTGTGCGACACTTAGTTGCTGAAGGGAGTTGGTTCCCCTGTGCTGTGAAGGAGTAGAAAGGGAAGGCTTGTGAAGAAGGAAAGAAGAAGAAGAATAAAAGAGAAGGCATTGGGAAGAAGAAGGGAAGCTTTGAGAAGCTGAAGAAGAAAGGCTCTTCGAAGAGCCTTGTGCTTGGGACACTTACGTCGTCTGAAGAAGGAAACCAACGTCTGATCTGATTGATGATGGCACTGTTGCATTATTTAAGTACTATAATTTTTAATTGAATTCTGATTGAAATAATTGAGTAATTGCATGTATCTTTAATTAAAGAGGATTAATGATGATTCAAATCATCATTATTTTGATTCTCTTTTCTTTTTGCTTTATCATACATTGGTTCTTATTGCATATATTTCTGAGTGTTCTGATTCATTGACTATCTTTATTGTGCTAATTTATTCTAAATAAGATTAATGTTGTGAATTCCATCATTTGCTTCCTGTGTTCGTCCTCGGACTCCTCTTTGATTCTGAGCATATAATTTAATTATTTTTGAGCGATTGAGGCTTTGCTACAACGAAACGACTTAAAACTCCTCGATCGCTCATTTAGCAGCAGGCATCTTTAATGGCTAAATAAGAGTTTTGGCTAAAGCTCCAATTGGAGTGGTATCCCTAAAGCCCCCTCACTGTCCATGGATTACACATCCATACTTGTGTCTGGACATCCAAAAGTCATCCTAAATGATGGGAACATTATCATGAGCCTTAACTAGCTCATTTTGACCTAGAAAAGAGAACAAAAGCTCTTACATAATCTAGAGAAGGGCCTAATTCAAGGAATAACTGTCCTGAGAAGAAAATAAGAAACAAAGGGTAAAACTGTAATTTTACCATTGTAGTACATCAAAGGGATTTCTCAGGGGTTAAACGTAGATCAAATGATCCTAACAAGATAAAAAGTGGGTTGGTTCAATCAGAAAAGGGTTACTGTGAAATCTAGGAATTAAATGACATCCTATAACCCTAAAACAAACCCACTTAATTTAACAAGGTTCGGGCCTGGATAAAAATCAACTAAACCCTCTAAAATTCATGGAAAAATATCTCCTAGGTTTTATAACCTTCAATTTGACCTTTGGAACCTATTTTGACCTAAATATGGGTCCTAGTCAAAGATTTGCCCTAAATTAGGTTTTTGTGTAAAATGCCCAGTCAAACATGGTAAAACCTAAAATCCAAATTCACCATTGGATTCCTTAGGTCCAAATTAGATTTGTACTAAAATTTGGACCTAAGGGGAGGTCATCTTGACCTACTTTGCAAAATAGTCCACCCAATTACATTTTGACCCTTAGCTTTTGAAAACCATTGTGAAGACCCCCCTATCTTCCTCGCCACTCTTTGCAATTAGGTCCCTCCACCATTACAGCGGAGGAGTCCTACTTTGGCAAGGATTTGAGGAGGATTTCTCCCAAATCTCTCAGAGATTCCCTCTCAAAATGGAAAGGGAGATTCTCTGAGGAATTCTCCATCGTCTGAACATAATCTCAAGCCTTGATTCACACCCAATCTCTCATGCGAACGGTCGAGAGATTTGGGTATCTCGCACATTCCTTCTCCGGCGAGGACTCTTGCGCTTGGAAGCTTGCCTTCCAAGCACAACAGCCCCTGCCAGTACCTATAAAAGGACCCTCATCTCCGGCCGCACAAAATTAGCTTGGCTTGGCTGGAGAACCATCTCCAATTTCTTCCCTTCTCCTTTGGCCAAGTGTCCAGCAGGCTCCGGTGACTCCTCCTCCTCTTTCTCATCTCTCTGCCACAATAGCAGTGGCAGAGCTGTCTTCACCTCCTTCCTCCACATCGCGCCATACCTGCATACGCGCCTCCAGCCCCTTCATCGTCGCTGTTCTCCCTCCACTGGAAGCTTCTTCTCCGACGGCGGTAGGTACGGCCAGCCGCCCTCCTTACCCTTTCGTCTACTTAATTTAGGTTAGAACTCTTTCTCTCTCTCCTCTCTTTATTTCCCCTATCTTTATTTCTATTTTTATCCCCTCGGCGCCGCAGACCACCACCATTGTTCCCATCTCTGGCCAACCACCGGCGAGGTGTCTTCGTCACCTCCACACTTCCATATGCCTCGCCAGACCCCTCATAACCTTCGCCATCACCCACTGATCATCATCCACACCTCCATCGACTGCCAACACCTCCCCAAGTACCCCCCGAAGACACGCACTTTCACCACCACAGAACGACCTAGGCACGCATGCCTAGGCCACCCCACGACCAACCACCCACCGCTTTACCTTCGCCATGCCAATGCGAAGCTGCCTATGTGCTCTAATAGGGCCGAAAGGCCATCTTCAGTGATTGCAGGTCTGAGCCTCTGCTGCCATTAATGCTCGCTTGAAGGAGCTTGTATCTTCGCTCCAGGCTGCTGTGCTCCAGGCGAACAGGTCCAGGAGGCGTGGGTTTGTCTCGCGCATACACCCAGCCAGAGAGCAGCCTTGAGAGGGCACCTAGCTGTGGCAATTGAGTGAAGCACCTCACCTGCGGACGTGAGCGAAGTGGGTGGGACTTTTAGTCCCACCTCGGAAAGTCAGGAGTGAGGTGAGTGCTTTAAATTGATTTTGTGTTTTCTTCTCTTCACCTCAGAACACGGGGTGAGGTCCCCTCGCCCACGCTCACTCGCCTCGTCCATGACCCACACCTCCGCGGACCTGGTTGATCGACCCGTTTAACTCCGCATTCCTCGCGCACCACCCACGCCGGTGTGCCTGGACTCGGGCGCACGTAACCTGACCCGATTACCCGGCTGGCTCTGGGAGAGCGAACCTAAGAGAGAAATAGAGAGAGCATACGCGGGGGCGGGTAGGGGTAGGTTTTGCACTCTCGTGTGTGCAGGGAAAAGAAGAAAGGAAGAGGAAGGTGAAGCGGTAGAAAGAAGGGGAAGGAAGAGAAGGCTGAAGCCAAGAAGGAAAAGAAAAGGAAGCTGAGGCTAAGGCAAAAGCAAGGCAAAGTTGAAGGAAAGAAATCAAGGCAGAAGAAGAAGACAAGAAAGGAGAAAGGCACTGTTGCAAGAGAAGCCAGAGAAAGAAAGAAGGAAGAAGAAGAGAAGCCAAGAAGTAGAGAAGAACCAAAGAAGAAGGAGAAATCAAGGAAGAAGAAGGAAGCATTAGAAAGCTAAGGCAGAGAAGAGCCAAAGAAGAAGAAAAGAAAGAAGAAAGAAGAAGCTGAAGAACAAAGTCAAAGAGAAGAAGAGTCAAAACACTTTTTATCCAATTCTTCTCAATCTCTCTATTTTGCTACATTTTATAATTTATAAACTCTTGCATTATACTCTGAATTAGATTTTGAGTAGATTTAAGTGTTCAAATTACATTTATTGAGATTAGTGCATAAATTCCATTTGCTCCCTGTGTTCGACCTCGGACTTAACATTCGAGTAATAAAATTCTTATTTGTTTTCAAGGCGATTTCAACAATATTATGACGCATCATTTATTTTATAAACCCCGATCTCGCAGTCTAAACACTAAACGACTGGAAAAGTGGTCAGACGTCCACTAAACCAATTTCTTCAACCTTGGAGAATCAACATGCTACAGGGGACATCTACTTTACTGGTTAGATGTTTAGGTTTCATAGATTAGACTTCTGACACCGTGATCAGATGTTTGATCAGCATTTCAGAATCATTTATGGGTTTGGAAAATGGGATTTCATGACCATTCTCAACATCTATAAACCATCACAAACCATTCTAACTGTGTTGAGAACATGGAAAAACACAGATATTGCACATGGATCATGGATTACAAATTTTATGATAAAATCCCTAATGTAATCTCATGTGCATACCAACACACCATTTAACCCCCAATTCTAAGGCATTCATTCATTATCCACTCACATGATGCAACATCCAAAGCTGGATCTCACTTTCATTTAGTGATCTAGAGAAGGGGAAACAAGAGGAAAGCTCAAGAGAGTAGAAATCCTTACCTTTAATGAAGGCACCAAGATCTTCTTCTCCTTATTGTAGCTACACCAACAACCATAGTAGCAACAACAACTACTACCTCCTCTCTTCTCCACCTTGCCCTTCCTCCTTGTAGTAGATTAGATGGAGGGTAGGGAGAGTGAGAGGTGCATGGTGGTGGTGGCGAGTTGTAAATGAGAGGGGCAGATATTTTTGGTGAAGAGGAGAAACAAATGAGGTGAGGAGATGCGTGGCCCATTCTCATCCCAACAGCTTTTGAATAAAGATTTGATGAAATTTCACTCTCATCCTTCCACTAGACCACGTTATTAAGGAGGCCACCAACTCAAGTGGTCTACACTTAGCCCCTCACACAAATAATGTTTAGGCAATTCATCCCCTTTTTAGACAAACATCAAGAGATTAGGGCTCAACTACATAATGATCCAATTTTTTGGCTCTTAATAAGGGTTTGGATAAGGACCAAGCACTTATTAGATTTCAAACCCTTACAGTTGAGCCCCGAGGATCACCCAATCGATGAGGCAGAGTTCACATTCTTGAGAGATGGAGATTTATCAAAGTCATTGTAGGATTGTAAGAGTATCGGTGGTGTTGGTGTGGAGAGCAAGTAGGTTGGGGGAGATTAGGTGCAGAGATATTGGGGGAGGAAGACGGGAATAAAGGGGGGGTTTGGTGATTAGAGCTCTTCCAGTATGGGGGGCTTGGTGTGGGGGATAAGAACACAAGATAGGACATTCCAACCTCAAACACGAGGTGGATGAAACTCGTGTTTTCGGGAAAACACGGGCCCGTAAATTCCCTAAGATAGAGGGGATATCCCCTAATGAAATTTGGCCTTGAAGGGTGAGCGAGGAAAGATAATTGAAACTTTCCCTTAGGAGAGGGGGGGAAAGACACACCTTGAAGAATGGGAGAACTTCGAAATGAAGAAATTACCAAACTAGAACTAAATAAAATAAAATTAACAAATAGTAAAGAAAGCAACCTCATAAAGTTGCTTGTAGCAAACCTTGGAAGTTACTCTATGCCATTGGATGACGACAACGTCGCTGAAGACGAAACCTTGGTGATTGATACGGTCCACACTTGCAAGTATCTAGATAGTCAACAATAGAAACGAGTCGAACATAACTCAATCATGTGTAGATTCGATATTAAGAAAGTCCTGATAGAAAATCTACAGGGGTGGGAAATGAGACACGCATAGAACAACACAAACAGGCAAGAAAACTAAAAAAAGTTTGACATTGTAGGTCGACGTAGGGGAGGGGCGGTGAGGGAATGGAGGTCATCGCGATGTGGATGAGGTGGAAAAGCGGGTCCTCTACCACAAGGAAGGGGATGGATATGGAAGATCAACAAAGAGGGAGGTGGAAGGGGACCCCCGATTGGCGTGATGAGGCAAATTGGGGGCTCGATCAAGAGGAAGGCGGTGTTAGGGTTTCCTACTGGTGAGGGGGTTTCCTATAGGTAAGGGGGAGGGCATATGGCGATAGCTATCCTCGGGGCAACCTATGCTTGGCCATTAATTGATGTCAATTAGTTCAAAAATATTTGTTCTCTGCATTTATTGCATTGAAATTAAAATGTTTCTATCTTGGTTAAATCCTATTTGTTCCCAAAAATTTGTAGATGCAACAATATAGAATTACAGTGAAAGAAAGGGAACTAATTAATGTGTAATAAATACCTTAGTGGTGAACTTAATGATGGGAACACCATTATGAGTCATAACTAGCTCAATTTAGTCATTATCAAGGAATAAATGCTCCTACATAACTGCCAGAAAGCCCTAAGTTACTGCAAATCCATTCTGAGGGAAATACAAGAAATAAGGGTTAAAATAGTAATTTTACCATCATATCTTGAATGTAGAACAATCATGGGTTTTCTCAAGGGGTAATTAGGGGTCAAATGGAATTAAATATCCAACAAGTGGGTTAATACAGACAGAAATGGGTTTTCACATGTTTTGAGAATTAAATGACTTCTGAAATCCTAAAAACAGACTCGCTTAATTAATTGAGGTTCTGGTCATGATAAAATTTACCTAAACCCTCGAAAATTCATAGAAAAATATTTTCTAGGGTTTAGTACCTTCAATTTGACAATTAGAACCCATCTTGACCTAAAAGAGAGCTCAGACTGACATTTGCCCTAATTTGGATTTTTGCATTAATTACTAAGTAAAAAAAGGTCAAACCTAAATCTAACTTCACCATTGGATTCCTTGGGTTCAAATTAGGTTTGTACCAAAATTTGGACCCAATCTGAGATCATCTTGACCAAGTTTACGTTTTGGTCTAGTCAGACTTTTTTTTATTTCATTCAGATCCTTCGCTTTTTGAATTCCTTGCAAATGACCCCCTAACTTTGTCATCATTTTCACAAAAGGGTTCCTGCCACCATGAATACTATTCCTACAAACTCTGGTGGCCTAAATTTAGCAAGTTCTCTTTGATTCCTTGACGAATCCCTCTCAAATTTGAAAGGGAAGGTCGTCAAGGAATTCCTTTCCTCTTGTGCCAATTCCCAAGCTCCAGATCTCGCCCAATCTCTCATGTGAATCCTTCAAAGAGATGGGTCTCCTACTCCGGCCAGCATTCCTAGCTTGGAAGCTTGGCTTCCAAGCTTAAATCGACCTCCTAAGCCCTATATAAGCACGCCCAGATCAGGTCGAACTTCCCAGACTTGATTTCGATCGTGAAATCCCCATATTCGTCCTTCCTTTTCGGCCGCGAAGCTCCACAAGCTCCGACGACTCCTTCTGACCTCCTTCATCGTCCGTCCACAATACCTGTGGCTGGATTCCCTTCCTTTCTCTCGTCTGCTCTTGGCCGTACTAGTAGGAGCCCCTCTATCTCTGTCGTTGTCACCGTCCCCATCACCGAAGTGTCTTCTTCCCGGCACCGGCCTACCAACGTTGGTGTTGTTCTCCCCCCTTTCATCCATTTAGATTGGGTTAGATTAGTTAGCTTAGATTCCTAGTTTAGATTCCTACCCAAAAATAACCCTCGACTCGACACGCTCACCTCCGTCTTCCCCATCTCCGACCATTCCTCTGGCGAGTCCATCTCACCTCCACAAATCATCAATCAACTCGCCAACCACCTCACGACCTTCGCTGCATCACGCCCTACCAAACCCCTCTCCCTATTTGCCTTCCCGTCCACCCAAACCCTCCGCCGAACACAACGCCCTTCGCACCAACAGTCCGAGGTCATCAGACCTCCTCACTCCGCCAATCACCTCTGCACCACCATGGTTACGTTTGTCATCATCTAGCGACGCTTCCTGAGTGCTTTAACACTGTCAAGAGGCCTTATTCTTGGTTTTCAAGTTATAGGTTTTGCCCACCATTAAAGGCAAGCTTCGAGCAAGCTTGAAGCTTGCCTCACGCTCGATTGCACCAGGCATCATGCCCAGGTGACGCGGAACTACTCCAGGTTCCCTTTTTGACCATCAATTGACCCTTTGACCAGCAGAGAACGTGAATTCGACGAATGAGCTGCTGCTGCTACTACGCGAAGGGAAGGTGGCACTTTAGTCCCACCTCGGACGTGTTCGAAGTGAAGCACCCGCATATATTGATTTTATGCTCAAGGCTTATCGCCTCAGCAAGCATAGGGGGTGAGGTCCCCGCACATGCCCCTCACGCGCCTCACCTGGGACACCTATCCCGCGGGTCTAGCTGATCCGATAACCTGCCTAACCTAAGAACTCTCTCTCCACCTACGCTGGTGAGCCTGGTCCTAGGTACGCTCTACCTGTACACCCGATTACCCTGACTATGGCCCTGGGAGGGCGGAACCTAGAGGAAGAGAGAAAGAAAGAGAGCGTGGGGTAGGGGAGGGTTTTGCCCTGTTCGACACTTAGCCAAATTTGAAGAGATAGCTGCCCTCTGTGTGTGAAGAAAGAAAGAAGAGGAGAAGACTTAAGAAGACAAAAGAAGAAAGGAGAAAAGCAGAAGAGAAGAAGGCTTAGAGAAGAGAAGAGAAGAGGAAGAAGAAGAAGAATAGTGCTAAGGAAGCACTGTAGCATTTGAAGGTTAAGTCGTTTGGTCATTAGACCCGACGACTGATTTGAGGCGTGATACTTTAGAATTACTGTTAAGATATTAAAATTGATTGAATGCTTGATATATATACTTAGAGAGTAATTGGTGATTTAAATCACCATTGTTTTAGCTTCTCTACCTTTTTTTGCCTCAAAGATACATGAGAATTCATTGAATATCTAATGTGACAGATTAGTATTTATTGAATATCATTATTTGATTTAAATTCTTGTGCTCAGTTACATATTATTTGAGACTAATGTGTGAATTCCTATTTGCTCCCTGTGTTCGACATCGTAATTTTTTTCAAGTATAAATATTATTTGTTTTTCACACTGATTTGAACTATACCGCAACGCGACAATTTTAAAACTTGTTTCAGAGCGAATAACGCTTAACTAATCAAATTTAATGCAGGTTATTTTCCCTTCTTTTTAGAGAGCAAACAAAACAATAGATTCATATCATTCATCATTACAATTGTTGATACCTCTTTATCCTCAAGCAAGAAAACCTTAGAGCTGTTGCCCTTTAGATCCAATTATTAAGGCCCCCGATTGGTTTTAACTAGCTGGTTAGGGACCCCCTCCCCTTCCCCTCCTTCCCAACCTTGTTATGTCAATCCCCTTACCATTCCTCCCCACTCCCTTGCTGTAGCTCCTTGATGAGAACCTCATCATGAACCCTAACTAGCACAATCTAACCCAGATATGTGAGACAAAGCTCCTACATGACCCAAAGAAAGGCTTAACTTAGAGAATTCTGAGTTTAAGAATAAAACAAATCATAATGGGTAAAACTGCAATTTCACCAATGTAGTTTGCAAACAGGGTAATTAAGGATCCAAACACAGGTCAAACAAGCTTAACAATGAGAGAAGTAGGTTGATCTAATCTGAAAAAGGTTATAGCAACTTCTACGAATTAAATGACATTCTATAACCCTAAAACAAACCTACTTCAATTCACGAGGTTCGAAGCAGGATAAAAATCAAATAAACCCTTTAAAATTCATATAAAAATATTCTCTAGGGTTTAGAACATTCAATTTGGCCTTAGAAACCTATTTTGACCTAAAAAAAAAACCATGCCTAATTAATAACTTAATTTGGGTTTTTTGCGCAAACTGACCGGTCAAACATGGTCCAACCTAGAATTAAAATTCACCATTAAAATCCTTAGGTTCAAATTAGTCTTGTACAAAAACTTGAGCCTAAGAAGAGACCTCCTTGACCGACTTTACAATTTGGTCATCTTTATTTACTTTTTGACCCTTATCTTTTGAAATCCTTGCATTTAGGTCTCCAACTTTTCATCATTCTTTGCAAAAAGGTCCTCCCTGCAACTTCTGTGCAGCACCATACTCCGGCGACCTTATGCGGAGCATGGCGCCGCGTCGAGTAGGGTTACCGTTCTCTAGAATAGAAGCGGGGTTCCTTGCGACGTCCTCCGTCGCAGGGACTCGCCCATGCCGCTGCCGACCACCATACCTTTCGTGTGAACGCAAGGAAGGTATGGGTGTCCCTTCCGGCCATGCTCCGGCGAGGCTGGCACGACGCCACCTCACCCCTCTCTACGCGCCAAGCTCTTTATAAGGATCGGCAGACCCTGCCGGCTCCTTCAAGCTTTTCTTTGGCAGAGAAACATCTCCTCTTCATCCCTTCCTCCTCCATCAGAGGGCCCGAAGCTTCTGGCGAACTCCTCCTCTTCCTCCTCGTCACTCTGCTGCCCTACCTGCAGCAGGGTTTACCCTGCTCCGTCATCCGCGCCAGGCTGTACCCGCTGGCGCCCTCCGCCTGCTTCCTCGTCGCCGAAACCCTCCTCCAGGGCATCTTCGTCTCCAGCTTCGGCAGATATGAGCCGGCTGCTCTGCCCTCCCCCTTCGTTGAGTAATTAGGTAGATAGCTTCCTCTCTCCTTCCCTTGTATTTTCCTCCTTTTAAACTGCCCTTTAGACCACCCAACCGCCATTGTCCAGACCACCTTCTCCACCTCCGATTACCCCCTCCGGCGAGACCATCTCACGACCACAGACACTATCACACCTCGCCGACCATCCCAGAAGCTCCATCACACTCCACTCCACCGATCCCCCCTCTCCATTCACTGCCAAGCGCCACTCGACCACCCCCCGAACAAACCCACCTTTCCGGCCACAGTCTGACCTAGGTCAGCCTCTCCACGCACTCCCGCACTCTACCAACCACCGCACAAGCTTCGCCTCACTCCGGCGAAGCTTCCTACGTATTTTGACTGGGCCGACAGGCCGTAGCTGTGATTTCAGGTTCGCGCCCCTCGCCGCCATTGTCGACGAGCTGCAGCAGCTTCACCTGCAGCTGCAGGCACCCTCCAGCCCAGGTGCGCATCCCAAGTCGGGCGGGCAGGAGTTGCGAAGACACCCAGGCCCGCAGCTGGGGCGAAGGCCTCACGGGCTGCCTCAATTGGCGGCTGATCGCTCACCTGCGGACGCCAATTTGGGAGGTGGGACTTTAGTCCCACCTCGGAAGTGCGTGCCCAAGTGCTCGCACTTAAATTGAAAAAATGCCTAAGGCTTATCGCCTTCGAACACAGGGGTCAGGTCCCTCTCCCGCACGTAGCGCGCCACGCGCTTGCTCGCCCTCGCCCGCGCTAACGCCTCGCGGGTCTGGGCAGGATCCGATTACCCAAACCGCGCATTCCTTACCCACCACCGCACGCCGGTGGGCCTGGTCCTGGGCGCGATACACGCACCCGATTACCCGACTCTGGGAGAGCAGTCCTAAGAGGGAAATCCGAGAAAGAGAGAGACGCGGGGAAGAGTAGGGTTAGGTTTTGCTCTGACCCTTGTGTGAGCGTGCAGGGAGAAAGGAAGAAGAAGAAGGCAGAAAGGAAAAGAAGAAGAAGAGAGGCGGCCGAAGCCTTAGCCGCTTAAGGCAGCTGAAGAAGAAGAAGACAGGAAGGAAAAGAAGAAGGAAGGAAGGAGAGAAACAGATGAAGAAGAAAAGAAGAAGGAAGGCACTGTAGCAAAGCCACAGATAAGTCGTCTGAGCACAGCATCAGACATCGGAATCACCACAGCTGCAGAAGGCAGAGAAGAAAAGAAGAAAAAAGGAGGAAGAAGACATTGCCGCCAGAAAGAAAGTAAGAAAAGAAAAGAAAAGAAGAACAGAAGAAGAAGGCAGAAGGAGAAGAAAAGAAGAAAGCAAGGAAGAAGAAAGAAGAAAGAACAAAGAGAGAACGAAGAAGAGAAGAAGAGAAACGGCCAAGGAAGAAGAAGAAAAGAGAAAGAGAAGAAGAAGCCAAGATCTCTCTCTCTCTCTCTCTTATTTTTGTAACATAATAGAGATCTTATTTAGTATTCTAGAAACATAGTTGCTCCCTGAGTTCGACCTCGGGAAAATCTTGTTTCGAGTAAAAAATTTTTGGTAATAATCTGGTAGCCATTTTGTCTTATGCTATAACGACTATACTTAAACTATAATAAACAAAAAGACACAACAAGACAGAATAAGGCGGCATACACCTAGGATACCACTACCATTTTGGCGCCGTTGCCGGGGAGCAACGACTATTCTAGAAGCTATAAAATCTCTTTTTGTGAGTTTCTAATAATCCCTTATCTCTTTTGTGAGCAGGTACAGGAAAATCAAGAAGCAGCCACACAACCACTCCAAGGACAGGTAATTTCTATCCTCTCACTATTAACCCCTAAATTCTAAAGAGGAAGAAAAAGAAAAGAATAAACAATATAGGTATAACCTGTCTTTCATACCTAGTAATAGCTGCATGTTTTCAAAATACTATTCCTGCACACACTATGAAGGGTATTTAAGGGCTAACACCTTCTTGCCTGAGCCCTAATTACCCAACAAGGAGTTAACTGGACCAAGTAGAGCAAACATAGGAATTAACACTAGGATTTTAGAGACACACTCCTTAATCAAGAATTGAGAAATCCTAAAAGAAGTGTGCCTAAGCCATTGATTGAAAATACCTATTTAGAAAAATCCTAAGCAATTGGCTCTCTAAAAACACTTGAACCCTAACAGACAAGACCTAATTAGCTCTCAAAAAGAACTAGCAGGTGAAGTTGACCTCTTGGGTCAACCAATCTTCAACTTAGGTCACTCTTTGCACTTAGAAAGCCTAAAGTTCAAGTGAAAATCTAAGCACCTCGATCTTAAACTAAAAGTGGTAGACTTAAGAGGTCAAGATCTCCATTCTGGTCTACCTGGAATCTCAGTGACAAGAGAGGTCGGGTGGGGGAAACCCTGTAACCCGTGGGGACGCTCTACCGTGTAGGGGTCTTCGCGGGACTCACCCTCTTTGGCTGCCCAGGTAATTCTCAGGTGGACGATCTTTTGATCAAGGGGTCCATCTGCCCCGCACCTCTATAGTAACCCAACATTTTGGGTGTCTTGATTGGGTCCAGCACCTGCTAAACTCATCTCTCCCAACAGTGTATGTTTGGTAGGAGGTCCTTGAAACCTCCTTTAGAACTTCACTCTCCTCGAGGCCGAGCCTCAGTGCCCTTGTTTGAGAAAACAACACTTCACATCGACCTCTCCTCCGACTCCTAACCCAACTCACCTTCTTCTTCCACAATGGCTCAGCCAGTTGAGGAAGAGAACAATCTGGAGCACCAGCTCCAGCGACTCAATGACCTCTTCCAGAACTTTGTGCACCCACCGCAGCGTCTCATGATGCGGGACCATTATAATCCTGCTGCGGTGGCTATTGAGCCTCGAGTCAGAATCCCGACTGGAGGACCTGATTTTGAATTAAAGCCCAATATGATTCATGCCATACCCAAATTCCATGGGCTTAATTCTGAAGACCCCTTCCAACACATCAAACAACTACAGCATCTGGCCCATACTTTTGGGTCAGATGCACAAAATCGGGACATTCTCCTCATGAAGATGTTCTCCTTCTCCCTTATGGACAAGGCCACTCATTGGTACCAAACTCAGACCCGGCTGATCAACAATTGGGAAGAACTTCAGTCTGAGTTCTTGAAGAAGTTCTTTCCCGTTGGTCGGACCAATGCCTTGCGCCATCAGATTACCCACTTCACCCAGCAACTGGGAGAAACTCTCCATGAGGCATGGGATCGCTTTCAGGATCTCATGAGAAAGTGCCCCCATCACGGAGTTCCTAAATGGGAACAAGTCCAGTCTTTTTACCAGGAACTCCGTGAGGATATTCGGCTTTTCGTCAATGCAACTTGCGGAGGGAATATCATGGGTCAACATGAGGACACCGTGTGGGAGATTCTCGAAAACATGTGCGAGAACTCCATCAATAATGACTCCATGGGATTATTCGACAGGACGAATACCCGTGCATCGATGAACCTTAGGGGAGCACACGAGACACAGGGCCTGTCTGCATCAGTCGACCTGGAATTGATGGCCAGTCGATTGGACAAGGTCTCTATCATCGAGAAAAAGGTGGACGAGTTGACTCAGCACTTGCAGTGAGCCACCTCTGTGCATAATTCCTTTGCATAGCCTCCTTCCACACGGGAGACTGTGCAAAACATTCTCCACCGACCTTCTCCTGGGATGGATCCATATCCACCCCCATCTGATTCTCGGGTCGGAGGGTCATCCGATCCTTTCTATACCAGCCAGGGGAATTCTATTCCCCCATTCTCTGATTCTTTGGAGGTTCCTCAGACCTGCGAGGACCTCAACGCCATCCAAAATGATCCATTCTCTAACACCTACAACCCTGGATGGCGAAACCATCCCAACTTCCAGTGGGCGGGAAATTCCCAAACTCAGAGACCACCCTTTCAGCCCCGTCCACAACCACCTCGTCCTTACTAGCTGCCTCAGCCCCGGCCCAACCCTCATCTATCAGGGCCAAACCAGGACCAAATGTCCCTCATCCTTCAGACTCTGGCTGACATTCAAAGAACGAATGCAGCTATTTAGAAACAACACAAGGACGAACTTACAGAGGTTTGAAATCAATTGGCCCAGTTGGCAAATTCTCGCCAACCGGGCACACTTCCTTCCCAACCTCTTCCTAACCCTAATAACGTGCCGACCCAGAAGCGCGTTACGAACCCAAACCCGAGCCAAGCACACATGATTTATCAGGCCCCCTCTGTTCCTTCACCCGACGGGATGGAGGCTTCCACTTCTTATGCGGGCTATCAGCAGCAACCCACTTATCCAACACTGACCAAAACCAGGTAGGACTGAATTCTGTAACGACCCGTAGTGGTAAGGAGACCCAAGATCCACCCTATCCAAACCACTCCAAGCCTGGTAGTGATCCTAACCCTAGGACAGTAATCCAAGACGTTCCTATCCCTGTCCCAGATCAAAGACCTGGACCTATCCTAGAAGAACCAACCAAGGTTCCTTTTCCCGAGGCCTTGACCAAGGGAAAGAAGACAACCAAGCCCGTGGCTCCTGAGGAGGACCTGGTCAAGCTCTTTGAGCAGGTCCAAATAAACATCCCCTTGATGGATGCAATTTGTCACGTACCGGCTTACGCACGATTCTTAAAGAATGTGTTTACACCTCAGTGTAAGACAAGAACCAAGAGTGGGAGTCCAATTGTACTGTCAGAGGAAGCCAGCTTTGTAATCCTAAGCAGACTCCCACCCAAGGCAAAAGATCCTGGTGCTCCCCTGATTTCCTGCAAAATAGGTGATACCCAATTTGACAGAGCATTGCTAGACTTGGGTGCATCCATAAATCTGATACCCACATCCTTACTTAAACACCTAGAAGAATCTGACCTAAAACCAACTAAGGTGACACTACAGTTAGCAGATCGATCCATAAAGTCACCTAAAGGGATTCTCGAGGATGTTATTGTAAGAGTGCGGGATTTCTATTTCCCTGTAGACTTTATAGTCTTGGACATGGACACACCTAAAAGTCCTAAGGATACACCGATCATTTTAGGGAGACCTTTCCTGGCTACTGCTAAAGCCAACATCAGTTGTGAGGAGGGCTAAATAGAGCTGAAATTTGGAAATCAAACCCTCAAAATTGATATCTTTAAGGCCCAACAAGGAATCAATTGCGGTGTCATCGAACAGATTTGTGATATCAGGGCTTTGGTTGATGAAATGCATTTTGAGAATGACCTGATTATACCTCATCAACCACAGAAAGATCTTGAACCGCAATTAGAGGAGTCAAATCCAGATTTAGACAAACCCATAACTCCTACCCTTGAACCTCACATTTACCCTGAACCACCCGCTGCTGCTGATAACCCCATCCTTGAACTGAAACCCCTTCCCGATCATTTGAAATACATCTTTTTGGGTTCTAATCAGACCCTTCCTGTGATTATAAATTCCAAGCTCACTCCTGATCAAGAATCCCGTTTGATTACTGTTCTCCAGCAACATCGCAGGGCCATTGGTTGGATTCTCGATGACTTGACTGGAATAAGCCCCTCTTATTGCACACATCATATTTATTCAGAAGAGGATGCACGGCCTTCTCGTGAGATGCAGAGACGTTTAAACCCCAATCTGCAGGAGGTCGTGAAAAAGGAGATCATCAAGTGGTTAGATGTAGGAATCATCTACCCAATCTCCGACAGTCATTGGGTGAGCCCGATTCAGGTTGTGCCTAAAAAGGCAGGGCTCACCACCATTACGACTGAAACTGGAGAAGTCATACCTACCCGATTAGCCAACTTGTGGAGAGTCTGTATAAATTACCGACAACTCAATTCCTTCACGAAGAAGGATCATTTCCCACTACTTTTCATTGATCAGATTCTCGAAAAATTAGCGAGAAATCAATTCTTCTACTTCCTTGACGGGTACTCCGGTTATAACCAAGTTGCTATTCATCCTAAGGACCAAGAGAAGACCACGTTCACCTGCCCCTTCGGAACATATGCATTCCGAAGGATGCCTTTCGGTCTCTGCAATGCACCCGCGACTTTTCAATGGTGCATGCTTGCCATATTCTCTGATATGGTAGGTGATTATCTGGAAGTCTTCATGGATGACTTCTCAATCTTCGGGGCACCATTTGATGATTGCCTCCAGCACTTGGTTCATATACTCAGGCGCTGCATCGACATTAATTTGGTTCTTTCCTGGGAAAAGAGCCATTTTATGGTGCCTGAGGGGATCGTCCTAGGACATCTAATTTCTGAGAAAGGAATCCAAGTGGATCTAGCCAAGGTTGATCTAATCTCTCGTCTTCCTATGCCTAGCTCGATCAGGGACATCCGTTCTTTTCTGGGGCACGTCGATTTTTACCATTGTTTCATTCCTGATTTTTCGAAAATCGTGCACCCCCTGACTACTCTTCTCTCTAAGGATGTACTCTTTGAATCTCCAAGGAATGCACTCAAGCCTTTGAGAACCTCCGTGACCGAGTCACCTAGGTCCCGATCCTACAATCCCCTAATTGGTCTCAACCCTTTGAGATCATGTGCGATTCGTCTGATTTCGCTGTAGGAGTGGTTCTGGGACAGAAAGTTGATGGGAAACCCGTGGTCATCTACTACGCTAGCAAGACACTTGACGAGGCTCAGCGTAACTATACAGTTATGGAGAAAGAGCTGCTAGCCGTAGTATTTGCCCTTAAAAAATTTCGATCTTATCTCCTGGGTTTTCACGTCATCATCTACTCGGATCACACGGCTGTGAGACATCTCCTTGCCAAGAAGGACGCGAAGCCCCGACTAATCCGATGGATCTTGCTGTTGCAAGAATTCGACCTCGAGATTCGCGACAAGGCGGGAAGACAAAATGTGGTAGCTGACCATTTGTCTCACCTTCCTTATGAGATTATCAACCCTTCCGGACCCATCACGGAGCATTTCCCTGATGAGCACCTGCTGACTATTGGTACTAGACTTCCATGGTTTGCTGATTTAGTAAACTACTTGGCATCTCATCAGATCCCGTCTGATTGGCCGAAGGCCAAGAAAGACAAATTGCGCTCTGATGCCAAGTACTACATTTGGGAAGATCCGTACCTCTTCCGCATAGGTGCCGACCAAATCATCCGGAGATGTGTCTCGGAAGGTGAAGTCAATGATATTCTTTCCTTCTGCCATGACCAGGCATGCGGTGGCCATTTCTCTGGGCACAAAACCGCATCGAAAATCCTCCAGTGTGGCTTTTATTGGCCCACTCTGTTTAAGGACGCATACAATCACTGCAAGGCATGCAGTCGTTGCCAAACTTCAGGCAACCTGAGCCATCGCGACATGATGCCTTTGCAGCCTATTCTCGTATGCGAAATCTTTGATGTTTGAGGGATTAATTTTATGGGCCCCTTTCTTGTTTCGGATGGTTTCGAATACATTCTGCTGGCTGTGGACTACGTGTCCAAATGGATCGAAGCTATACCGACCTGAACCTATGATCGTAAAATCATTCTCAAATTCATTCATCACAATATCTTCTCACGGTTCGAGATTCCTCGTGCTATCATCTCCGACGGGGGAATCCATTTCACAAATGCTCAATTCAGGTCACTGATGACCAAATACGGGGTGTTGCATCGAATCTCCACTCCTTATCACCCCCAGACTAATGATCTAGCTAAGCTGTCAAATCGGGAGATCAAGAAAATCCTGCAGGTCACTGTTCGGCTTGATAGGAAGGACCGGTTGTCCCGACTTCCGGAAGCCTTGTGGGCTTATAGGATCGCCCACAAAATCCAATTAGGCATGTCTCCCTTTAGACTGGTGTACGGGAAGGCGTGTCACCTTCCTGTCGAATTGGAGCACAAAGCCTATTGGGCAGTACGAAATTGTAATCTAGATCTTTCTAAGGATGGAACCCACAGAAAGCTTCAAATCAACGAGATCAACGAACTACGTCTTGATGCATACGAGAACTCGTGAATCTACAAGGAGAGGGTTAAAGCCTTCCATGACAAGCACATCTCTAGAAAGATCTTTCATCATGGTCAGAAGGTCCTACTCTTCGATGCCCAACTCAAACTTTTCCCTGGGAAGTTGCGATCCAAGTGGGTTGGACCATACCTTGTCCGACAGGTTTTTGGAAATGGAGCCGTCGAAATCAGTTCATTCAACCATGATTCCGAACCTTTCATCGTGAACGGTCAGAGACTCAAACCGTTCATTGAGGTAACCTCTACTGATTTGGCTGAATCATCATTTATCCTCCATTCTCCCTGAGCATATTTCGCCCAGCCGATGGCGTAAAACTCAACGCTTAACGAGAGGCAGCCCGTCATTCTCTTTGAAAACCTGAACCCTTTTCTGACACTTTTGGGCACTTAAGGTTCACCCTTTAGGACAGCCGACTCCACCTTAGGTGCTTGCACCTAAGATTAGAAATCGTCCGCAACAAACACCCCGACCCATTCCCCCCTCAAAACATCTGTCCTAACGTATGAACTAAGTTGAATAAAAACCCCCTAAGTTACAATGAGGACATTGCAAATCTTAGGCATAGGGGGGTATGAAAGTGCAAAAACTTGTAAGAAATGGTTTTAAACAAAAAAATTCACATATGCCAAAAACACCAGAAAAATTAATTTTTTTTTTTTGAAAAAGAATAATAAAATGAGAGGAGGAAAGAAAATTTTAAGGACTCTATAAAGGCGGAGGAGAAGAAAAAGAAACAAAATGAAAAAAAAGGAGCACAAAATGAAAGAAAAGTAATAGTCATTAGTAAGAAATTAAGGAATTAACCTAAGTTCTAGACCTCATTCAGGAAAAGAAATGGAAAGTGCACAATGAGATTAGTAAGAGCGCGAACTTTAGGCATTCTTGGATAGACTCTTAGTACTCACTAAGATCTAGACATTCCTCAAGAGGTTGAGGAAAATGAAAAGCTTAAGTATTTGGTTCAAGGCTTAGGGAGTATTTGGCCTCACTAACTAGCTTTTGATTTATGGGACTTAGTAACCTAAGCACCCTAACTTCACACACAGCCTGGTTCAGTAAGCGTAAAAATCAAAATCACGCAGAAGCGTCGCAAAAATTCTGAAAATAACACCTTGAGTTGGAGCGGCCAATCAACACAAGTTGATTTGGACGAGTTCCCAGCGCAAAGAGGTGGGAAATTCCCCTCGAAGATGCATAACAAAATATCATCTCCTCGGTGCTTGCTTCTTAGGATATTTACATATCCTACTGGGGGCATGTAAGCACTCTACTGGTTCAGATTCCATGGATGGCATTATTCCGAAATGTCAATTACCAGGGTCTGAATTCGGCCACGGAACACCATGGATGGGATTATCTCAAAATCTCAACAGCCAGGGTTCTGTGGGTTACCATGGGTGGTGCTATCTCGAAGCATCGACTGCCAGGAACCCTTGAGGATTGATGATGGGGATAAGGAATCTGATACAGACCGTGTTGAAAAGCCAATCCTAAGCTAAAATTAAAAAGAAAAAGAGAGAGAAAACTCTCCAAACATATAAATCTTCTACCTCTCTTTCTTACAAAACGCACTGCGAACGGAGCCAAGGCTAAAATTATCTCAGGCATGGGTGCTTTAATAACAAAGTATAATAAACCTCGGGTTAGTTCTCGTAGGCCTTAAAAACCTTTATTAAGGACTGAGGCTGAGGCTAGACAGATCTGGATCTTGGTTGGTACTAGAGTACCTTTTAGGCCTACGGTTGGCATTCTAACCTAATCTTATTTGCAAAAGAAAAAGTACTTATCTGATATCATTAAGAACTTCATGGTCTAAAACAAGGGTTGAAACCTTAATATTTTGCTAAGGGACTAGCAAAAGCTAGGCATGGGGGTATGATGAGAACATCATCATGAACCCTAACTAGCACAATCTAACCCAGATATGTGAGAAAAAGCTCCTACATGACCCAAAGAAAGGCTTAACTCAGAGAATTCTGAGTTTAAGAATAAAATAAATCATAAGGGGTAAAACTGCAATTTCACCAATGCAGTTTGCAAACAGGGTAATTAAGGGTCCAAACA
Organism: Thalassia testudinum; assembly: GCA_037157565.1. Lineage (NCBI taxonomy): Eukaryota > Viridiplantae > Streptophyta > Magnoliopsida > Alismatales > Hydrocharitaceae > Thalassia > Thalassia testudinum. The sequence goes on from JAZHRO010000039.1 coordinate 17,831,005, forward strand.
CAGGTCAAACAAGCTTAATAATGAGAGAAGTAGGTTGATCTGATCTGAAAAGGGTTATAGCAACTTCTAGGAATTAAATGACATTCTGTAACCCTAAAATAAACCCACTTCAATTCACGAGATTCGAGGTAAAATAAAAATCAACTAAATCCTTTAAAATTCATAGAAAAATATTCTCTAAGGTTTAGAACCTTCAATTTAGCCTTAGAAACCTATTTTGACCTAAAAAGAGAACCATGCCTAATTAATAACTTAATTTGGGTTTTTTACGCAAATTGACCTATCAAACATGGTCCAACCTACAATTAAAATTCACCATTAAAATCCTTAGGTTCAAATTAGTCTTGTATAAAAACATGAGCCTAAGAAGAGGCCTCCTTGACCGACTTTACAATTTGGTCCTCTTTATTTACCTTTTGTCCCTTATCTTTTGAAACCCTTGCATTTAGGTTCCCAACTTTTCATCATTCTTCGCAGAACGGTCCTCCCTGCAACTTCTACGTAGCACCATACTCCGGCGACCTTGCGCGGAGCATGGCGTCGCGTAGAGCAGGGTTACCGTCCTCTAGAACAGAAGCGGGGTTCCGACCCGCCAGTGCCCTCTGTCGACCACCATACCTTCCGTGCGAACGCGCGGAAGGTATGGGTGTCCCTTCCGACCATGCTCCGGCGAGGCTGGCATGACGCCACCTCGCCCCTCTCTGCGTGCCAAGCTCTTTATAAGGACCGGTAGACCCTGCCGGCTCCTTCAAGCTTTTCTTTGGAGGAGAAACATCTCCTCTTCATCCCTTTCTCCTCCTTCAGAGGGCCCGAAGCTTCTGGCAAACTCCTCTTCCTCCTCGTCGCTCTGCTGCCCTACCTGCAGTAGGGTTTGCCTTGCTCCGTCGTCCGCGTTAGGCTGTACCCGCTAGCACCCTCCGCCTGCTTCCTCGTCGCCGAAACCCTCCTCCAGGGCATCTTCGTCTCCAGCTCCGGCAGATATGAGCCGGCTGCTCTGCCCTTCTCCTTTGTCGAGTAATTAGGTAGATAGCTTCCTCTCTCCTTCCCTTGTATTTTCCCCCTTTTAAACTGCCATTTCGACCACCCAACCACCATTATCCAGACCACCTTCTCCACCTCCGATCACCCCCTCCGGCGAGACCATCTCACGATCACAAACACTCTCACACCTCGCTGACCAACCCAGAAGCTCCCTCACACTCCACTCCTCCGATCCCCCCTCTCCATTCACTGCCAAGCGCCACCCGACCACCCCCCGAACAAACCCTCCTTTCCGGCCACAGTCTGACCTAGGTCAGCCTCTCCACGCACTCCCGCACTCTACCAACCACCGCACAAGCTTCGCCTCACTCCGGCGAAGCTTCCTATGTATTTTGACTGGGCCGACAGGCCGTAGCTGTGATTTCAGGTTCGCGCCTCTCGCCGCCATTGTCGACGAGCTGCAGCAGCTTCACCTGTAGCTGCAGGCACCCTCCAGCCCAGGTGCGCGTCCCAGGTCGTGCAGGTAGGAGTCGCGAAGACACCCAGGCCCGCAGCTGGAGCGAAGGCCTCACGAGTTGCCTCAATTGGCGGCTGATCGCTCGCCTGCGGACTCCAATTTGGGAGGTGGGACTTTAGTCCCACCTGGGAAATGCGTGGCCAAGTGCTCGCACTTAAATTGAAAAAGTGCCTAAGGCTTATCGCCTTCGAACACAGGGGTCAGGTCCCTTTCCCGCATGCAGCGCGCCACGCGCTCGCTTGCCCTCGCCCGCGCTCACGCCTCGTGGGTCTGGGCAGGATCCGATTACCCAAACTGCGCACTCCTCGCCCACCACCGCACGCCGGTGGGCCTGGTCCTGGGTGCGATACCCGCACCCGATTACCCGGCTCTGGGAGAGCAGTCCTAAGAGAGAAATCCGAGAAAGAGAGAGACGCGGGGAAGGGTAGGGGTAGGTTTTTCTCTGACCCTTGTGTAAGCGTGCAGGAAGAAAGGAAGAAGAAGAAGGCAGAAAGGAAAAGAAGAAGAAGAGAGGCGGCCGAAGCCTTAGCCGCTTAGGGTAGCTGAAGAAGAAGACAAGAAGGAAAAGAAGAAGGAAGGAAGGAGAGAAACAGAAGAAGAAGAGAAGAAGAAGGAAGGCACTGTAGCAAAGCCACAGATAAGTCATCTGAGCACGGCATCAGACGTCGGAATCACCACAGCTGCAGAAGGCAGAGAAGAAAAGAAGAAAAAAGAAGGAAGAAGACATTGCCGCCAGAAAGAAAGCAAGAAAAGAAAAGAAGAACAGAAGAAGAAGGCAGAAGGAGAAGAAAAGAAGAAAGCAAGGAAGAAGAAAGAAGAAAGAACAAAGAGAGAAAGAAGAAGAAGAGAAGAAGAGAAACGGCCAAGGAAGAAGAAGAAGAAGAAAAGAGAAAGAGAAGAAGCCAAGATCTCTCTCTCTCTCTCTCTTATTTTTGTAACATAATAGAGATCTTATTTAGTCTTCTAGAAACATAGTTGCTCCTTGAGTTCGACCTCGGGAAAATCTTGTTCCGAGTAAAAAATTTTTGGTAGTAATCTGGTAGCCGTTTTGTCTTATGCTATAATGACTATACTTAAACTATAATAAACATAAAGACACAACAAGATAGAACAAGGCAGCATACACCTGGGATATCACTACCACTCCTCCATCCCCCTTTCATCCCCACAGTCGATCTGTCATCCTCCCTTCTTCTAGGTCAATCCGTCTTTGCCTCTTCGTTATCTACAGGCCATTGGCTCTAGAAGGTGATCTTGGGTCACTTTAGTTGTCGAAGGGGATTTGCTCGCAGGTAGGTGGGCTTGAGGCAAGGTTGTCGATCACCTAGCCTCTGGTTTCTCTTCCATTTGGATTGCATGGTTGCTACCTTGACTTATTATGCCCCCTAGATGCTTTTGTTGCTACCTTGTTGTTGTATGTAGTGAGAGGTTTTGGTGTGGTTGCTATTGAAGTAATATTGGATGGTGCTATATATTGTACTCAGAATTCGTTCTCCGCCCTCGTAACACTCACTTATGTTGGGATTATTCTTGTTAATGGACCTTAACATGACTAAGTGTTGGTTGACTTACTTCATGGCTTGTCGATTCTCTTAAGCGTGGATCGAGTTGATTTCAAGGGAAATTCTTCAGTGGTATTGTCATTATCTCAAGGCATGGAGCAATTGATCGAGTCTACCATTGGATCTTGTTACAAGGAGGCTTCTTTTTTTTTCATTTTTTTAATCTAGTTCTGTTCTTGTTTTGAATTTCTCTCGTATACGAGGAGTTTCTTTCTCCCCTTTTGAAGGGTGTTTGGTTATCCCTCCCTTCCTCGCCCTGTAGGGTTACATTATGTTGTAATGCTTTCATTTCCTTTAGTGGAGTTTTATTTGCAAAAAAATGTCATTTATCATTAGATAAGGTTAATAGGGGGAAACTAAAGATGATTGATTATTCAAATATTAAACAAATATGTGAAGAATATCGAAAGAAAAATAGGAAAGTAAAATGTATTTAAAATATATTAGTTTTATTGTCCAATTGGTTAGAGGCTAGGTATAGTGGACTAAAACTTGGTAGTAACTTAGATAAGCATTGTAATCTTCAAAAGCTAGTTTGAACTTAAGAGTGCCTGTTGAATTTGTCAGTAAGCTGCCTTAACAACTAATGGGATTTTGCATGAAATATTCCATTGTTGATCCTATGACTAGCAAGCCAATAAGGCATTAGAGGACAATCGGCTTTTAGCCTTAAAATAAGCATGATTAACATGCATTTGCATTGGAATTCACAAGATATTGCAAGCCCTAATAGCCAACTATGAAATGGAGTTTGAGCTTGAATAGAGTGTGATCCATGAAATAGATCGATGTGTAGGAAGATGAGCTGCGAAGAATACGATGAAGACAATGTTCAAGAAAAATCAATTTCATGGGAAGCAATTCACATAAGGAACCACAATCTTTTTAAGGCTTATTAAACATAATTTCGAGACCTTGAGTCTTGAATCAAGCAAGTAGGAGTCTTCATCAAAATTGATCGGAGTTTAAGGGACTCCCTAAGACTCCAAAGAAGAGTTCCATAACTTTAATCCATCCCATAAAGCTTTCTTTTACCAAGCATAATAGAATTAATTGAGTTTATTCTCATTTCCAATTTTTAATAAAACTATATATTTAATCAAATTTTAGTAGTTTTTAAACTACTATATGTCGGAGCATGAAATTACATTTTTAAAATATTTTCGTCGTAGTATAGTGTAAAAGCACGACAAATAATTTTACGAAACTTTGTAAGTTCCGGTTGAACTTAGGAAAACGAAAATGTGACTTAATTTAATAACGATCTAATCTAACTAAAACTAGAACAATAAGCAAGATCGATATGAAGCAAATCAACTCTATTTAAATAATAATCATGTAAGTTTTCCATCTAATTGAAAGCTTCATAAGACAAATTAACTAGATAACTAGAGTTAAATTAGAATAACTAGAACAAAACTATTAGAACTAGAGCTACTAAAAGAATTAACAAGATGACTATTTTATTCTACTAGAACAAGGGCATCAAGGAGTGGTCCTTGGTGGCCTTTGGAGAGGCATGGAGGAGCAGCACCAATGCACCAAGGGTGGCTTTGGTGGATGTCTCAGAGGAAGAGGGCTAGTTGGAGGAGGAGTGGGAGACGCGCGAATGTGGAATTGCCCTCAAAGGGGGAATCTAGGTCCTTTTTATAGCCAAAGCAAGGGGCAAAATGGGCTTTTTTAGAGCCCCAATCCGTGCAAACGATTTGGATTAACAAGAATCGACGATCTGGAGATCTACGACTCAGATCGCAACTGAAACACGCACCCACGCACCTCCATTGCGTGCCTAACACACGCTTTCAGCAAAACACACCGCGTGGCACTCACTACACTGCCTGATCCACCACCTGATCACCTATCGAGCGCGCGTGCATTCAAATTTAGTCGTCCGATCTTGATGATCAACGGCTGAGATCGGCACACGTTGCGCGCTCAATATCGCCTCACCGAGCATGTGTGTAGTTGTGTGTCATCACTTGCGTGCGCATCCAACGCACACCCACGCAACACGCGTCTCCTCCAACGTTGCGCTGCGGCTGTGGATGGTCGTGGTGAAGTTTTAGCACGTGCCCGCCCTCAGCCATTGGATGAAGATCTAACAGCTGAGTTGAAGTCCAATCATGATGAAGTGTAGGGATCTAACTAACGTGGCGTAATCGTGGCCATTGGATGACGATCCAACAACTCGTAGTGTGCCTGCAATTTGCTTTAGAAGATGTGGCCGTGGGTGAGAGCCATTGGGATGGTGCCACGTGGCGCCATCCTGATCGTCTGTCTTCTTGCATTTGTAAATAGTGCTACAGGGCTACGATCGAGATGATTCTTGCGTCATTGAACTGCGTTCGGATTCATCCGTATGGTCGGATTTTTCATCCACAGCCTCAAATCATTCACATATAATCATTGCATCGTAATAGCATTATTTTCTACATAGCTTAAATAAATCAACTAAGATGCAAATATGTTACTTATGCATGCATTATTCCTAAGTTAAGTTAGGATTTGAATTAATTTAGGTAAATTAGATCCTATGATTGTTACACAATCACTGTAATAGAAGATTTAGAGTTTAGAGGGTCTAGGAAATAATTGGGAATAAACACATCTTTTGGGGATTATTGGAGTAAAAAACTTCAAATTATGTTGGGTTTTAATTTGTTTACTGTCTAGCCAACTAAACCTAAAGAACAATAAGTGCTTTTGAAATTTGGTCAAATATACCTTAACTTTAGCCAGCTAACTCTAGCATGAAGGATAAATCAGTATAACCAACATAGGCAAAGTTATAACTTAGGGAATTTAGCGTAAGTGCATAGACGCTATTCATGGTCTGTTCAGCTAATGTATGGATCCCAACGTACGGGATCCATAAGTGGTAAAATGAAGAACTAAGGTGGAAACTAGTATCTTTAGATGCATACATGACTAAGTAGACAATTAAATAGAGAGAACAGTCAAGGTCATAATTCGTTCGTTAAAAGAAAGGATCACTTGAGCTATGACCTACAACTGTCAAAAGTTTGATGGAGTAATTTGATATAATCAAGTTTGATTGATCAAATGATGATTTAGTGGACTTCTAAGCACCATTTAGAGATGAATGAATAATGAAGTAGAATCTCCATTCTTTTATTTAAACCCCAGTCCAGTAGTCGTAAACGAGTAATTAAGCTAAGAAATGGTGCACATAGAAGTTAAGACCTCCCTTTTTTCAGCTAGTTGTGAGTCTATGACTTAGTCGTATCTTGGATGTGAGGGTGTTAGCGTTTGAGATTCAAGGGATGCACCAATATCCATTGTCCTCGGTGAGCCACTTCTAGAAAATGCTTCGATCAAGTTGACATGTGTTTGAGTAATAGTAGAGAGAGATTTACTTTGATCAACAAAATGGCCAAAATTGATGTTTAAATGTCTTTTAAGCCACCAACCTACCAGGAGTAATACAAATAGGCGTCGGTCTAACGATGGATCAGACTAGGTGGTCCGATCGTGGTATCTGATTTGCCTTACAATGGGAAATGCGTGAAAGACAAAGCTTGCAAGATTTGGGATGGTCAAGCATGCATTACTAGACATGTGATTTGACTGTGAGCTGATGGGGTTGTTTGGTAATGATGGTAGTACTGAGTATGTGACAATATAGATCATTTAATTTAGTATAACTAGTTAGATGTAGAAATCTAGAAAGGATAGAAGGTCATGCCTAGAAATACTCACTTGGATCTAAAATAGAAAAATAGATTTAATGAAAGCAAATGAGGAATGTTTTAAAGGAAAGAATTGGATAGGATACCTGCAGAGATCGATGTACGGTCATGCCATAAAGGATACGACAAAATAGAATATAACTTAAGTTGTTAATATCTTGGTTAGTTAGTTCGTTACTGCACCCATGTATGTGTTGCATCCATCCAAATATTTTTAAATGTTGTTACTTCCATTGATGCAGTGCCTTTTGATTATAATCGGGAAGTAACGTAATTTTGTACCTTTTGTTATACATTTATTTTTGATAAAATATAAAAAATTTTATTTACAAGATATTTTTCAATGCATGTTGCGAAAAGGACATGTAATAGGTTGCTCTTCCTAAACAAAAGGATCGGTGGATCCTATGTCGTTGCTTTCTTTTAAATCAAATTTTGAATTAAATATTATTGATGATATTTACATTTAAATAAAATATTATCATTGATTTTTGAAATATTATTGATAATTTTGTATCTCAACTAAATATCATCGATAATATTTAATTTTAAATCAAATATCATCAATAATTTTATATTTGAATTAAATACTACTAGTGATTATTATATTTAAACCAAAGATCACCGATAACTTTTAGTTAGTGATAGAACTCACCGATGATTATTTGATGTTTAGTGGGTAGTGGATCCCATCATATGAATTGTAAGACACATTGCTTCTTACATGGTAATGATGAATATTACCAATAATATTTGAATGCACCGGTATATTCTGTTAATGGGTTCGACCTAGGTGTAGGGAGTGCACACATGAAGGAGATGTGTGGTGTAGTTTTGACTTTTGCATTGCAAAGTGTATTTCTCTTATAGCATTCTATCCCAAATATCACCGTTATTTAATTTAAAATTAAAATATCACATGTGATTTTCAATCCTTTACAATCCCATTTCAACAATGAAATGATTAAAAAATATCATGTGGTATACTTTATTAATGCATGGAGATGATTCTAAGTAGAATTTGTTTTATTTCTAAATATATGCTTTTAAAAATCATTCTCCATATTCACTTTTACTAGTTTTATTGTGTCCATATGATCACTTTGGTTTGACATTTTTCTTGGACTTTTTTAAAAAAAATAACATCAAAATAGGTAATACTTTTGAAGATGAAAATCATCAAGTTGCAATTAAAAAATCTTGAAAGTCAGGACTTTAACGAAGAGTAACTTTACAAAAAAATTACAAAAAAAAGAACTTAAACCAAGAGAAAAATCATATCCACGTTGTTCAAATCCAAAGTTTTCTTCTAAGAGTTCAAATTTGGAAGGGAAAGGGAAGACATCTAAGGATCCAAGCAAAGCTAAGATGAGTAGGAAAGTAGAGAATGGGAATTAAGTTGAAACTTGGAAGGGTGCTTTTTTTTTTTTGTTTTATTTCTTTTAAATGGCAAGTAAAATAGGAAAGACGTTTTGTCGCGGGGGGGGGGGGGTGGTGGTGAGGTGGGGAAGGCAGGTACCAGATTCGAAGAAAATGATCAGCATATTTGTTTTTTGCATTTTTCTTTATAACTTTAAAATACTCCATTCATGAGAGGACAGGTGCCCTACCTCCCTTGATCCGCTCCTGCCTCTCACAACTTTGATCAGTGCGTGGTAAAAAAACTAACCCATTTCCTAAGCTTAAGTATATATACGCTTGGTGCCCACTTGGCTCCCCCGTCAGAGGTTCCCAAGAATTCAGCACAATGGGAGACACGTGTATAACAGAGTGATAGCAGCACCTTGTTTTAGTTAATAGCTACAATAGATAGATCGATGACCAAAGATAAACTAAAGAATTCGATCGGATCTTTCAAAGGTGGTACTGCATGCCCCGCTGAACACATGATAATTCGTAAATTTTATGGCCACAATTAAGTCAAAGATCACCAACAGCAAAGACACCAAAACGAAAGCCCTCACCGACATACTTCAAAATTACACGGTACCAAAAAAAAGAAGAAGAAAGAAAAGAAAGAAAGGAAAAGATCACAGCAAAAAACTCTGCAGGGAGACATACCTACCACGTTATTCTTACGTACGTACATAACCAAATTCTTCTCTTCATCAACACATGTAAGAGAAACCATTGGAAGGTTATAAGCTCAATGCTTTGAAATCTCCCCGAGCTTTCCTCCTGCCTTCTACAGCCAAATCGCTCCGGCTTCCCGGAGAAGCGGCACAAGGCTCCCGCCGAGGTGGAGGGTCATGACCCTCTCGGTCGAGCCGACGAGCCTCCCGCCGATGAACACGGCTGGGATAGGCGGGTTTTGCCCAAGGAGCCTGGCAAGAGCCTTCTCCATGTCCCTCCCCTTGGGGTCCTCGTCGAGCTCGCACACCGCGGGGTTGCACCCGAGCTCGCAGAGGAGCATCTTGATGGCGTGGCACATGCAACAGGAGCTCAAACTGAAGATGACCACTGCCCTCTGCGACGCCAGTTTCATCACCTTATCCATTTGCACCGCAATATATAGAAATATTTATTTGTATATGTATTGAGTTAGATTAGTTGAGTACGTATTCGATCCAGGGAACGAGAAGATATATGTCTATAGAAGATATGTGAGGGAGTAGAGGTGAGTGGTGGATGCAGTTGGACTTGGAGGGGTTATATATAGATATATATGTATATGTATAAATGATGCAAAGTGGTGCAAGATATAGAAGTTGATAGATATTGTATGACATGTATAAGCTTGTTTTTTTCTTCTTGAATGTTCAGGGAATAGCATCTTCGATATCACTGGTTGTGAAAGAAGGGACCCCGTGTGGTTCTCATTTTGGATAATGTCGCCGCCCACTTCTCTTTAGTTTGAAATCTCCGTCACGTTGGACATGAGAAGGGGTTCTCAACTTTTGTAAAGGGAGAATTTTAACTTCTTGATCAGGTGAGACGTCATTGCTTTCTTTCGATTTTCCATGCATGAAGAACCTGTGAGAGTGTATTGGCTAGAATGCTGCGGTTTAAAGAGCCAAATCGAATCGTAGAAACTTAACCAAGAATAACGACACCAATTAACCAATTAATTAGACGAGGCAAAAGCCACAAGGAATCTATATAGGCACGTGCATGGATAATTACCGCCCCTAAAGTGAATGGTATGTGTGTGTATATACACCGAATACAATATGGAAACAAAGAGTACAAGTGATCGTTTAGTTAAGATCTTTTTTCATCGTTCAACGAAGAATCGGAACAAAACGTATGATCCGTACAAGTCTGCAGAAGCGATAAGAAGAAGAAAAGAGATGATAAGATCATGGGTGCAAGTGGGAGAGGAATGTGCTAAAGTCCACGGGATGGAAGGGATAGAGAGGAATGCAGGGACGGATCGTGGCATCACACTGACGTGTGTAGATGAAGTGAACAGCCACTCATTATTCCTCCCCCATTAGATTTTGCCTTTAGTAGCTTTTGCGAGAGACTTCAAACGAGGGTGCCAGAGAATGATGGATCCGTTTGGTCGAGGGTTAAGCCTATGCGTAGCTGAAATGGAAGGGTAAGTGAAAAGTAGGTCTTGTTAAGGGAAATAAATTTATGTATTAAGTAGATAAATAAGAAAGGAGTAGAATAAATAGTGAAATAAGAGAGTTAATTTATTTGGATGTTTTAATGGATTAAAGTAATTTCACAGGGACAATAAAATAATTTTACTTTAAATTAAATCCCACTTGATCCTGTATAAGTAGCGGTTGGATTAAGTGACAGGTTAAATACATACTTAACCCCGCAACCAAACATCACCAATATAAATAATGGGTATAGGAATGATTTACAAAAAATATCAGCATAGCTAAGCAATATACTAGTCTTTGACTAATGTTTAGTTGAAGGTCTTTGTCTTGTAATGTCAATTGATCACTATGAAGCAACTGGATATATCTTTTAAGCCTATTTGAGTGTTAGTTATCAAGTTATGGCTTAGCTAAGAAATTTTAGGTTCATCTCAATCATTCGTTTATTTTTCTCATTGCGTGTGTATTGTTGAAGCATAGCCATGATTCTTTAGTTACACTTAGCTTTGCTACGTTTCTTATCCAATTTTACTTGAGTTAGTTGACTAGTTGACCTTTTAGTTTGACTAACAAGTACATTTTATCTTTAGGTCTCCTTCCCTTTAAGAATTCGCATTTGATTAACTGAGTTCAAATAGGATTTACCTGATTTCATTATAGGTTGACCTATTGTCACCACTTGTGCTACCAAGCACCATGAAAACCACTATTAATTAAACCTTCTCCCTTCCAATGTAAGTTGTATTAGCAAGTATGGATAGAATAAATGTGTAAAAGACAAACTAAAATCTTATAGGTGGTGAGGTAGCTGCTTATATTAAGAGCCATGCTGTCTTTACTCCTAATCTTCTCTCCTAAACCAGGGGTGGCCATAGGAGACTTGAGCAAGGTTGCCTAATAAGGGATATTTAACAAAGAGTAGTGGGTAACTCTAGTCATCTCTTACTCTATTATGCTATCAATATTTTTTTTGTTAACTGATAACACCACGCAAGGGGGTAGTAATTAGGTTGAATATGGCCCATCTTTAGAATAAAAGGCACAACATAAAGTAGAATAGGAGCATTGCATGCATCAAGTACCAAGATTGCTTATAAACTGTATTAATGGCCATTTGTGTAAAGCATTTGTCAAAGCAGGCCTCAGATGAGCAATCGGACCGCACGGATGGATTCAGGACGACGAACGGAGTCTAACGGACTCAAAATCGGCCAAATCCGACATCCGGAGCTCCCATAATGGGCCCAAGAAATCCTGACCGTTGATCTGGAAATCAACGGCCTAGAACGCGCCACGTCGCCCCGCCCCCGCCGCCCGCACGCCCCTAAGCCAGCCAAGGACGCATCTCAGCCGTTGATCTTCGATCGAACGGCCGAGATCCGCGCGCTCGCCCGCGGTCGCCGCGACAAAGCGCGGGCGTGGCGCAATGGTTAGCGCGCACGCCCGCGTCGCGGCGACGCGCGTTCGAATCGCGCGGAGCGGAAATCACTTGCGGGCGAAGGGCGCGGCAAAATTGAGCCGCGCGATCAGAAGCGAGCGGCTAGGATCGCGCCACGCGGCGCGACGACAGCGCCCCACCTCCCACGCGCGCGCGCACGCCGGGCGGAAACGCGCGCGCGCGCGCACGCCGGGCGGAAACGCGCGCGCGCGCGCACGCACGCCCGAAGCGCGATCCTAGCGCAGGCGCGGGAGGATCTCAGCCGTCCGATCATCAATCGGACGGCTCTCGTTCGACGTCCACGGATCGCGCCTGAAGAGAGAGAGGGGCAGGCGGCTGACCGGCGGCAGAAGGCCTTCACCGACGTATATGGAAGCGGTTTTAGCGACGTTCTGGATGTCGCTAAAGCACATTCTTCTTTTAGGAAGCCCTTAACTCTATTTAAACCCCCTTCTACCACCATTCAAGGCATCCTCTCCCACTTGCAACTACTCCACTCCTCTCCTAGCTAGTCTTAGGCACTCTTGTAATCGCCGGAGACGACGAGCCGCCGACGGGGCCTCCTCCACCGCCGTGGCTGCCTCGTCGCTCTCCACTCTCTCTCTACCTCTCTCTCTCTCTTTTAAGCTTTCATTTACTTTTGTTGAAGCATGTATTTAATATTGTAAACCATGAACTATGAATGCATGTTTAATGAAATTATTTTTCATTTAGTTGCCTTTTTAATTTCTGTTTAAAGTGCATGATCAAAACCAAGAGCTTTCTAACCCTAAACTCTCTCTATCTCTCGCTTTTCAAAATCGTTTCTTTCGCAAGCAAAACTCCGCCTTTTTCGTGACAACAAGTGGTAAACAAAATCCGATTTCCACGCCTCCCTGAGATCGACACTCGGACTCACCTCCGTTTACTTCTTTTAAAACCGACGTATCAAGTGCAACTATAACGACACCTCTTAACACACACGCACGAAGGCACGTCATTAACTAACTCATGTTTTCTTCCTAATTTTGTTATTCTCAATTCAACCCTTAGTCCTCTATAATTATTACTCTCATAGTCATGTCTAGATCTTGTTCATTATTGAAGTTAAAACTTGATCTTGGATCCTTGTGGATCTTGCAGTTGGTACTTATTACGACCCGGTTCCCGAATCCCTACAGGATCCGAGACCGGCTCGACTCGATTAATCCCAAGACCTAGTCGTCCAACAAGAAAGTAACCAAAAAGCAGGAAAGTAAACCACATTCACTATGCTAAGCAACTAACAGTAAACAAAGTACAGTAGTCAAGAAGTAAAAGTTGCTACAGTATGCATCACCACCACAACAGTAAAAAAGTAACAAGTTACAGGAACGTAAAAGTACTGAACGTAAAGGTATAGAATATAAAGTATAAGAGTCTGAACTCACTACTACAAAAGAAGTACAACAAGGAAGCTACTGTTACTGGGCTCTACTGGGCCCAGCACCCTCTACAGCCGTAGACTCGGGCTGCTCAACACCTGGATCTGAAAAGGGTTATGAGTACACAAAGTCAGCAAATGCTGAGTAGAGTGGCAACCAACTAACTAAAGCAGTAAAGCTAACAGGTAAACTAACTATTCCAATTTCTTTAATTTACAATTTATTCCTTTTCACCCATTGGTTTATATGTTTCCAAATCTCTTTCTTGATCTCGAATGTTCCTCGTGGGAATAATCTTGATTGTAGTCTTTTCCAAAGAGTATAAGGCACACGTGGTGCTCTCCTAACAGGGAGAGTCCCCGGTGGTGATCCTACACGCAGTTAACTACCCCAAGGTCACGGACAGACGTAACGGTGACTACGGCATGCATGATAAGTGCATGGGTAGCTACCCCGTACTGGCATGCGGTCAGTCGTTTCCGCTAATGGGTGCGCCCAAAGTACAACACAGAACAGTATAGGGCATAACCCTCTCAGTAACCGGGGTCTAGTCCCTAAGAACCAAACAGAGGTCTTGCCCCTCTACAGTCCGCGCACCCTCGCCTGACTACCTTGGTTTGCCCAATGGGCCTAACATGTCGGTGTAAGGTGCCTAGCTGAACCCCGAGCCCCGTGGGGTGGCTATTCCTCTCCCTACACTAGTAGCTCTCCTTGGTACAGTGTACACGAGGTCCACGAAGTCGGTGTAAAGTGGCCAAACCCACCCCGAGTCCCAACCCAAAGGGCGGAAAGCTCCCCCTTACACTAATGAGGAACATGCGCTCCCCTTGGTACCATGTACTCAAGGGCCAGCACACTTCCCGTCACATTTTCAGATCCATTCCATTTATTTCCAGGAGCTCTACTCCTATTTCCCGTAGGGTTCATGCTTATATTCCTCATGCAGTTGATGAGAACCTCATCATGAACCCTAACTAACACAATTTAATCCAAATGTGTGTGAAAAAGCTCCTACAAAACCTAAAGAGAGGCTTAACTCAGAGAATTCTGAGTTAAAGAATAAAACAAATCATCAGGGGTAAAACTATAATTTCACCAATGCAGTATGTAAACAGGGTAATTAAGGGACCAAACATAGGTCAAACGAGCTTAATACGAAGGGAAGTGGGATGATCTGATCTGAAAAGGGTTATAGCAACTTCTAGGAATTAAATGACATTCTGTAACCCTAAAACAAACCCACTTTAATTCCCGAGGTTCGAGGTAGGATAAAAAACAACTAAACCCTATAAAATTCATAGAAAAATATCCCCTAGGGCTTAGAACCTTCAATTTGGCCTTTGCAACCTATTTTGACCTAAAATGAGAATTATGCCCAATTAATGACTTAATTTGAGTTTTTGCGTAAATTGACCGATCAAACATGGTCCAACGTAAAATAAAATTTCACCATTAAAATCCTTAGGTTCAAATTAGTCTAGTATAAAAATTTGGGCCTAAGAAAAGATCATCTTAACCGACTTTACAAATTGGTCCTCTTAATTTACTTTTTAACCCTTATCTTTTGAAACCCTTACGTTCAGCCCCCTAACTTATCGTCGTTCTTTGCAGAACGGTCCTCCCTGCCATTTCTGCGCAGTGCCATACCTCCGACGACCTTGCGCGGAGGATGGCGCCGCGTAGGGCAGGGCGGCTGTCCTCTAGAACAGACGGGGGGCTCCCTGCGACGTCCTCCGTCGCAGGGACCCTCCCCTGCCCTCTGCCACCGACCATGCCTCTCGTGCGAACGCACGACAGGCATGGGTATCCTTTCCGGCCACTCTCCGGCGAGGCAGGCACGTCGCCTCCTCGGTCCCCTCTCCGCGCCAAGGCCTTTATAAGGAGCGGCAAGGTCTGCCGACTCCTTCAAGATTCCTCTTGCGGAGAAATACCCCACATTTCATCTCTTCCCCCTCCGGTTAGAGCGCCCAAGCTTCCGGCGATCTCCTCCTCCTCCTCGTCGCTCCGCTGCCCTACCTGCAGCAGTGTTTACTCTGCCCTGTCGTCCGCGCCAGGCCATACCAGCTGTCACCCTCAGACCGCCTCCTCGTCGCCGATACCTTACTCCTGGGCATCTTCGTCCTCAGCTCCGGCAGGCATGAGCCGGACGCTTCCCTCTCCCCCTTTGTCGAGTAAATAGGTAGAACTCTTCCTCTCTCTCTCTCCCTTACATTTTCCCCTTCCTGATTTTCCCTTTTACTCCACCGTCCGCCACTTCCACCTCCATCTGCTCCGTCTCCGATCACCTTCTCAGGCGAGTCCATTCCACTTCCTCAGACCACCTCACCCCACGCCGACAAGCTCAGAAGCTCCCCCTCACTCCACTCGACCATTTCCCCCACTCCATACACCGCCACTCACCGCCCAATCACCCCCTGAACAGACCCATTTCCGCGCACACATTCTGACCTAGGTCCATCGCCACAGGCGCTCTTGCGCCTCACCAACCACAACACTGCCTTCGCCGCACTCCGGTGAAGCTTCCCACGTTATCTGACTTGGCCGAGAGGCCGTCACTGTGTTTTCAGGTCAGCACCCCCTCGCCGCCATTGTTGAGATGCTGTAGCTCCTTCACTCGCAGCTCCAAGCCTTCTCCAGCCCAGGCGCGAGTCCCAGGCAACACGGACTGACTCCGCGAAGGCGCCCAGGCTTGCGATTTGGGTCGCAAGCCTCGCAATTACCCCAATAGGCAGCAACTCCCTCTCCTGCAGACGTGCAATCTGGAGGTGGGACTTTAGTCCCACCTCGTAAGTGTGCGGCCGTGCGCCCACACTTAAATTGAAAAGGTGTATCGGGCTGTTTGCCTTCGATACACAGGGGTCAGGTCCCTCACACGCACGCGGAGCGCCATGCGCTCGCCCACCCTCGCCCTCGCCCGCGCTCACGCCCCGCGGGTTTGGGCCATATCCGACTACCCGATCAAGCACTCCTTGCCCACCATCGCACGCCGGTGGGTCTGGTCCCGGGCGTGCTACCCGAACCCGATTACCCGGCTCTGGGAGAGCATTCCTAAGAGAGATTCAGAGAGAGAGAGACGCGGGGAAGGGATACGGGTAGGTTTTGCACTGATGGGTGTGTATCCGCGTAGGGAAGAAAGAAAGAAGAAGAGAGGAGGAGTGGCCGAAGCCTTAGCTGCACTAAGCAGCTAAAGAAGAAGAAAGGAAGGAGAGGAGCTGAAGAAGAAGGAAGGAAAGAATTGTAGCAAATGCGCAGATAAGCCGTCTGAGCACCGCATCAGACGTCGGAAGGGCAACAGCCAAAAGAAGAAGAAAAGAGGAAGGAAAGTCAGTGGCCAGAGCAGAAAGTAGAGGAAAAGAAAAGAAGCAGAAGCAGAGAAGAAGAAGAAAAGAGAAAGAAGAAAGAAGAAGAAAGAAGAAAGAAGAAGGCAGGCTGAGAAAGAAAAGAAAGAAGAAGAAGATCACCACAGCAGCAGGTTAAAGAAGAAAAAAGAAGGAAAAGAAGAAAGAAGAAGAAGAAGAAGCAGAGCAGACGAGAAAGAAAAGAAGAAAAAGAAGAAGAAGAGAGGAACGGCCAAAGCAAAAGAAGAAGAAAAAGAGAAGAGGAAGAGAGAAGAAGAAGCCAACAAAAGAGAACTTTTCTCTCTCTCTCTCATTATTTTTGTAACATAATTGTGAACATTTATGCTTCTAGAATCATAGTTGCTCCCTGAGTTCAACCTCGGGAAAACTTGTTATTCTGAGTAAAAATTTGTAGTAATCCGGTAGCTGTTTTGTCATATACTATAACGACTGTAAACCATAAATAACCATAACGACAAAACACGCTTCACCACCAGTCCATGCCAAGTTTCGTTATTCCCATTTCCATTCTCAGGTTATACATAGGCAGCTCATATTTCATCATTCACATTTCTATTCTCAGGTTATACACATTCAGCTCGTATTTCATCATTTACATTTTCCATTCTCAGGTTATACTAATGCAGCTCATATTCTAGAATTTAACGTATACAACAGATAAAGTCACATGTAACTGTTTAACTAGCACAGGTAATTCTTATTTCACAGGCAACTCTCGTTTATTAACAGGCAGTTGTTTCCTATCTACTCATTCAAGGCTGCAATTCAATCATGCATACAGACATTTTAAGTATTTCTCGTCCTAGGATTCCTGTCTTATCCTAGGTTCTAATCATTTATTCCACACAAACATTCAGGTTTATAATTAAATTAGGGGGAAGCCACTCTACTAGTCAACCCGGGAGTATTGGGGACTTGAACGGCAGACTCACGTGCCTCAGTAAGCCCCGAACCCGCAACAGAACGAGGACCTATAACAAGGAACAATCACAACGGAATAATCAAAATAGTATAGAAAGCCTTCTAACAAGTATAGGAACTCGCAAGGAAAATACTGATATCTTATTTGCATAAATCGGACCTCAAACAGACCCTAAATGGGTCAAAACAGAGTTACTGACTCAAATCAGACGTTTGGAACAACTTCCAGACATCTTAAAAGTGTCCAGAAATGCACCTCAGTCTCTACCTCATCCTCAGACGTCCAGGAACTCTTCTGGACCGTCTGGACCCAGCTCCAGACGTTCGACCACCTCTCCGATCGTCTGGAAGTGCTTCCAGCCGTTTGGTAAGCTTCCCAGATGTCTGAAATGCGTGGGAGGGCGTGTCCCGTTCCTTCCCGTAGCAAATCCTGCACGCAACCGCCAAATCTTCTCAAAAAGGCCATGCGAAGAGTAGCTGCGGAGCAGTTTGCATGGCCGTTTCCGCAGAGGGAATGTACCTTCGTGAAGCTCTCACCTCAAACATCTGGAACCGCCTCCAGACGTCTGCTCCATCGTCTGGATGTCACTCCAGATGTCTGATTCTGAGAAAAACCCAGAATCAGAACCTGCTCCCGCTCGCTCTCGCCGCGTGTGGCTGCAGCTCGCCTCCTCACCTGCAGCTCCGACTATAGCAGTGTCGGGGATGACTTCCCCGACGCACTCCTCCTCCCGCACGCGTCGCTCCGGCCGTGCGCCCTCCGGTGAGCTCCCACACGAGCTCGCGAGCTCAACTCCTCCTCTCCTCACGTCGCTCCTCCTCGTCGCCGCTCTTATGCTCTCTCGCTCGCGCTAGAGTGGTGAGGAAGAGAAGAAGTGGCAATAGTGGGGAGAACGAGAGAGGAGGAAGGGGGGTTTATAAAGAGGTGGGTGTTAGGGTTTGCTAGAGGAGGGAAGAGAGAAGAAGGGGAGAAAACGAGAGGGTACTGTCTGCGTGTAGCCCGCGCGTAGATGCGATCTCGTACCGAAAATTTTTTTATTTCTAGATGTCTGAGAGGGTGTCCAGACATCTGACCGATAGTCCAGACGTCTTAAAAGGCTTAACAGCACGGGTCTTTACAGTATTGATGCAAATCTCGTATTAGGTTCTTTTTCTTTTGCTACACAAGACGTAGTCCCCAAAAACCACAAGAGCGATCCAAAACCCTTCAAATTTGCCTTAAATCAACCAAAAACTAGGCTAAAATGACCCCTTGGTCTTTAAAATTGTAAGTGAATCACATAATGTGCTTATCAGGTGCTTAAATACACCAAGAAATGGGTCATCCATTATTCTTGTGCATGCTCCTCATGTGCTATTCTCAACCATCGGATGCCACCATGAATTGTCTCCCTATGCAATCCATTATTCATGTGTTGCCCAATGTCATGCCGTATGCATTATTGGATGCACATCCTCCTCTCGTGCACAAGTGTCACCCCTCGCATATGACTTCCTCTTACCTTCATGTGAGTAATATCACATTCATGCTATTTTTTTCCTTTTTCTCTTTTCTCTTCTTTCATCTTCCTCAAATTCTTACTTTCCCGAACTCCACAATGTCAAGTGAGAAATTAGGCAAGAGAAAGGGTCTAAAGACTTCTTATAGGCTAAGAAAGAGGAATAGGATTAGGTTTAAGGATAATTAGATCTAGTTTCTCAGATTTGGTTTAGTTAGCCTCTCATCCTTAAAATATGCTCTCACAAAACTTGGGCTTTTGACCTTAAAGTTTTATAGAGTAAGGGCCATTTCAAAGGTTAGGACAAGTACCACATATGACCCATTTTGAATAAGTTTTCAATGAAAAAATATGGGTTATCACCTTTTTGAGTCGCATTGACTCTACACATACTTGATGGATACTAATGGACTTTTATCAATGCACTCATCCCTGAAAAAACCTTAAAACTTGGACATTAAGGCTTTACATCCTCCCTATTTGTACCCATCACATACCCATCCTTTCACCTCTCCTTGATTGGATCTTTCCCTTCTATCACTTCCCCTATAATTCCTCATTTTCCTTGACCTCCTCTCTTGCCACCTCTACTTGGCCTCCGCCTTACCGTAAGCACATCTTGCCCACCTCTACCTCCTCTTATTGCATCTATCCACTTTGCCATACTTTTCATTCTTATCTATTCCCACAAGTATGGGTACTCCATGGTTAACCACACCATGATAAATAATACCTGTAATGTTATGATGCCCTCACACAGGTCATACAGGGGGCTTAAGGTATTGTTGGGGTTGCATTGAAGGGATAGGTGATGGTAACACAATCATCCGTCATAAATAACCTAATTTAGTTAAAATCCAGCGATCAATGCTCTTGAATAACCATCAGCAGGTCATAATTCCGTTCTGAGTTGATTTTAAGAAGAAAACAGGAAATCCTGTTAATCCTGTTGTTTTAACGAGAAATCCCAAATGTAGAGTAGATGAGGGATTAGTGTACAAGTGGGCTTAAATTGACTAAATCAGGATTTTCTACAATTTGAAGATTATTTTATTAATAAAAACCCTAATTACAAGCTCACTTCAATTAAATGGGTTCTGGAGGAAATAAATGTAATCTCAACTTCCTAAAAATAATTGAAAAATATTCTATGAGATTTGAAACCTTCACTTTGACCAAAGGAATCCATTTTGACAAAAAATAGACTTAAGCAGAAATTGCTTCATTCTTGGGCTTTAGTGTAAATTATCCAGTCAAACTATGTTAAAACCTAAATTTTAGGTCACCATTTGATTACTTGGATCTAAATAGGTTAACCCCAAATTTTGAGCCCAATCGGAGTTTGCCTTGACTTAGTTTGCTTTCTAGCTCAATTTGCTTTGATTATTACACAAATGCCCCCAAGTATCGATTTTTATTGCAAGTAGGTCCTTCCACTGCTTTCCTCTTCAGCCAAACATGGCAATATGCAATAGGGGAGAACGTACCCAAACTCAAATCTTTGATTGAGGATATCTTATCCAAATCTTCACCAAATCTTTCTAAATTTGGAGGGATTGGTCACCAAATCCTCCTCTATCAATTGCACCTAACATTGAGATCCAATTTGAAGCATAAAGCTTCGATGAACTTGGAATTGGCAGTTCTTCAACTTTACAAAATCGCAAGGAATTCGCGAGAATTCCAAGCAATTGAAGGCCAAATCTCCCTTTATATAAGCTATAACATGATTCCAAGTCAAATTTAGTTGAGATTAGACCTTGTTTCACCCCTTTCTTCCACCCATGGCCACCTTCATCCTTGACTTTGGCGAGCTTCTTCGACAACCCTTTTCCGTGCATGATACGACCAAATAGCACCACCATCCTGTTCCTCTCCTCCTCATGACCTTAGTCGGCCAAAGCTAGGTCGTTTGAACCTCATTTTCATTGTTGTTTCCTTCGTTGGACCCATCATCTTCGTCGTGTACGGTTGGCCAACGCTGGACGCAATTCGCCCTCAATCGTCCAACCTAGGTAGTTCTTCCTCTTCTCCTCCTCCCTTAGTCTAGTTTATGACTTTAGATTTAGGAATTCGAGCCCTAATTCCTACTGTTCCTCTTCATCTTTGTTTCGGCGAGAGCTCCGGCGAGCTCAAATAGCGACGCCACTCCTCCTTCCACCAAGACACCTACACCACAAGCTCCACAAGGACTTATAGATCAAAATCCCTCAAGAAATTGAGAGCTTTTAGCTACAAATCCTCACGTTGGACAACCCATCCATCATGCCGTCTGCCGCCTCCATCCAACCCTTACACGCATCCAAACACCAAATCACCACTACCATCACCTTCGTTGTGTTATGGCAAAGCTTTTGAGGTATCTAATTGGGGCCAAAAGCCCATATTTCTTATTTCAGGTTATCGCTGGTGTACCTTGCTCCTCTGGCGTTGTTGAGCTTCATCCAGCAAGCGAAACACTACAAAAGAGCCCTCTCCTTGCGTGGATTTGTTGGAGGATTCCATCAGACCCTTTGGATTAGAAATCTAGCAGTGGATCAAGCTTCAATTAGGAGGCCCTCACTCGTTGTAGCTGCATGCGAAGACAAGCTCGGTGAATAGTCCCACATCGTGAAAAGCCAAATCAGATTTGGCTTCATAAGGAAACTTGCCTCCTGAAGGCGTGCTCAATATTAGGGGGTTGGGTTCCCATCCTTCTCATGTGCACGCACACACCAGCCCACGCATGTATGGGTGTGGGCCCGGTTCTGGTTAGTTCGTGGGCCTAGGTCTAGGTTGATTTTGAGCGATTTTTAGGTCTGGGTTTCGGCTAGATTTTAAGTCTGACTATCTAAGGCCCCTGCACGTGAATTGGGTCAATTTTTGAGTTGGTTTGCGAGGCTCCTCTTTGTCTGAAAACTCTAAGTGTTGAGAGGCTTTGGGCTTAGTTAAAAATATAATTTTTTGCCCTTAATACTTGCATTTTTTTTGATGTTGGATATAGTGTTCATTGAATATTACATTTATTTTTATATCAAACTCTCTGTGCTTTAATTTTATTCCATTGATCAGTGGTTAATTACGAATTATTTGCTTCCTGAGACTACCTCAGACTCACATTCAAGATATAAATTTAAATGTTGATTTACTTTTGTTGACTATACTATGACACATATTTAAACTCGACGAAAGCGCATTAGCAATAGGTTGGTTCGGATGAGGTCACACTTGAGGAATGAAGAGGAGAAAGGAAGACCATGCATCGTGTGGAAGAAGATGATAATGATGCATCTTTATAATGGGGATGACATAGTGTTGGGTAGAGGAGATATTGGGGATATGAGGGTTTAGTGTGAGGCTCAGGCGATCACCACCATAATGGAGCCACAGGTGCAAGTGTGGTAATGTGGCAAAGTAAGAGAAAGGTGAAATCTAACAAAATTTCTAGAACCCTTACATGATATCTATTCTTTTTGGGGACCTACATGTAGAAAATCAATTTGTATATGCCCAATTGATACTATTCATAGATACTCTTCCTTTGTCACATAGGTTGAAAAGTGTTATAGGAGGGCTATGCAACAACATCTAAATAATAAGTAGATTTACTCTTACTAGTTAATTAAGGTTGTCCAAAAAGTCAACTCTTTTGTCGGATCCATCTTTCTTGACCATGAAGATTACATCCCATGAGCATACAGCATAAGTCCCTTGCCTATGTAAGCACACTTTATTGTGTGATTTGCTGACATAGATATAAGGAAGAGAATATGTATTAGACTCATGCAGGTAGCATTAATTTGTATAAGCCATGTAGAGTTATACCTTTATTTTTCGTATAATTTCTAACTTGAAGCAGGACTACACATTGCATATATGAAACTAATTCAACATTCTATACCTACACCAATGGTCAGTAATCGTCGGTATAGGTCAAAATGACCGTCGCTATGGGTCCATAGAGCTATTTCGACGGTCATTGAAGGTGTTCTCTTAAAAGGTGTCGTTGTAGGCAACACCGACGATTTTTTACCATCGGTGTTGTACCTAGACCTATAGTGACGGTCATATCATAGAAGTTGGCCATTTTTTGTGATAGCAGCAATAACAACGCTTTTATCCATCGCTATAGGAAAAAAATGTTGCTAAAATCATTACTACAAGTAATAACCCTAATTGTCTTTTTAACATAATACTAACACGACCATCCGTCACTAGATTTGTCAATATAGATATCAAAGCAATATCTTAATAGAATTAATAGTTAACCTTATTATCAACAATAATGTTTACTTTCATTCAAGTAAGATTAAAAAAAACATACATGATATAACACTTTTGAAATAACAAATTGAATTATTCATAAAAGCATACACACACATCCAATAGAATAATTTTTCCATATGATTCTAAAAGAAATTTATCTATTAACAAGTACTATAAGTGGCATGAGCCACAATTATCCATTAATTTCTTTTTATACACAAGTATTTAATTATTTTAAAAGTTCGTTAGTTGTCAAGTATTTCAACCATAAGATCTTGAGCAGCTCACAAAGGTTCTTGATCAACTTGAGGTAATGCACAATAACAAATTATTAAACATGATGATGATTTTACCATTTGCTTATACATAAATATCAAATCATCGTAAAAAAAAGAGAGCTTCAATATTAATATTCGGCATCTCTCAAAAAAATAAAAATCCTAAATAAGACACGAAAGATTATATATGTATATATAATTTTTCTTTCACTTTTTGGCTGGATGCCCACTTCCTTTGCCCAATGAAGAAAATGCCTTGACATTCTTGAAGTACATACACGACAGAAAAACAAACATCATTTGTGGTTGTACGACTGTGAGATCTAAATAAGTTAGAGACATGGATCCATTTATATGCCAACATGGATTCAAACTTTGGCTCATAGTTTCTCATGTCTGAAATTGGGTAGAAATTTTAAATGTTAATCGAATATATCATACAAACATATGAAAGAATTCTATACACATCCCAAAATTCTCCAATGTAAGTACAAAAGAAAAATGCTACTCAAGTCCAGAGACATCCCACAACTGATTCGCAAAGAAATAGGTTCTCTAGTGCTGATCAGTTCGCATTTACGTGAAGTATTTGTAGGCAAGGTATGATCAATGTAATGGTACTCAAAAAGTATGAAGAATTATCGAATTTTGTAACGACCCGATTCCCGAATCCCTATGAGATACGAGAATTGGACCGACTCGACTGATCCCAAGACGCAGTCGTCCAATGAGAAAGTAACCAAAAGAGTAGTAAAATAAACCACATTCAACATGTATATAACTAACAGTAACAAAATACAGCAGTAAAGAAAAGAAATACTACAATATACACCACCACAACAGTATAGAAAATAAACATGCACATAAACATAAAGTTTACAATAAAGAGAGTACAGGGGGTAACAGAAACTACTCACTACAACGGAAAGAAAAGTACAGGGGGTACTACAAGTAACACTATTGGGCTCTACTAGGCCCAGTGCCCTCTGCAGCTGCCGACTCTGGCCGCTCAACACCTGGTCCTGAAAAGGTAACAAAGGTGACACGTCAGCGAAACGCTGAGTAGAGTGGCAACTAAAAGCTAAAAGAAACAGTAAGGTGGACAGTAGCTGTTATATTTACAATTTCTTACTTAAATTTCTCCATTTATTCACTATTGAATTATTTCTCAGATCTTTCTCTTGATCTCGAATGTTCCTCGTGGGAACGATCTTGATTGCAGTCTTTTCCAAAAAGTAAAAGTAACTCATGGTGCTCTCCTGGCCGGGAGAGTCCCCCGTGGTGGTCCTACCCTCAGTCAACCACCCCAAGGTCGCTGACAGATGTAACGGTGACTACGGCACGCGCGATAAATGCATGGGTAGCTACCCTACACTGGCACGCGGTCAGTCGTTTCCGTTAACGGGTGTGCCCAAAGCACAGCACAGAACCAGTATAGGGCAGAGCCCTCTCAGTAATAGGGGTCCAGCCCCTCCACAGTAACTAAACATGGGTCTTTGCCCTCCACAGTCCGCACACCCTCGCTTGACTACCCTGGTTTGTCCAGTGGGCCTAACAAGTCGGTGTAGGAGGGCTAGCAGAACCCCGGGGCCCATGGGGAAGCTAGTGCTCTCCCTACACTAGTAGCTCTCCTCGGTACTGTGTACACGAGGGCCAAAAGACGGTACAAAGTGGCCAGACCTAATCCCGGGTCCCTGGGACGGCAAGCTCCGCTCTGCACTAAACAGGGGGACAGTTGCTCTCCTTGGTACTCCGTACTCAAGGGCCAGCTCACTTCCCCAATTCTATTCCATTCACTTTCCAAGAGTTCTACTCCTAATTCCCCATAGGGTTCATGCTCTTTTAACTCAGCCAATTTAGGTTTCACCGTTCCAGCTTTATATCCATATAACCCATGTTCTTAACAGTGATTATTCATTCTTAAACAGGCAGCTGTTAACTAATTTACAGGCAGTTACCGTTTCCTTTCTACTTTTCCCAGACTGTAATGTATATATAATCAACTAGTTTTCCAGTCCTAGGATTCATGCCATACCCTAAGATCTATCATTCAATCTAGTTTTCCAGTCCTAAGATTCATGCAATACCCTAGGATCTAACATTCAATATATTCTTTTCGGCCCTAGGGTTCATGCAATGCCCTAAACTCTATTAATTATTTCACAATTGCATAATTTTTTGATAATTAATTGAAAAGGCCACTCTACTCGTGAAACCGGGAGTACTGGGGGCGTAGTCAGCAATCCAGCGCACCTCCGCAACCCCCAGAGCGGCAAAGGAACGGGGTCCTAACACAAGGATCAACACAATGAGTTACTCAGAACAGTATACAATTACTGTAAACAGGTAGAGGAAATAAATCTAGAAAGAACGAAACTTAAAACGTGAAAAACGGACTCCGAACGGACTCTAAATGGGTCAAAAACGACTAGTCTGCCCAAAATCGGACGTCTGGAACTTCCTCCAGACGTCTTAAAAGGTCGATCATGTCATACCTTGGTTTGTGCAGTGCTTCAGACGTCCAAAAGCCCACTGGATCGTTTGGACTTAGTTTCCAGACGTCCGATTGTCACCCCGGACGTCTGGAGGTCCTCTCCGTCGTCTGGTACTGTGCCCAGACGTCTGATCTGTGTGGGATGGTGAGCCCTTGCGCCCTCCCGAACAAATCCTGCACACACACACACCCATTCTCATCACGAAGAGGTGCAGAAGAACGCGGCGGACGGCTGCATGGCCGTACACGCGTAAAAAGGAGAAGATAAGAAATATTGTACCTATCAGATGTCTGGACCCTCCTCCAGACGTCTTTTGTGTCGTCTGGTCGTAAGTCCAGACGTTTGATTCAGGGAAATTTTCCCAGAATCAGGACCCTTTTCGCTCTCCGCCCGCAACGCGCAACGTGTCGTGCTGCGCCCGCCTGCCGCCTGAGCTGCAGCAGCTCCTCCGCGGCACCCCACGCTCGCTGCCCTCCCGCCGGTCGGCTCTAGTTGCCGCGGCAAGCTCGTACCCTCGCTGTCGAGCTTCTTCTTCCTCTCGCAACAACCCCTCCTTCCCGCACGCTTGCAACAGCCGCTGCTGCCGCTCTCGCTCGCTCTCTCGCTGGCAGGGAGGAGAAGAAGGCGGTGGAGTGAGGGTGAGGGAGAGGGAAGTGCTATTTGAAGGCAGCACGGGGAGAGAGAAAAGGAGGACGGCTGCGTCTGCAGGGAGGGAGAGGAAAGAGAAGAAGGAGGGCGGTGGGTTCAGTCTGCACGCGCATGCGCGCAAACGCGAACCCGTATGCCGAAAAAATTTAATACCAAATGTCTGTGAAGGGTTCCAGACGTCTGGGCCACTTCCCAGACATCTTAAACTACGCTTGATGCTCTGTTCATAACAAATTTGCACGCGGAAAACATTGTAATCCAAATCCAGACTTAGGTAATGAGGGCCTATATATAGGCATGGAAAACATAAATAACAATCGAATTAATTTGCATACAAACTGATCCCATTCATCGAAATTCCACTCGGTTAAGTAATCAACCAAAGCATCATCAGCAATTGGTCACTGATACTAAACATGATCACGCATGAGTAGTCGACGGTAACCAACAACTCAAGAACTGATCGACATCAGGTACCAAATTTGTTATCCTTTCTTTCACCACCAGCATCCACACATGACATGTTAGAACCAAATATACACAACAGACCTCTTTCTACAGAACAAATTAAGCATACAAACCATGTCTTGATTAACACATCAACAGGGGGCATGCATCTAGTCCCTAATATTTAACAAGCAAAATCGAGGGCTTTGACCTTGAGCCTATACCTAGGGGCCCTGGGGATGACCTAGCTGGGCCCAAACCTACATTGGCCGTTGGTATTGACAGATAATAATGCCATTAGCACTGACACACCTCTGTTGGGTCCTTGTTAATTTATTCATAAAAGTTTCCAAAGATGTCCATCAGGAGATTGTAGTCAGTAGAAAATGAATTGGATGCATGTGATAGGTCACAATTCCTTGTTAGAGGAGTCACAAACACCTCTAATCGTGAGGCAATTATTGCACAACATCATAATGGTGGTAGTATCTAAGTTGTATACTGAACTTCACACGTATGAACAGAGAAAGAAGGATCTCTTCAATGATGAACAAGTCAAGCTAAAATATGGAGGGGAGAGAAGCCAAACAGGTGGTATAAAATTCTTAATGGTGAGGAAAAGCTGTGGACTGAACTTGTTAAAGATGGCTATGGATGCTCTAACAGTGCACTAAAGAGACTATGCCCTGTCAGACCTTCCCTGTTTTGGCAATCAGTTACTCAGGCCATCAAGAATAACTAGCACTTGGTGCAGCCGGTGCTTGGAGATGGTAGGGATTTCAACTTTTGGAGGGAAAGGTGGTCATCGTTGGGCATCTTGAAAGATTCTTACCCAAGGGTATATTCGGCTGCAGTTGATAAAGACAATCCGGTTAGCAGCTTCTGGTCTGAGACATGCAGAGGCTCGAGTTTTACTGAATCTGAAACCAGCAAGCAGGGAACTAGATTAGGGGAGGAAAGGCAAAACTTGATTTCAGACTTACAAAGCTTCAAACCGAGGCCTAGCCTAGAGAACACATATGCTTGGGATGGCATCTACACAGCCCAACGTGCTTATGGTAAAATCATATCTTCTGGCAATGGTATGGGGAGTGATCATATTGACAAGAAAATCTGGTTATTGAAGATCCCCCTCAAGGTGCAAATCTTTCTTTGGTTGTGCAGAAGGGAAGGTTTGATCACTGGGGACCTTAGACACAAGAGGATGGGGATGGCATTACATGAATGTCACCTATGTGGACTGGAAACTGGTACTCTAACTCACATTTTCTCTTCATTTTTGATCACGGATACGATCTGGGGAAAAACTTGCCAGGAGCCGCTCCCATCATGGGATTCCTTATGGCAGAGTTTTGTGACGCCGGGGAGACCACATCTGCACATAGCTGTGAACCTTTGGTGTGTGTGGAGGGTGAGGAATGAGAGATTATTTCAGGAGAGATCAGAGTTCTATGAGCAAATTGTAAATGAGTGCTCATCCCTCATACATAGATGGGGATCTGATTTGTAGTTCTCCTTGTTTTTCTTTCATAATAATGAATAAAAAGCCCTCTGGATTGCTATTGTAATACGATAGCTTTTCTTTCAGTCTAAAAAAAAATTAATAAGAATAAGCAAGGAAGGTTTGCAACGGCAGGGCAAAGACCACCATGAGTGAAACCCAAAACAGAGTGAGTCAGCTGATCCAAGCCCTTGAGACAAAAAAAAAAGAATAGAGAGATGCATGGTCAAATCCCAACTGGGCCAGTAAGGCTTGAAAGAGGACCATGACAAAGTGAAACATGAGTGGGCATCAATGGGAAGTTAACCTAGATGAATAGACTAGCCATAAACAACCAACCAACAAATTAATCACACCCATCAAATTTATCTATTTTCTATTATATATTTTTTTGGTAATGGTAACTGAAAGATGGATGAAGAAACTTAGTTAGCTATATCAAGTTATATACCTCCTTCTCATATTCCCTCTTATTCTTTGGCATCCCCAATAGACAATCCAAACAAATAAATAATGAGCTATAGCCCTAAACAAATGCACTTGCAGCTATATAAACAAAAGGAATGCCAAAATTAAAGGTGAATACCATAGTGGTTTCTTAACTAGGACTTTATTTCTCATATAAAGCAAATCTGCTTCCTAACATACAAGAGACTAGCATTTTGAAATTCAAAAAGTATAAAGATTAAGAAATAGATGCTGCGACTTGAAACCAAAAAAGGATGCACCAGTCAGGAATCAAACCCGAGTCTGTACCGTGAAAGGGTCCACTATACCATTGATGCTATTAATGTTTCATAAACCTAAAATAACACAGACTAAGAGTGGTTAGAAGATAAATAATCCTGAAGTCATTTCTAATAATTTTGAAATAATAAAGATGCAAAAATGACTACATCAAGATTAATTTTTCATATACCTTAAAGTGATTGCGCTTTCAGTAAGTCTAAAGCAAATGGCAACAACAATCTATATATGATAGATAACAATGTTTAGATATCTATGAGATTGGTAGCTAAGGCATATAAGTATTCATGTGGCTAATGCAAAGATTATCACTTTCCAAGGCACTCATATAAATTCGTAAGAAACGTATGCCTTAGTCTATGACATGATCAAATAATCAAGAAAGGCAAAACTCAAGGGAGATCATGTCCTAAGCAATGCCATGCCTTTATATCCAACAAGAAATATGGCATGAAAATATCATCGTAATTCTGATTTCTTCTTGTAAATCCTACATGTGAGGTCGAAATCTCTATAGAAAATGAGGTTTGATAACTTTGAAATTTACCTTTTTTGCCTAATGATTCCTGTAATATTTTAAAAAGAAAAATAAAAAACAAAGGCAGAGAAACTCATGAGAACCATTCATCTTTCCCAAGTATGTGCAATGGTCTCAGTTAGAAGCAAGACCTGACCTTGCAAAAGAAACCCAACCCCCTCTTCTTGCTTAAGACTTCAACACAAAGCTTCTCATCAATGGGTTCCTTCAAGCATCAACTGGAAGTGCTGGTTCCATCTCGGGTCTCAGGTTTTTGTTATCCTTTGTATCAGCATGAAAGAAAGCTGTTAATGGAGCCAATCTTGCCACCATCAAAACTGAAATATAATGACCAAAGTAGTAAAAATAACCAATGTGAACCAGGAAGATGACAGATTTATCTCATTAAACAGTAAACTTGAATAAGTGATTGTTGAGGGATAAAGGATTGATCTCCAAAGAAAGATTACAAGGTGCAAATTACTATTTTATCATAAATAGGATATGTCATTACACTGTAATAACTGTGATGTGCCCATGGAGTTTTGAAAGATATTGTGGCTAATCAAGAAAGAAGTTTCAATTATCAAAACCCATGTAAATAAAGTCTACGTGATAAGAGAAGGAAGACAAACTTTGGTTCTTTTCTCTTCTTCTCTAAAAAGGATCACCACATAAGGATTGTTATGATGTTTTCCTTCAACATCCTCTACTCTATCAACTGTTATAGAAAGAACATTTTCTGCATAGGCATGAAAAATCTATCACTTATTGGTTACCAAACATTTTTGGCTAAATGTGCTTTCGTTGATGCTACAAATCTTCCATAGGGCTTTAAAGAGAAATGTGATCATGACAAACCAAGTAAGTTCCGTTACATAACCATGGCCTTGAATTGTACCATAAAAAGAAGAGAGTCCACGACATAGACATTTTGTTATATCAATCTAAAGCAAAAGAAGGATAATCATGTAGAGAACATTGCAAGTGGCATCAACAACACACAACAAAGTAGTTGCTTTCCCTCTCTCAATAGGGCAATGGCGAAGTTAAATTCAACAAAGAAAAGCAACGTTAAAAAACAAGAAACATGCCTAAATGTTAAAAATACAACATATATAAATAACATACCTAAATGGAAGAGATACAACATAAACTTAGCGTTAAGTTTCTTGCATGTAATGGCATGCTCAAGTTGACATCTTGGCCAAACACCGCAGAAAAATGTATAAAGATATTTACTCATAAGATTGAGAATAAAATTAATAGTTAAAGATGATGTGCCAACAGAAAAATAAATCTGAAACTTTTCTAATGATTCTTATAGAGCATAATGCAGCTTGGAATAAAAAATAAATAAATTCACCAAATAAAATTAGGAAAGAAATATCAAAGAAATGTGACAAACTTATACCAACAAATATGTATCAAAAGGAAGAAGAAAATATTTTAAGGGTTCAAAGTTAAATTTTCAATACAAACATACAAACTCGGTAGTCTATTTTTAATCTAAAATGAATAAGACCATTATATTAAATGAACAATAGACACTTAAGATTCATTTCTAGTGATTGGACAGCAAGATATGACTGGGTGAAAATATTTACATGTCTATTAAAGTGAAAAATCCTTAGTACTACCATTATCCCACCCAGAACTAAAATATAAATAGCCAAAAAAAGAACTATAGTCAAAATATTTCCATTCACCCTTCTGTGAGGAGTTCCACATGTCCTAAGGCCCATGTCATCCAATATAGTCTCAACTCACCATTAGACCACTGAAAGCTCCAGATATTTATGCCATATATTTGAACTAACATTGAATGTCTCCACTTGAGAGATTAATAAGTAGAATATCTGCTCGAATCCGATTAGACTAATAGAATTTGTACTAGAGTATAGAAGAGACAATAACTTTTTTGAACAAACAATAATTGGACCAAGATGCCCTCCTTATCTTCCACAACATTGATAGTCTTAAAAGATTAGAAAATGTACAAAAGTATAAAAAATTAAGGTGAAGTAATTTTTTTTAATAGTGAGGTGAAGCAAATTACATAAATAGCCACTTTCTCGATAATAAGAATACTGCCACAAGCCATCAACTATCCTCTCGGAAGCTTTTTGAATTGGAAACATGCCTTGTAGAAATGTTTGCGGTCCTCTTAACTGTTCTCAAAACCTTTTTTGGGAAGAAAAGAGCAAACTTCCAATCAAGTTAACCTAAAAAAGATGGTCGAAGCAAATACCCAGACTACAAAGTGATTTTTTGCAACTAAGTCTTGACTGGATCTAATGAAATAATGCAACTTGACATCAAACCCACTAGATAACTCAATAATTAAGCCATCGGACATGAGCATCCCAACTCCGTTTCCATCAGTGAACCAACATAGTTGACAAAACTTGCCATATTTAAGTGAGCACATCCCAAGAAGCATCCATCAACAGAATTTGTAAAAAAGGATTTCATTTTCTGGAAGAGGAAGCAAACCATTGGCAAGGCATATCATCATGCCTAAAACTAATTACTCGAAAATCATTGGAAACAAACCATTGGAAGAGGAAGCAAACTAATGATTTGCATATCATTAAGATCGCCCCTAAATGCTCTACAGTTATGGTTAAGCATTTAAGGTAAAATCCACCAAAACATTTGTTGCACAAACTAATTACTCAAAATTAATTAATTGCATTTGCTGCATAAACTAATGCCATTAAATTCTATGCTGAAATCAAAAAATGCAAATGCTAGATCTTAAGCAAGCTAAGCAAGTAAAAATGATCGCTTTGAGTTTAAGCCTAACAATGCAAAAACCTACCCTAGCACTAGTTATTAGTGATATATTTCTACCCCAGCACTAGGTATTGATTACATACTTAGTATATATTACTTTTTTCTTTTTAACTAATTATCAGTGATATATTCTACACTCATGCACATGCTCTGGAAACATTTAGGAAGCTGAAGCAATCCTTGAGGAAATCAAGCACTAGTGTTTGGCTTTGGAGTGGTGAGGTTATTGCTGATACTTTTTTCTGTAAATAAATTTGTGTGCTAACATATGTCCCTATCTTGTATAATATATTTGAGCTATGATGTCTCCCCTTTGGGTTATATCTATTATCAGACAGTGAATTTCGATATTGGTATATAATAGAACAAAATGTTATATGAGAACTTGAGCTCTAGTAAATTCATTCATTATCGATCTTTTTACACATTAAGATTTGGACGGATAGATAATACTATTTAGTATAATAGTGTAATTTAGGAAGCAAAAAGTGTGCCAAAATTTAGTGTCATTTATGAAGAAAAGAGTGCCAGATTTACGTAAATTTTTTGTTGTCAAACAAAAATAGTCTCCTATTTCAAAAACTCACCATAAAACTTCCCTTATTGACTTCATTCTCATGGATAGGGCCTGCTTACAACAATCTATGCCTTGGCAGCTAAGCCCGAAATGGAATTGAATCACCAATTCATTGCCAAACTCAAGTGCTGACTAGGACATTTCGACAAACAAGTGGTGGGCATCATTTTTTTCGACACACCCAAAACAACAACACAAACATCAATGGTGATTACAAGGGAAGGCATGGGGGACTCACCAATTGCTGCCGAAGGTGAAATCCTCCTCGTGACTGTAAATACCTCCATCTCCTCAAAAAAAAAGATAAAAAAATAAAACAAAGAGACGATCATACCACCATCATTACAACAAGAGAAGGATACCCACAAAGATTGCCACAAACCAATCCTTAACCCTAACCGTTGCTACCAGTCCACAACCCTAACCAAAACTAATCCCCAACCTAATCCCAATCAAGTATAGATTGAGCATAGATCTAGGCATAGTAACAGAGCACTAGTAAGAGATTTAGAGCATAGATATGAACTCAAATTTAATCATAGATATGCCATCAAATCTATTATGGTTTTGCTTAAATTTGATCGTAAGGAGGAGAAAGAGAGATCTAATCGCAGGAACAAGTGAAATACTCAAGTGAGATCATCGATGGAGATGATTGAGTCAGAGAAATGATTGATGATCGATGGAGATGATTGAGTTAGAGAACTAATAAATGATTGGGTGAGATGATCGATACAGTTGCGACAAGAGGGGAGAGAGGCGACGAGAGCTCTAACCTAGTTGACATCGGTGACCTTGGAGAGTTTGGCAAATGATCTTTATAGAGAAATCGAGGAAGTTGTTCCTCGGGGGTAGTAAGAGCATCGCGCCTCCCTACATGTTGATTGCCACCCTCGACAGCTCCCTACTCATAGGTCGAACCCCGATCCTATCGTTGGCAGTAGCCTCAACCCCCTCATCATCCCTGCGAACACCCATTGATACACCTTCTTGGGGAGGATGGGGAGGAGAGAGGGCAGTGCCAGTGTCGACGGCTGTGCTGCCATCATCGAGAGAGAATTAGGCGTAAGGGTGGGGGGAGGGAAGAGGTCGTGCGATACAGAAGGGGGGCGTGTGCAGGTGTTGGTTGGGTTAGTATTATGGTCCTTATGCGTCAAAAATTACTTTAGTCAAAAAAAAAATTTGTATGTAATTCAATTCTGATAATTAAATAGAATTATAGCAACATTTAATTGGTGTCATTGTAACTTTGCCGT
Organism: Thalassia testudinum; assembly: GCA_037157565.1. Classification (NCBI taxonomy): domain Eukaryota; kingdom Viridiplantae; phylum Streptophyta; class Magnoliopsida; order Alismatales; family Hydrocharitaceae; genus Thalassia; species Thalassia testudinum. The sequence goes on from JAZHRO010000039.1 coordinate 17,865,462, forward strand.
TGGTATAGCTAATGTTTTTTGTAGTGTAAGAAGCAATTGCTTTAACAATGTTTTAAGCTTTGTTTTAATTAGTGTGGGTATAAGAAGTGTAACATAACATCCAAAGTGTGATAACCTTAATTGTCAAATGTCAATTGTTTAATAAGGCCGCTGAGAAATGAATGGCGATGAAATTTCTCCTGTACGCCATGATTATTGATGGTGGAAAAAGAGAATATCATCCTTCATTCTTTGTTTCCTAGCTGGAATTAACAGGTTGGTGAGAGTTTATCTATGGTTTTGTAATCTTCAAATAGAAGGATTGCTTGCTTTGATGAATTACTTAAGGGCCAGTTGGTCATGTACCGATGTCCGCATTGCCATACCTTTTTTCCTAAATACTTTTTGAATGTTTTTGAAAAAAATTTTGTCAGCGTACTCTTCTCCAGCCTCTTGAAATACTTTGTCTCTCAATTATTCATAGCTAATTGGTATTTTCTTTTATTTACGTGAAGATGGACACGTTTCACGTTTAATATGGACCTAAAATTTCGGAATGGGGTCGTATTGGGCTTAGTGGACTCTATCAGACTTCATGGACATTGATTGTGCTCATACATTTGTATCTAACATTATAAACCATCAGACTTGCCTTCCTTGTTTATTCCCAGGACAATTGGGTTTTCAAATTTAATTACGTTCAAATTCAGTAATCTGTAACCAATTGATGTCCGAATCAGCATTGGAACAGATGAAAATTTGAAGAAACCCGTATGACCCTAATTTTCTGATCAAATCTCCATTACTGTTCTAGCAAAAGGGAGGAACTTGAGAGACGTTACAACAACATGTTGAAGATTATAAGAGGCTGCATCCATATGCTAAATGCAATACATGTAGAAAAGCCGCTGAATGGACATTCCCATGCATCTGAATCGGCATCGCCCCATCTGGACTTGGATCCACTTCATCCGGACAGATTGCTTATTCGATTCGATACCTTGCGATCGAACTTAATTGGATAACGAAATCAGTCATGTATTGAAGGAAAATTCAGACGTATACAGTGCCAATTTATGAATGTATAGATGGGTACATACAAAACTGCAAGTATAAGCTAGATGACATTCGCATGTATAATATAATGCAGATATATATACAATTTATTAAACCATGCGTGCGCATTAGATAATACTATATAAGTTCAAATACATGCATATAGATCGACTCGAGATCAGAAAACGTTTGAATTTGGATATTCCGTGTCAGATACAGCTGTCCATATTAGTCATTAATCCGTCCATCGTAGGGTGAAGCGGGTTCAAATATTTTCCAGATATGCATTTGAGTATTTGGGGCACCAGCTTCGGATATGTTCGTTCCATTTATGAGACTAAATTTATAAACTATCATTTAGGAAAATTAAAAATTGATATTCTATTAGGAGAAGACACCTCATTAATCATATCATGCAAAGGCAATCCAACCGTGAAATTATTGATAATCGTTTTGGCCTTGCACGAGGATAAACTTATGCTCTTGCACCTGTCATTCATATCTCGATCACTCTATTACGTGAGAGATTGGCGTGTGAGGGATGATGATTAATCCTCTTTCGTTTGCTTAAATGAGATTTTGGGTCATGAAATTAAAGGGGGGCAGAAAAAGGATCTTGCATGAGTATTTGCCACCGAACATTGGGTTTTAATGTGAAGTCGAACAATATTATGTAAGACAGGTGATTTGGAATCCCAATCTAGTGGTGATCTGGTGTGGCCACAACACGTGCATGCATGCACCCATGGCCATGGTGAAAGAGAGCATCATTCCACGCCATTAAATTGCATTCATGATAAAGTGACAACCAGAGGTGGGAATTCATGCACCCTCATCCGCTAAGCTAAGTTTGAAGTCCATTCCTAACCGTTATTCTACAAATTAATATTAAACAATCTTTACAACGCGATACTCGAGATATAAATTGACTTGCCAAAGAGCCCTTAAAGGTAAGAGAACCCGCATGTGATCGACCACTCAACCCCTTTTTACATCAATCTGCATTCTCAATGGAATGGAAAAGGAGACTGCAATTTTATGTTTTTGCAGGCACCACAACGAACTAACGTGAACAGTACTTCTTAACCCGAAACCTCTCAAAATCAAAGGTTTTCTTTTCTTCTTTCATTTCCTGAAAATTATAGAATTTCCCATATGTTATATTAAGTTCCTTGTGGATGTATGTACTCAATTCAAGAACATGCATGTTAGGTAGACAAGCTAGTCCGGGTGAAGTCCAAAGTTGGAAAGTATATACATATGCCTTGTACATATATAACTATAGCATGCCAATTAACATAATTGAACGAACGCAAGTTTCCAAATACACACACATGTACATAAAAAGTGATTATAAACAGCTTAGATTTTTGGGTAAATTGTAGATAAGTTACCAATCTATCATGAGGGATCCAACAAGGGCCCTAATTAGCTTCCGAAATGCAATAAGATATGAAAACACCAAACATATATATATATATAGACATATATATATACATATATATATATACATATATATATATACATATATATATGTATATATATACATATATATATACATATATATATATACATATATATATGTATATATATACATATATATATATATACATATATATAGATCTTCCACATTCACTATTTTCGAAGTCAGTGCCCTCATATTGCCCAATCTTCAATGCATGTGTTTTTAAAAAAAAAAAACAAAACAAAAATGGGAGTAAATTATTCATTCCTCACTTCATGGAGGCAAAAAAAGGATAGGGGGATCAAATCAATACCTACCCGATACAAAGTTAGAGATGTCGACCATGACTCGTGGCCTATAACAACTGCAAAACAAAGGAAGAAAGAGCAAAATGTAAAAAGACAAAACAATAAAAGAGAAAATTAAGGGATCACATAGGGCACTTGAACCTTGTCCAAAATAAGAGTGCCCTAAAGATGCAAGAGAAGCTCTCTAACATCAGCGATGAGACTCCAATGTTTGCTCCAAAATTAGGCAACTTAGCAGCTAAAGCATTAGCTGAAGGGCATATATAGGAGATAGAAGCTATCTGACGTTTGAAACTGCATAGGTCTCCAAACTCCCTTCTAACCTTCCAATCAATAGGAATTTTACTAATCCACCAAAAATGCAATAAAGTTGAATCTGTTTCAAGCTGAATATGAGAGTGCTGAGGAGTGATGGACAAAAAATGGTTGACCGTGCTATTTAAAGCAATAGCTTTGTGTGTAAGCCCAATCCTGACATGAGCAGCCTTCAAAAAATCCCCATTGCAATCATGCATCACCCAAGCAGCATAAGTGAAATCAAGATCAAACATGGCAGCAATGTTGAATTTAATCCCCATCGCATGCCGAATCCAAGAGGCAGCAAAGGTCACTGGACGCTGTCTTTTAAACCAAAGAAACATATCAAATCTATCCCAATTGCGCTTAAGAAAGTAGTTAACCTTGTTGGAATTGAAGCCATCATTCCTAATTTTGTTTCTAACTCACCAGACAATAAAACAGATAAAATAAACAAGCACCTTAAGCATCCTAGCCCTTCTAAACTTGGCAAGAGATTTCATAATGCTAAAGAAATGAGATGGATGCATAGCTGCAATAAGATTCTTGGAGAAAACCCAAGTGGAAATCTGATGAACAACCTAACTCTGATAGAAAAGATGAAGAAAAGTTTCCTCACAAGGAGAAGAGGCGCAACACCAACACTTAGATGGAAGACAGTAACCAATCTTGGAGATGTTATCATTTGTAGGGAGTTTAGATCGCAAAATTCTCCAAGCCAAAATGGAGATAGAAAGAGGAAGATTAAGTTTCCAAATCTCCTTAGGATGACCGACCTCCTGAATCGAGGGAAAATTGGAGTGATAAATAGAAGCCACGGAGAAAATTCCAGAGGAATTGAGGGTCCAAATGGGAATATCAGGAGAACTATCCAACCTAGCCAAATATGGTACTATTTCAATGAGTTGAGTTTGGGGATAAGATGCCAAATTCAAACTACCTCATGCGTGATAATTTAGTAAACTTAAGAAGTGTCTTTGATGAGAGAGGCTTGACTTTGATGATTTTATTTTGCATAAGAGGGGACTAGAAATTGAGGTGTGAGTTTGATTATTATATTTTTAATTACAATATCCCCACATTTAATGTTTTTAAAGTTTCAACATTCTCCCTTGACCAAGTCAATTTGGGTGGAGGTTACAATTGACAATTCTTGATGAGATTCTCTCTTTATGTGTATGTGCCTTATGGGAATATGTTACTACAATAATTTTTCATATCCTCTCCCAAATTTTAGAGCTTTCTTAAGAATTTGGTTGGTGGGTCTAGTGGTGGCTCAAAGGGAGTTGTCAATGCGCCACTGTTCCATTGTCATTGTATCCTTGAGGATATTCTATTGGCCTTGTGTGTGGGAGGCAAATCTTCTTTGAGTAAGGGAGAAAATTAACCCACCTCGCAGAATATTGGTTTTATTTTTAAACTTCAATACTTATTTTAAATAATTATAGTTGATTTACATTAAATAATTTGCAATGTGTTAAAGAAAATTTCCAACATTACATAAGGAATCCTAAAGAATAAGATGGCGATTTAAGGAACCAAAAAATAAGCTAGCTAGCCAAAGGAGGCCTCTCTTTGTTGCAGAGTAAAATCTGAATTGAAATTCTAGTTAAACTTCAAACAAAAGGATATCTCTCAAATTCTAATTGTAATGGGGGAGGTGCAATTAAGACTCACTCAGCAAAATGGGCCATCGCATCTTTTCTAAGTATGTGTACACCAAGTATTAAAATGGATCCTATAAAAAGTGGTATCTATTGTTTCAAAGAAAATTAATTCCGTGATTGTTATTCCACTAACTTCTGCGTTTTGAGTAACTGAAGTCCAAAATCTAAAATGAACTTCTTTCTATTTCTTCCTTAATTCCTCTCCACTACTCCCAAGTCCAAACACCTTTTAATTTGGAATAGGTAATTCCTCTATCCCCAAACACCACATGATGTCGTTCCAAGGAATTGCAATGAGCCAATTCAACCAATTAATTCCACCAAGAAGGTACTCTCTCCATATTATACATCATTATCAATATATTTTTTTTATTTCTCCTTCCTTTCCACCAATTCCATTAACATGATCAAAATAAGGAATAAAAGCATCCAAATACACCCTAAGCTTAAGGGATACATAGTTTCATGTTGCAGTCAACTAATCCGATATTATAGCCTTAATAAGTTGGTGCACAACGAATATTAATACTTGTTGCAACCTTCGGTAACCAGAGACAAAACCATTGTTGTTCCCACAGGCCACATCATTCGCATACGAAGAGCAAGTATACATGAACCAAACCATAATACTTGATATTACTTCCATTACACACAATAAGAAACAAAGTTCCAGGCAGGACAACATAACCAGTAATTAATTAACCACAACATTCGTGTTCCCCTAACTACTCAACCTCCATATATATATATATATATATATATATATATATATATATATATATATATATATATATATATATATATATAACTACACACATATACTATTTATATATAGCAAATCCCCAATAAGAAACAGGCTTGCATGACAATACTCGATCGAATCACTACCCACGCAAGAACCAGCTTTTAATTCAGACACAGTATATATACTTAAGTATATATAACTATATATATGTAGATGTATAGATAATTAATTATATGTGTTGTTGTCACCGTTGCATGCATGTGATGATGTAATGCACGCCGCTACTACTATATATATATATATATATATATATATATATTAGGCATGGAGGGCCCCAGCTTCCCGGAGGAGGGGCACCAGCCTGCCGCCGAGGTGGAGGGTGAGGACGGTGTCGGTGGTTCCGACGAGGACGCCGCCGATGAAGACGGTGGGCACGGGGGGCTGGCGGCCGAGCAGCTTGAGGAGGGCCATCTCCATCTCCCTCCTGTGGATGTCCAGGTCGAGCTCGTAGATGGCCGGAGCCGCCCCGAGCTCCGCGAAGAGGCGCTTGACGGCGTGGCACATGCAACAGGAGCTTAGGGTGAAGATCACCACAGGCCTCTGAGATGCCAAGTTCAGGACCCTATCCATAATTCTTGATATATTTATAAATATGTGTGTGTGTGTGTGTGTGTTCGTAAGTGGAGATGTGATAAAATTAAAGAGATCTTGTGATTGGTGAGGTATATATGATGAGTGGGAGGAGAAGAAGGTGGTTTGAGGTTTTTGTCGATCGGTGTTTAATTAAACCCCAACCACCTTTTCCTCCAAGGGAGATAGGAGGAGAGGAAGGCTTCGGTACTCTACTCTTAGATATGAGGGTGAGGCTCGATGTCGTGTAATTTTATACTGGTTCGTGGTGGTGGGTGTTGGCAATATTCCCGAACACGCATGTCGTATTGGTTGACGGTACATGTATGTAGTCCACTTGCACATGTTGTTCTTACACCTAAGGTATATATATATATATATATATATAATATTGCCTCTTTCGAAGAAAGAAAGAAAAGAACGTGCTTAATCGATTGGTGAGTATAAAAAAAAGGAAAGCTGTCTGCTTGCTCTTCTTTCTCCTACCTCCGGACCTCGAAAGCAGAAGGATCAATCTCACTTAATTATAACAAGTTCTCGATCCCACATACAACTCACAACTCATGCTCTGGAGCATATATATGTAATTGTAACCCCATCGGCTTTCCAATTAGCTAGTTTAATTTTTAACATCAATTTAGTTAAGAGGTATTGATTGTCAACCCTAAGAATATTGCCCTTTCCCAACTTAACGAGGTGCAACTAAACTAGGACGTGTAATAGCTGCTGAATTAGAGCCATAGCTCCTATATATGCTTTATTACGTACGAATCAACTCGTAGTTTTCTGCAACTGTCATTTAATATTCCACTCCAAATCCGAAATTGTTGTTTCCAAAGTGTTGTATAACGTATCTACAAGTCAAAGCTTGACGAGGGGCTAAACATACATAACTTACAAGATTATTTATTACATTTACAGTAGTAAACAAAGAGGGTGAATAAGTAGAAGGTTTATACGTGTATTCACCCAAAGTTCTAAATCTTGCTGAAAGCTGCAGCAAAATTTCAGAAGTCTTAACATATGCATCTAGGTCCCCAAAAATTGATATAACTATGTTCAAGATAAACTTCTTATAGTATGAAACGTTACGTTCTTTCTTCTTAACTAAGCTTCGGATTCCCTCCAATCATGGTGATATCTAAACAACCAAGTAGGATCTTCATTTGGTTTTGTCTGGTTGGGAGTTAAGTTTGAGATTGATTATTTTTGGGAAGTTCTTTGGTTTGGTGGTAGAATAATTAGTTATTTGGATGTGGCGGGTGTGCTTTATTTAGGAAATTGGAAGTTGTGGTTTATTTATTTATATTTGATGTTACATTGTTTGCTGTCATTGTTTGGTTTTGTAGTGGAATATATGGTGAGTTCTCTATATATAATAGGTGACTCGATATGGCATACGAAAGTAATAGGTTATTTGTTTCATATTTGATATTGAATATTCCTAGGATTTCTTTTCTTTTCTATCTACGAGGTTCTTTCTTTCAAGCTAAGAAGCATTTATATGTATCTTCACTTGTTTTGACCCTCTTTATGGACAATATAGCAATATTTTGACCTTATTAAGAAGATATATATATATATATATATACACACACACACAAAGTAACTTATATTGAAATTAGGAATGATTAAGACACCGATGCCCACATAAAGGTTGATGTCAAATCAAAATACAAAAAATTAATGAAAAGGGGATCTCATCAGTAAAATATAGATATTGCATGAGTTTGGAGCTATGGTACGGGATTTACGGTTCAATTAATAGCAGGTTACTTAGACATCATTTTATATACTAGGATATCAAAAAGAGGAGAATTTTCTATTCTTGACCTTTTCCATGAGCATAGCAAACTTTCTTGCTGGACGTTAGCATATGGCTTATGCTTAAATATGGAAAAATTAATAATCCTCCTATATGGTAATATGGTATCGCTTAAGGGTATGCATGAGCATGTGCACACATGCACTCTTATTTGTGCATGCGTGGTTGTACATGTGCACGAGTGTGTTCGGGCTTTGATCATTTGCATGTACGGGTTTACAGGCGTGCATATTTGCTTGCATGCGTGTGCATCTCCATATGTTTGTGCGTGCATACACATATGCATGTATATGAAAAAAAAAAATTGTTAAACAATAATTTTGTATCTCATGTCCGTCGAACTCTAGGTCGCTTGCTACAGAAAAAGAGTTAACCTTTTGCATCATCTATCCTGTGCTGATTGTGCCTCGAATGCCCTTTGACCATTTAGTTGATTAATGTGACATGCATATCTCAAACTGATCTTCTTTACATCTGAATAATGGTTTCTATCTATTTTTCCATGTAAATTAACTTCTAAATGCTTTGGTTCCGTAGATCGTTATGTTTTCTTGGGTCAAGTCCAAATGACTTTTATATTTATATTGTTTCTATATACATATATAGTTCGATTACTAATTAATGACGTACGTCCCATATACACATGATTGCAGTGGTACCTGCAGAAAGAATTAATGCTACTACGTACGATATTGAAGCACCCATCATCGATCGCGGGCGTGCGACGAATTAAAGGCTTCTCACAAGTCATGAGGCCGAAATGCAAAGGCTCTTCTTTACCGAGGAAGGAATATCGATCTAGCTGTTTGGAATGGCGACGTGGGTATCTCTTGTGATGTGGACTCAAAAGGAAAGAGCGGTGCAGTGGGAATATATATATATATATATATATATATATATAGTAGGTGGTGGTATCTTCCTTGTTGGCTCTTTCGTTCCTTGGCACTTGGCACCGCCCAAGGCTTTATGGGATATGATGGTGAAGGGAAAAGTACGGGGAGCTTTGCTCCTTTTGGGAATCTCCATAAGTTTTTACATATAAATGCGATCAGTTAACGATATTATTCGAGATATGGTTCTTCTTCTACTCTTCTAATTCTGTCGAGTCAAATTGCGAATCTGACTTTCATATCAATCCCTATATCCATATATACATATATATGCTTCGAAGCAAGAGGACGACGGCCAAAAGCGCGCATGCATGCAGGATGTGGTATCTGAATCTCAATCTCTTTCGAACATTCACATCATTGTCCGCTTGGGGATCTCCACCGATTATTGCAATTCACTGACATGGTATCCGGAGAAGTAAAATTACTGCTCTTGGGTACTGTTGTAAAAGTTGATAGTTAATATTTAGTTAATTAGGTCACTAATTAAGGAATACCATACGGTAATGCAGAGTAGTAGTTGGATAGTACCATTCGATTAGGTATTTTCTTAAATAAATAGATAATATATGTCAGATGTATTTATTTAGATAATTCAAGATTTAAATAAATAAAATATACCAATCACATAACTATCATCTATTTCGAAGTTAAGTTAACGGAAACAATCTATCCATCATACGTTCGAAGGAAACAAATAACATAATTAAGTTCAAGGTAATGGATCCGCATGTAGGCCAACCAAGTTGAGGCTGACTAGCTACTTGGCTGGATGGTTAGAGTACTGGCCGATTACGGACTCGAGTATGGATGCATGCTCGGGTCGGTGGAAGAGCCAACTAGGATGGTCGGTAGGCATTGCTCTTGGGTGCAGAGTTTTGTTTTCAATATCTACGTTATTCAACTAATCACAAATAACGCGGTGATGGCTGGGTGAGAATATTTCATAAAAGAAGTTGGATATAAGATTTTGAGGCAACGGCTGCTTGGAAACTCTCACCTTCCAACACTTGTGTTACATGCAAGCCATAGTACAGATGTTGTATAATTACAAGCAAACTGATGTTAGATCACTTGCATGCATAGCATCGACGTTATACGATCTTATAGCATTGGTGCTGCATGATCCTATGACAGGCACTATTGTTGCATGCTAGATGGGAAGTGTGTTTCGAGATGTCAACAGATTTTGACTTTGAGAAATAATGCACGAATCAGGTCCCATGGAGGAGGAGAGAGAATAAAAGTGGTCGGGTTAAATATTTTTACCGAGAGTCATTTTTGTAATAGGAAAGTTATGTTCTCACTTATCTCCCCCGTGCAGCTTTCTGTCACCTCTCTATGTCCCTAAACTAGATTCCCAAATTGGGGAAAAATATAGACAATTAGGTGAAACATCAATGCATCATATTTTGAAGTAGAGTTTTGCCAAAATTAATTAATTGATAACGCCTTTAAAATAAAGATTTTTTCCCCCCCTAAACTAAGCAGAAGTAGTCCTTCCTGATTCGTTCCCTATTCAATCGTCTGACTAAGAAATGGAGGGAATCTCTCAAATAGATGTAGGGTCGAATCCTTTATTAGATTTTTCTTAAAATATAACCGTAATAATGAGTTTAAATTCAAATTTAGTTGAGATAAATTAGCATTTAATGATTATTAGATATGAGTATATTGGATAAACAATTCAAAATTCTCATATTATCAAATAGTAATCCTTAATTCTAACAGCTCACTCGCAAGTTTCATGAATTTCTGCTACATATGTACCTTTATCATTTGGTGTCATTGCTGGTTCTAAATGCGATTTCCACCATCGGCTTGCGACACTTCCATGCATATATAATATATTTAACTTCATGCATATGTCCAGCCAGTTCTTGATACCATTTCTACCTACTTAAGCCTAAAATCAAACATAATTGATAGAAGTCAACTTTAACAAATCCGAATCAACCACGCTGATCGTAAATCCTAACAACCTACTCGATCTTTCACGACTCCCTGATAATAAGGTTATTAGAAAGGATGTTCCTAGAATGTTTTTTTTTTTTCTATTGTGGGAGTAAACAATATTTAATCAAAGTTACTTTACGAAGAAAAAGAATATACCTTGGTGAAAGCGACTGCTCTAGTGCAGAATGTGGCTGGAGGCTCGCCAGCTATATATATAATTATCTAATGATATATTGAAGAATAAGTAACAGTATTTCTAGTTAGCAAGGGGAGGCGTGATGTGAGGTGGGTCACATCATGTATAAAGATTTTTCAGAGAGGTGTGGGCAAAAGGAGAGAGATCCTATATATGGAAAGCCAATCTCTGCGAAAGGAACGACAGCAGAATGGTCTCCTCCCATTGTCGGGGAATAAGGACTACTTTTTTTTCTTTTTTTTTCTTTTTGGAAATTGGGAATAAGGACTATTTTGATAAGGGGTGAAATGAAGTGGGTCGCGCTATGTGTTGGAGATTTCTTTTCTTTTTGCTGGATACGTTTAAATACAATCTTTTGCTGCATCGAATGCCAATATTCATGTCTTGGCCAAATATGGTCACACAAACATGATTGGAAGAATTTTATTCTAACATATTTACGATGAATCAATATATTCGAAGGTTGTTTCTAGTAAAATGCAACAAGAAAAAAGTATCACATGTAATACGCAAAAGTGTTGCCTAATTTCGACATGATTTTGGTGTTAAGCACTAATGCTTATGAAACATGCATATGCTATAAATTAAGAACTAAACTCACATGAAAGGAAGAGAGTCTTTTATTTCCTTTACTTGCTATTCTTGAGCAAGACACATGCTAATGTTCGTCATCACTTTTTCTTGTTGCCTTTTCGATTGAGGCAAATTGAATGATCTTAGGATTTGATCTCACAACCTATAAGATGCAGAATGGTGATGATAACTATTCTGTTGATCCTTTAGTGGCACTCTTTCTTGTTATTGTCGAGTAGAGGACCATGCTAATGTTTGTTTTTGTCTCAAAATGCTGAACTCATGGCCTATTTCTTTTGCTTATGTTGCTAAAGGAAATGTCAACCTATAAAAAGTTTAAAAAGTGCATCTTGTTCAATACAAGGTGCTTTGCAATTTAGGTGGCAATACTGGAAGGGAATTGCAATCTTTTTACTATCATAATCAAATTTGAGTGTGCAATACAACATGCCTTGCAATGTTATAGAATGTCGTCAAAGTGCCTCAAAAATTAAAGTGATTTTGGACATTACATCCTAAAGTCACTTTTTGCACTCCATTATACGATCGTGTCCTACGAATCACTTTTGATTTTTGTATGATAAATGAAAAAGTTAGTGTAGTCATGAAACATTATAATGAGCCAAAAGGAGTTAGAAAGTCATCAAAAGGTTATGTGAACAATAAGGAAAATGAAACATAGTCCTTTCTTTTCTTTTCACCAAGTTGGCAAGACAAAGAATAGCTAAAACCTCCACAAGTACGTCACAGCTATAAATCTTTCATCTTAATATTTTGAAATTAAACATCAAATTCTCATATTAGTAGGGCAATTCTTGAAAGATGGAACAATCCACTTAAGTCCACATTTTTCTCTAGCTGATAGCTACTTAGGTTGATACTGACATCTAGATGGCTATGTGCGAGAGATGGTAGCCACATTTTACTCTCAAAAGTCACATCATCAGTTATCTATTTTAGCCATGATGACCCCACATGGATTGTAAGTCATTGATTGGTTAGATTTGACAGAAATAAAATGAGTAGCATGCTTTGCATCAGTACCCATGGCCATCTCTTAATTTAATTTGATCTTGATTCTCATGATTCACATCATTATATTGGTTGAAAATTGGCCTTATATGGGCACGGGAATAAAAGGAAGACAAAAGGGAATTACATCAAGATAGAGTTCTTTTCATGATCATGAAAAGTGAAGGGAGGAAAGAGGCCACATATGGAAAGAGGGATTCCACTCTTCCTCAAGGAAAGAAAACTCAAATCAGAGTTCTCCACGAGGAGGAAGACAAGGAGAATATGAAAAATGTTTATTTTAGTGGATTACCTAGAGGCATTACTTTAGTTGGGACTTTCACAAGTGTAGCTCAAAACCCACCTCTTTTATATTCTGAGTTGATTTCTCAATGAATCCTTAATTAAATTCCAAGTAGTTTAGTTAACTGGATTCAAAATAATTTCTAGTATATCTTACTAAATCACTTTACGCCCATTCAATCTCCTTTCCTAGTTGTAACATGAATCTAGAAATCTTATATTTTGTTTGACTTGAATGTTCTCATCTATTTTACTCCAAATCCAAAGTTTGACCTTTAAATTTATGTTTCTAATATTTCCTACACAACCTAAATTAAGGATTTAAAGGAGAAGGTTTTATGTCAAGTGATGCATAATGAGGAAGATATCAATAGCATGACATACCATCAACTAGCTAGCATGACACCTAATTGATTGCTATAGTAAGAAAATAATGTTAGATTTTCCGACATGGCATGTTGATTAGAAAAGTACCTAATTAACTAACTGAATAAATAAAATTTTTCAATTAGAAATAGAAAATGAATTTTGAAAGTGAAACAAGTCTAGTTGGTTCCATATAGGAACTCTAGTTGAATAAATGATACTGCAATCCTTGCAAAGTTTATTAAGATTTATAAACTAAAGGATTCAAGAAAAGGTTTTGCCAAAATGTTAAAAAAATCTATGCATAGTTGACCATTTCAACGATTAAAACCTTCTTCTTATCCAAGTACAATTAGAAAACTCTAGTACCAGATGGAGATAGACACCCAACTTTACAAAGCCTCAAAACAAGGGTAACTTCCATCCAAGAGTATAGAAAGGGCATTATCACAAATTGGATAGGAAGAAGGTACTCTAACTAATCATGTGAGTTTCTACCTATATTCAATATAGCATTTGCTCCTATGAGATCAATAATGCGTAGATGAATGAATTACTATAACTTCAACTGCCTATTTTATTTTTTATATACTATTATCAAGCTTTTGCTTGCTATTGTTATTTGTAACCCTGATGCTTGTGATTGAGTGTGTAGAGCCTGATGGAGAAAATACACAATGTAAAAAGTAAAAGATACGGAAAATTGGTAACCTAATTCCACCACAAGAAATATATCTTTGGAGATGGGATTTAATCCTCAACAGTTCACTAGTAATAGTTTGTAATTGCATGTAAGTAGAATGCCCAACACAATGTCCATGACCTCCTTTTACATGATACAATAATCTTCATTCTATTAGAATTTTATTTTCCTAATTGAGAATGCAAGTGTTGTGGTAAGAAGATTCCATAATATTATTACTAGTTAGTCACGTCTCTTGTGGAGTTTCCTTCTTGACTACTTGCCACTTGAACTTTTCATATATCTAATTTGTTGCAGGGATCTGGAAGATCTTGTTATGATGATCACTTTCATTATAACTAGAATGAAACCGGTGAGCAAGATATTCTAGTAGGTGATTATTTTGATTTTGGAATTAGGAATTGCCCACAGATGGGAGCTCTTGTTAGGAAGTCCAGTTGAGCTCCTTCTACTTGATATAGTCGGATCTTTCTATGAGACAGGCAAGGGTCCATCCAAATATTGCTAATCGGATCTTGACAAATTTGCTAGGCCCTTCTACTAAAACCTTAGGTGGATCCAAATTGGGATGAATTGGACTTGTCATATCGTCGTCCTCTTGGGCTTGCGCTTTTTTTCACAAATCTTGGGACAATTCTTTTAATGGTAAAGTTTCCTCCCTCATCATCTTGTAAAGTATGAAAGGAAGGTTTTGGAGGCTTACAAGTTGCTCGACATATGACTAAAAAGCTTTGAACACTTTAGCTAATTAGTTCTTCCTTTACTTTTTTTCTAGTTTTGGTTACTGTTACACTGTAGAGATGTCTTAGTGTTGTAGTATCTCTGAGTATTTACTATGTATGTTGAACTGTTATTTAGGTTAGAGGTTAGTATGAAAATGTACGTTGCAATATATTTTACAATGTGTGGATTTTTATGATCAAAACATAATGGTTAAAAATGAAAATACACTTGCATTTAAACGTGGTATTTCACCTTTAGAAAGTGATATTTTACATATGAAAAGTAATTTTCACTTATGAAAAATAATTTCCACCAATTAAAAATTAAAACACACAGATTAAAATCATCACGTTCACTGCACACATTACAAAACACATTGCAACATAAATTCCTTTAATTTTTCTTACTCTCTTGCGATGACTGAGATATTTGATATGATAACTTCTGAACATTCCTGTGTAACGGAGGTAAATACTGATGGCAAATAAGATGACTTTACAAATTAATTAGTCTGAACAACATCCGACCAATATCAAAAAGTAACAGTTTAAGTTCGATAATTATCCCCTTAGTATTGATTTATATATCTAATTGATATCCAGAAGAATGGACGAATTGAATTCAGCTATTATTCAAAATAGAGAAAAAAGACTTAAGTTTCATCTAATAAAATATATATGTATACTAAAGAAAGCAACGCATCACCTTCGATCTCGTGCCAAGATATGTAAATTTTGGTACATCTGACTCAAACCTAATTTAATCCAATCAAGAAAAAATAGGTAAAATCCGACCCAAATTCGACTAGGTTCGAGTATGAGTTTTATCTAAAAAAATCTGATCAAATTTGAGAATAGGTATGGATATAGGTATGGATCTACACCTAACTATCTAACTTGAGTATCTGAATAAAATCCTCATTTATCTAAGATATATAAAGCTCACCTTAAGTCACTAATTCCTCCAATATTAATATCTCTCATGATTCCCTTCGAGATTTTTAAAGTTGGGAGTACTTTTGATGCTTTAATTAAACATTTATTTTGAGAAGGAATTTGTCTGAAATGTATTTGTATTTTGTCTTTCTTTATATTTTTTTTAATTTTTGATATATTTTTTATTGAAGAAATTTTTTTATAATAATTTCATTAGAGATCAATAAAATTAAACACATGAGTCCCTGTATTTCAAATTTATTAAAAATAGAGGAGCTTAAATAAAGAAATAAATAAATAAATAAAAGAAAGAAAGATAGATAGATAGGAAGAAGAAAGAAATGTTTCCTGACCAGGGGACTGCGAATTGGTAGCAAACAACCACGTGATCTTATCACAATTGGAGTCCCTTCCCTCCAAGGGGGGAAGCAATATCGACCTGGGGATCCCAGGGAGGGACAATATGTCCTTAATTTGGGGTCAATCATTACTTGGTGTCCAAAGTAGAGACTTTTATTTGTCTGTGGGGTTTCCCTCGGGATGAACATGCCCAGGGTCCTCCTCATAAAAATGAGTCTCAAATCGATTTGATTCGAATTCACTGGTCAAGGGAAGTGGAATTATTGGGCGGAGTGAAGGGAGGAAGCTTACGACAAGGCAGAGGAAGATCGGAAGGGTAAACAGGTCTCTGATCTCGGGGATTGGTTCATTTGCAAGGGATTTGGTCTCTTATACCACTGAGTTAGGCAACTGAAAGTGAGTCCAACCCCCGATGTACGAAAAAAACAAGCGGGTCATTTTGGCTATTGGGGAGTAGTTATGCGGGTCTTTAATCGTTTTCATGCTTTTCTTCTGATCCTGCTTTATTTTGAAGCACTGCTGGACGCCCAAACCAACCTCATACCATTAACAGGGGCAGCTCAACCCACCTTTAACACAATTAATGAAATATGTTATACATTTTTCTTTCATTTCTTTTATGAATATCTGATGGATAACTAGATAGGTATGGATACAGGTTTAAATTTTTATATCTAATAAATATAAATATAGAATCCGACCGGTCCATATCCCTACTCCGACCCGCATCTTCGCATATAAGTTTCTCCACGTGAAAACCTCTATCCTTTTTAATCTCATATCTTTCGTAACAGAAACGTTAATAAATTTACGGATATTTATCCCTCCCATCCAAGACGAGTGTTATCGTCTAAGACTCGTCCTGCTCGAGTAAAGTGATCCTTGAATATGTTTATTATTATCGTCAGCCATAGTGCAAAACAACTACATTAAAGCATCCTCTCTAAGACCTATAACTGCCCTCTACAAAATCCTTTAATTTCCTTTTAGGTTTTTACGTTAACATTCCTATAATTTTTGAATATTACGTAGATTTCCGATGGTATCAAATGTATCTTTGAAAACATTAATTTTTTTTTACGTGTATGTCCTTTTAAATAACGGGTACATAAACCTAAAGAACTCCCGTAAAAAAGGTTTTCTTTTCACCTATTATATTTTTATGTCCTCTTCCCTGTTCTTTCTCCGAGCAACACCACCCCGAAGGAGAAGAAGCTAGAGACGAGGATCGAGGGGAAAGAAGGAGGAGATGACGTAAATCTAAAAAGGAAAAATTATAGAATTTTGCAAATGTTACTTTTATATATATATATATATATATATATATATATATATATATATATATATATATAAGAGATTTAGTATTCTCAGGTAATTGGAGTTCTTCTTTCTAAGTCTTGATAGGTTTGTGAATAGGGGGTAAGTTCACTCAAAATAAAAAATAGTTATACACAAGATAAGAATTTGATGATCCAATTCCACTTAAAATAAGTGTATGTCTAGGGAAGATATGATCCCCTCGAGTTTTCATTAAGTTAATGAGATTGGAGAATGCAAGAGTTTGCTTTTTTTTTCTTATCTTATCTTACACGTGTCCCCATACGAAAGTCACAACTCAATTAAATAACATAACTTCTGGTAACGTATGCATTGACTACTGCACATGAACCTCGGGATATGATTGTAACAATCAGTCAAATTGATGACACGTTGTGCACATTTTCGATCACGTTATCCACATTCACCAAAGGATGTAATGATGGAATAATAGATATGGTAATTGTCATCCAGATAAGATTGTTGGACAGGTCTGTTCACCTACATGCCAGGTTGTTCAGTTAGATGTAGAATCCGCCTGTTCACAAGGACTTTCGGTTGGCCAGTAGGTCTATTGTTTGTCAGGCATTTTGGTCAGCTAAGGAATCCATTTATCCACCTACATTTTTAAGCAGATATGTTAGACTTATATATTTGTTCATCCGAACCATCCGACTAACTATGTCTTCCCTCAATCAGATTAATGCTAATAATCCATCTATTCGAACGATTACTCACCTATCTCTTCATTCAAATCAATTGGATCTTATGATGTTGGGCTTTTAGCCTCCATTAGTTGAACCTATGTGAGCTTCTTCCTCTTATGCCTTTGTAAGGCCTTTTTTTATTGAACTTAGATAGGATTTTTCCTTCCCTCATCATCAATGATATCCATGATAATATTGAAAACTTAGGGACATGAGTGTAACATCCAAAGCCTCCAGAAAGGATTGATGATTATAAGCTAGAGCTCTTTATTGAATCTGTATGTTAGAGGGTGGGATGACATTTTGTACCCTTTAGGTAGATTAAGTGAGTTAACTCACATTTATTCACTACTTAATTCACCTGCCACTTGTGCCAGGTTAAGGAAAGTTAATATGAGGTAAAATTATTCCACCTCCTTTGTTAAATAACTTTAACCTATATAAATATTCAAACATCAAAACTTACTTATTTCAAAACTTCTTCTCTATTTCTCCATTTATTCCCCTATCAAACACCACCCTTCATGAACCAATGCTGTTAAATTCAAAGGTGAAGAACTACAACAAAGCACTCGGTATCGATCTGAGTTATATATATTTGTTGGTTAGTTACATGGTCCAGGACGGTGGCAAAGATAATAGCAGCTTCAGAACGCAATTGCAATGATCCTATTAACGAAAGGTGGTAAGAGTGAGATATTTACTGGACGTACGTTCTAATGAATTCGAATATTCAGTTCCGAATACAATCCACTTAAATTACTATATACTAAAAGCACGCTGAGGGCTAAAGGGAACATCGGAATCCAATTCCAGCCTTTCTGATATGTATTCTAGGCGCACCTGCTCGCCTGTACTCCAATTCCAATTGCTGGGTAGTGTCCCACGGTGGGGAATCCTCCTCTTATAATAACAATATTTATTTGTCATTAAATAGACGATTAAAAACTTACCTTTCCAAAGAAAAGCATCAGCTTTCTCTCGATCGTTCTATCTCCACCTATCACCCCATCAATCATCATCATTTTTGTGTCGTGGGCCACGTTGAGTCTGAGCTAATTACTATCGAGTGAGTGATCCGCTATTAACCAACTAGTGATGACTCGTGAGTACGGTTCGTCAACTTTGTCGTCATCACTTTGCCATATCTAATTGTATAATATAGGCATTTTACTTGAACGAAAAATGTATAAGGAATGTTTCTTTCTTTTTTTTATTTTTATTTAATTTATTTATATCTCTATTTTGATGTTCCCTTGTTTGAGGATATTATGTGTTACCGCTTTTCGAGAGAGGTAAGATTGTCTTCTTTTTTCTGCTAACCTTTGAGGTTACCTGCTGTTATGCTTTTTTTCGTTTCTTAATAAAGTGTTCCATTTGGCAAAAAAATAACCTTTTTCTCCAGCTTTCTGGAATACGTTACAAAATGAAGGTTCCTGTCGGCCGACACCTGGTCGACAGCAGTACTCCACAAATGTACTTTCTTTTGAGAGAACGCGTCGAATTTTTCTACTGCCGTAGGCCAAAGCTACACGAGGAGTGAACTTTTTAGTTCGATTGGTCTTTCTTTATGCTGAAATCTCGCGAATTAACATAGTTGTTTGAAGGAATTACGAATTCCTCGATATCATAATATTCATATCGAAACACGGTAATATTTGGAGGGCTACCCATATATATATATATATATATATATATATATATATATATATATATATATATATATAGGCTTTCTGATTTTTGATAACGCATGATTTAGTTAGGCGTCTACTTTAACTTACCCACCTAAAAGGTAAGGTAAAATCTTCTGTATGTAAGGATGCAAACAGGATATAAATATTAATTTTGTAAGATTTATAGATGTAGAGGTATTAAAATTTAAATTTTCATGGATACAAATATGAATGCAAATATTAAATTTTGAATTTTACCGGATGTAGGTGTGGATATGATTTTAAATTTCTTTTGCAGATACGAATATGCATATCCATTTTTAAAGTTATTTTTTTTACCACATATGTGTATATATAAATGTTTTAAATAATATGATGTTACATATAATTTATCTAATATTAATTTATTTTAGAATTTTAGAAAGCCCTCCCTCCCAATCTTCACCTCTGTCCAACCTCAAGATCTCAACCTCTATCTCTGCTTGCCTTTCTCATCCAACAATAAGCTATGCATATTTATTTTTATTATCTAGTTGTCTTTGAATTTAATTTTATAAATTTTCATGTACTTTATAATTTATTTAGTAACCAAAATTTTTAACTTCTAAATAACTAAGAGATGTATAGCATCCGTAGAATAATCTATTTTCATGCCTGCATAAATCTATACCCAGATTATGAATATCCATTTTATTGTCATATCTATATTTTAAGGATATAATTTTTTAATTTTTGCATCCACATGATATCTATTTTCGTATCTGCATTTATACCGTAGGTATCACTTACATCCCCATCCGTATCCGGAGGTTTGCATCCCTATCAGCAAAAAGATTGAAATATCCTCCTATGCAGGAATTTCTAATAAATACACACCTCAGAAATTTCTAGTTTAGCACCCAAAGCCCCTTCCCACCTCCTCCTCCTCACCAACATGAGAATCTCAATCAACCAAGGATCAACCATGCAGAGAGGAAAAGAGGAAGTAGGGAAAACAAAGATTAACTTGAACATTAATTTTAATTTCAATGCACTGACCATCCTTTTGTGGCTGTAATGTTTGTACGAGAAATGTCCACAAGTGCACCGTCTAATACCATGCTCTACACATTTGGACACCTATTCCCTAAATCGTGGGGGCTGGTCAGTGTCCTCGCTCATGGTGGCAATTTGCACGATGGGGTTGAGCAGACCTTGAGGAACTTACCCATTGTCGGACAGGGAGTTCTGCATGGTACGTGTTTGAAGACTGCTTAGACGTGATGACTGGTCCCAATCTTGCATTCCAACCCCACGACCTGCTTTGTTTGGAAACTGCAGATACGCACGTCTGAATTTTAGTTAATTCGATTTCGGCCATCGGCATCTTCGGATTTTCGCTAGCACAGATTAGATAGATCGCCGAGGTCTCTACCTCGGTGGCCTTGTCATCATGTGAACGGCATGAAGCATCTGCTTTAGATCACTTCGAGTTGTATTACAAGGATGCCTTCTTTTTTATTTTGTTTAATTTTTAGTTTTTCTTGTCACGCTTGTGTTGCATCTCCATTTTGAAGTTCCCTTGCTCACAGGGAGCGTATCCTTATCCCCTCTCTTTTAAAGGGGTTTCGGTTGTTTTTCCCCCCTTCACCCTTCTGCATTGCGTCTGTCTAAATCTCCTCATTTCCGGTAATGGAGTTCTTATTTCTCAAAACATATAAGATGAGTATTGCCAAATCATGCCAAAAATCCAGTCAACGTTATGCCACCGGTAACATGGTCAATAAATTTCCTGCAAGCCAACTCTTCCCCATGACTACAATGAGATGTGAGAACTACGACTTTGAATCTTTGAATCTGATAGTGCCCTTGAGAAATATTCCATATTCACAATTTAGGACCAAATACTCGAGTTATGTAGAAAGAAAAGAGGCTATACACATGTAATATCTATTTACATGCTTGTAAGTTACATACGTGATAACATTTACAAGACAACCAAAGAACATCAAGTAGAGGTGCTACCTTCGTTTGATTGTCTATGGAGCCTCAGAACGGAAGAAGCTTCCGGATATTTTGATAGGACAATGTTGCCGCTAGAATCCCCATCAAGATTTGTTCTATGCGGATCCATGACGATTCGACAAGAAGCAGGCGACGGGCAGCGCAGCTCAACACCAAAGTAATTCAGATGGTCGGAAATGCTATTCCCAGTAACAGATCTATACATGCAGAAAAAAGGAATTGTGAGTGTATGCACAAAAAAGGGATATGCAATATGGCACGACAATGGTTCAAGTAGGGTGCAAAAAAATTGATGTAGCGCAATCGCACGTCTTGTAAGTACCTATGGGATAGAGACTTAGATCTATTGAAGATAATATGCATTCACAGACATGAAAAGTATGCATATATAAATCATTCAAATGTATTCAAGCATTTTATTTGAACCAATTGTGCTAAGATAAGGCATTAAGTTTACCAAATACAAACATTGGTCGATATTTGAAATTGTATGTATGAAGCTGAAGAAGACACAGGAAAAATTATGGATATGAAAACCAATATCCATACGCATTTCTCTTCTCAAACCGTAATGTAGCTTCATACTAATTTTCTCTTAAAGAACAAATGGGGGCACATTGAAGTCCCCATTTGCACCCGCTAAATGAAAGAAAAAACAAGAAAGCATACCTGCTGCAAGAAGGATCTTCACCGGAACCATCACAGATTTTCTCGATGGTGTATACTAAACTCCCGAGACCCACATCATAAAGCCATACCTAAGTTTATGTGCACAAGTTGAAAAGTAGTGTCAGGAGAAGCTGTAAACACTTTAGATCGGAAACAGTCCAATACGGTTCCTGATATATCCCTTTACCTCTCTTGCAAAGTGGTGGTATGTCTTTTGAGGAAAATAAGAGAAATAAGGAGGTAAATGTGGTACAATATCATGTCTATTTGTGACTCGGATAGTCTGTGGCAAGTGCTTGTTAAAGTATGATGCAAAGACATCATTTCCAACTCGTGGTTGTCCATATGTCATGACTTGAATGTCATTGATACCAAAATTAATCTGGAAGAAAGATTAAACTTTTAATATTTACCGAAAAAGGATGATAGAATAATGTATCGATATCTTAGAAAACAGAGAACAGATATATGGAAGTGATGACAAACTGATACATTAGAAAGATATGCAGAAGGAACAGAAGACATAATCCCTGATGTGTATTATTCCAAAGGTATCACTGGAAAAGGAGCTTTTAGAAATTTACCGCAAGATCCAATGCACAAAATGCAGCTATAGCTCCTCCCATCGAATGCCCTGTAACCATTATAGTAGCATCTCCATACAGATTCCTAGCTGTTTGAACTGCACTTAAAATCCCAGGACGGAGAGTTGTGTTATGGTAGGCAGAATAAAATCCATGGTGAACCTGAAATCATATGGAATATTCGAATCATTAGTACACATTATATACTTTTAACCAACTCAATATTAGAAGAAAGATTGCAAGTAAACCATTGCATCCGGCATTCCAGGGTAGTTCAGGTCCAGTTGCTTCCAAAACAGGTCTTCAATCCAATTCTGTATGCTGCTCAGACAGTGGTTAGTAAAGAATCAGAGCTCCATGATTCGAAAGACTGGTGTAAATAACAAGCACATGTTCAAACAATGTATTGCATGTAACAGGCTTTTCGAATGCCTATCTTCAAAATGAAATAAAGTTATTTCAAAAGGAGATTTTTAATTAAATATCACCAGAAAGTTTGCATCATTTTTGTGCTCACCACTCCGTGAGGTGGTGCCGTTAAGTTTAACCGAATTGGGCCTAATTGTAAGTAAAATTTGTATTTTTACCTCCAATTTTGCTTTTTTTCCCTCTCCACCTTCCCCCTTTACCTTTCTCATTCCTCTACCTCCTCCAACCACTTCCTCTGCCCACTTCCACCAACTCTCCTTCTTCGTCCTTCTTCCTTTCCCACCACCATCTAACGGAGGAGATGGGTATGGTACAATGGGGGCATATGGTTGTGGGGAGCTATGGAGAGGGGGGTGTGGAGAGGAAGGGAACTATGGTGACAGGTCGGTGCAAAGAGGAGGGATCAAGAAGTTGAGTTGCAAGGAGGTGAAGCTGCGAGAGAGGAGGTGGCTGCAGGGAGGGTTGATGTAGGGGTGGCTGTGGGGAGGGTCGGTGCAAGGAGGGGGGCGATAGAAGGAAGGGCTGCACGGAGGTGGAGCTGCAGGGGAGGAGGTGGTTGCAGGGAGAGGAGGGTAGCAGAGAGGGTGGTGGAGAGTCGGTGGAGGAGGAGGAGGCAGAAGAGGTGGGTCGAGGAGGTGCAAAAGGAGTAAGGGGCAAAAGAAAAACTAATTTAGAGGTTCAAAACATAAATTTTACTTACTTTTAATCCAATTTCATTAAACCTAACGACACCATCTACCAACGTGGCAACTGCGAAAATGATGCAAACTTTCTGGTGGCACTTAATAAAAATAGGAAATGTAGTGGCAAGTGCGCAATATAGAATGTTTCTAGTGGTATATGTGAAAAAATCCTTTTCATAAGTTCTTTATATACCAAAGCCAACATATATGTAGACAATAACATTTAGCATGGTAAAGGAAAGGAAAACATGCCCCTAGAAATATTCATGAACAACAGTAACTTATTTAAAAGTTGAACCAAGTCTTTAAAAAAACTCCCATAATCTATGCAATAACAAACATGATGGTATTTGATGAGAAGTCTGGCCATACAAGTTAGTGCTGTCTTTCAAAACACAATATTACCCTTAGTAATGTGTTCCAATTTATTTATTTCAGAGAGAGAAAAAACTGTTCCCACATATTTCAACTCTTCCATGTTTCTGTCAAACCAACAAAGAATAAACCAAAAAAGGGTGGGAAGCATAGCCAATACTCACAATAGATTCCCTTTACTACATGCCAAAACCTGCACAATCTCTTGAATATGTATAATTGACCTAAAGTACAGGCTTCATTAACGCGAAAAACATAATATACATTACATTAGAGAGGAAGGGTGGTGGGGGAAGGGAGAGAGAGAGAACTTTGTGCCTTGATTCATATACTGAGACCCACGGGTGATGCAATGGCCTCGCAATGAAATAGATGTGGAGTTCCTTTTCTGTTGCTGGATATTAGGGACGATCGAGTGCTTAGGCATCCTTAAGGTAAGAGAACATTGAAGAGGGTTTTCAAAGCAATACAATTGGTGGTTCAAAACATTATTGTTCTACCTATAAAGGATGACATTGTAAACCCTTTTGTCTATCGGTTGCTAAATTCATAGTGTGAGAGTTATTAAACAATAGGGTTATCAGGTGTTTTTGAAAGTTGTTATTTCTTAATTAGTCAAGTGTTCCGTTGTAATTTGCCAAACACCACTTCTATAAAAGAGAGGCTAGGGCTCATTAGTTGAATAAAAGACATTATTTTTCCATTCTTAACATGGTACTAGAGTCACTGATCTCTATGACTTAAGGTTAGGAGACAAGAAACCCTAGAGAGGGGACAAGGTCTTTGGCAGCACCGCTAATCTCCAGCAAACCTCTAGGGAGGCCCCTCTTCTCCTCTCTCCCACGAATCTTCTTCTTCTCCTCTTTTTTTTTCTTTTCTCAACGGTGGAGCACCACTGTCACCGACTACTGCTCCGATCATCGTCAACCTCAAGGGGGTGTGTTGCTAACTCATTGTCAACCGATTGCACCCCCTCCAGTGACCATCGACCAGTGCAATCGTCGCCAGCGAGCCAATTTGGCTCCAACACACGTTGGCTGATAGGGGGCTCAAATCCCTATTTTTAGCCCTCTCTTCCTCATCGAAGGGATATCTATTGGTCTTGCTGGAACCCTAGGGTACATACCATATTAGCATTCCATATCAAGTTCCGGCATTTCCTTTGATAGAGACATCATTTCAAGTTGTCAAGTGCAATAGCAATCCACAAAAATAGCATTAATTTTGAATAATAACTAGTATGCACCACAAGGCAAAGGCACTGGATACTCAAGACACAATGAAACTCAATGCATGTGAGTAAACCTATCCATATAAGGGGCTTGCTCTTGGAAGATCCGCATTAAACATACAAAATGACCACCCTGCTACCAGTATATGCAATGTTCTCAAACCCAACCTTCTATTTGCTTCAAAAGCTCAAGTTGTTTAGAGTGAAATTCAACAATGCAAGATGACAGAACTTAAAACCATAAAAATGATCAAAGCTCTGACCTTCCATTGGAATAAAACGGCATACACACACCTATTTCTCCTATTGCCATTCACATACGTGGAAGCAGTGAAAACAATACAAATGCACGAGCACCAATTGCTGAGTATTTTTACCTGCTCTCCTGAGTGCCCCTGAATGCAATAACGATAGCATGAAGATCCTTAGCCATTCCAACAAACGCCTGCAAAAACATTACTAAATAATTCAAGCACAAGCAAGAAAACATAAATCGAGAGCATCAAAAGACTGATCATTTTGAAACAGCAGTAAGACAAAAATAAATTATCAGATTAATCTAACATGTACAAACTCTAAAAACCATTAATCTATTATCTATTGAAACAGATGAGTGTGTGTAAAAAAATAATTAACGTCGGGGAAGAAACTCCCTGATTATGAAGACGAGACGGATTTAATTTGAATATTTGTGAAGGAAACAACATGTGACAACTTGAGATATGCAACAGAGGAAAAACAAACTCATGTTGGCGTGTTCCAACAACACGAATTGTGTGGAATGAAGTCATAGATTTTTTGTTGGTGAGTGTGCGCACGTGCGTGTGTTGGGGTTGGGTGTAGTGCTGTCGTGTTAAAGTATATCAAGTCATAGATATTTTTTTAAGTTATATCAAGTCAAACTGGTGGTAAAATAAGGGTTGAGTTGTTTAACAAACTGCATTTCTAGAGGGATACGGTCAGAAAGAAGCTGCATTTACAAGATAATTGAAAGTTCAATAGGGGCAGTGCATATCTGGCAAATCTAATTTTCACAAGGGTGATGCAGTAAGAAAACCCCAATATGTAGAAAAGTTTAGCATAATCATCCATCATGCACAGTCTTGAAATACATTGAACCTGTAAGCAGTTCTCCACATCAACAATAAGCCCTATAATTTCAAATCCCTGGAACAAATAAAAATGTCAGTATATATAACACAGAAGTATACCAGAATCATATGACTCCATCAAAATGGCATAATACATTTAGAGAGTTTTTTTTTTTTTTATGGGGAACAAATTTGGAGAGTTACAAGAATTTCATCTGATTATTTGAATGAGTGATGTAAAAGATTGTCAAGATACCTCAGTTTTGTCAGCGCACCTTGAGCAAGTCCATGTAAACAATTCAGTCAGATCAGGTATGTACACCTGCAAAATACAGAAAAATAATTCAACTAAAAAGAAAACAAATCCTTGAAGTGTGTGCAGACATGGAAGTCAGATATTGAAATCAAAAGCAAAGAACATATAACTGTGAGAAAGCTAACAAACTAGACTGAAGGTAGTCAAAGTCAGACACCTCAGAGCACAGCCACTTTCACTGCTTATCGAAGCAATCCTAGGTGGCAGGCGATCATCTCCTAAATGTTGAAGCATTAACTTTCTTTTCCCAACTTTTAGGGCTTCACACGATAGCATGTTGTAGACAAATAGGATTCCACAGCATCAGAGCTTCTTTCCACGTTAACTAGGGTTGCCTACAAGGATTCTTTGCCTTCACTTGGATCTATCTTAGGTTATTCCTGGGCTTAAATCCAGGTAATTATAATCATGGCTGGTTGCTTCTTTCCAGCACTTCTTCAGCTTCCCTGAACCAGATCTTTTTCCTTAGTTCGACAATGTCACCAACCAGTTGTTGAGATCTGAGCAGGGGTTTGCAGTCAGGAGAGGGGAGTGCATACTCTTCTCCTGTTCTACAAATCTGAAACTCTGTTATGTAGCAAGCGATACCAAGTAAGAAATGTAGAACAATGGGTTCATAAGGACTGGCATTGTATAACCATTCATCCATCGATGCCGCTTCCCAAATGGGATAAAAATGCAAACCTATAGCTGCAGAAGTAGGAACAATTGCACTAGTGATGATATTGTTTCCATAAAGACCCAGAAACAAGTTCACAAATACCATCAATATCCTAGCTTCTTTCCAGCACTTCTTTAGTTTCCCTGAACCTGTAGTTTCCCTAAACCCATGAGAGGCTTAACAACCAACTTCTCACATCTCTTGAATGGGACATCAATTAGTCTTCTCTCCAGATGCCTAAACCACTGAAACATAACTCTCTCATTCTATCTTCTAGCAATGCCACCCTAGAATTTGCCCCGATCATCTTATTATGAATCTAATTTATCCTCATATGACCACACATATGCCTCAATGTATTTGTTGAAAGAGAAATCATCTTATTCTCAAAATAAGCTCTAGTCCTCTTTATATAAAGGTACTAAGTAAATTACAGGGAAATCCAACAAGAAATAAAAATTAACACAGCTCATAGTATAATACTCTAACACTTCCCTTCAAGCTTGAGCATACATGTCATGCATTCCTAGCTTGGAACATAAGAAATCATGACACTTTCGTGAGAGTGCCTTAGTAAAAATATATGTAATCTGCTCCTCTCAACAAGTAGTGGGTGTGCAAATGTTCCATGTAGTGAC
This sequence comes from Thalassia testudinum, assembly GCA_037157565.1. Lineage (NCBI taxonomy): Eukaryota > Viridiplantae > Streptophyta > Magnoliopsida > Alismatales > Hydrocharitaceae > Thalassia > Thalassia testudinum. Next base: position 17,893,828 of record JAZHRO010000039.1, read on the forward strand.
CATGTCTCTGATAAAATGGTAATCCACCTCCATATGTTTGGTATGTTCATAGAACACCAGATTAGATGCAATGAAGGTAGCTGAGTGGTTATCACAAAACATAAGCACTAGAAGTGTAACTCGAATGCCAATATCATCAAGGAAGTTAACCAGCCACATAATCTCACAAGCAGTGTGCACCATAGCTCGGTACTCAGCCTCTACACTAGACCTAACAACCACTACCTATTTCTTACTTCTCCAAGTAACAACATTAGCACCAAGAAAGGTGGCGTAGCCCATAGTCGACCGCTTATCCTCAACAAATTCTACATAATCCACATTTGAATATGCATGTAAGTTCACATGCCGATTATTCCTCATATAGAGCCCCTTCGCAGGATTACCCTTAAAGTACCAGAGAACAAGATAGAGATCCTACCAATGACTGTATCGAGGGTTCTCCATAAATTAACTCGCCCTGCTGACTACGAAATTGATGTCTAGTCCAGTGACTATCATATATAAACTCTTCCCACAATACTCCTATATCTCTTTTTATCTTCAAATATGGGATCATCCCAGCCTCCCATGAGGCTCCATTAGAATAGACGAAGGCTTGGCCCCCAGCTAACCAGTCTCCTCAAGTAGTTCTAACACATACTTCCTTTGTAAGACTACCATCCCACTCTAACTCCTAGCAACCTCAATGCCTAGGAAATACCTCAGTACCCCCAGATCCTTAGTAACAAAGGTGGACTGCAAATAATATTTTGCCCCCTGAATGCCGTCGGTATCATTGTCAATAAGGATCATGTCATTCACATAGACAACTAAGATCACCACACCTAATTCTCTACGGCTAATAAAGATGGAGTGATCAAATGTGGAACCTCAAAGCTAAGCCACTCAAACCATGCTTTAAGGCTTTGTTTCATGTCATAGATGGCCTTCTTTAATCTGCATACCTTCTCTCCCTCAACCATGTAGCCCTGTGGTTGAGCCATGTAGACCTCCTGAAGATCACCATAGAGAAAGGCCTTCACGTCAAATTGATATAATGGCCTTACCTTATTGACTGCCACAAAAAGAATAACTCAAACAACGTTGAGTCTAACCACAGAAGAGAAGGTGTCAAGGTAGTCAACATCATAAGTCTATGTGTAGCCTTTGGCTACTAGTTTGACCTTCAACTGCTCAACTATCACATCAGGTCTGTACTTAACAGTGTAGACCCATCGACAATCAACGACCTTAGTGCCTTTAGGGAGGTATTCAGCTCCCATGTGCCTCGAGAAGTAAGGGTTGCCATCTCTTCATCCATTACTTGCCGCCAACCTAAATCCTGTGCAACCTCATGATAAGACCAAGAAACTGTTGTAGCTGGCAAGGATGTTGAGAAATGCTATAAAATAGAGTTGAGATGATCAACAAAGGTATGATGTGATATAGGGTGTAAAGTACAACTTCTTACAGCCTTCCTAAAAGCAATAGGAAAATCCTCTTGTTGTTTATCAAGGACATTTGGAATAGTTGTTGGTGGGGGGAAATGCTCCTGAGTGAGGTCAAATGACTCCTCAACCTACATAGAGGGAAGTGGCATAGACACCAAATCTTTCTAGCTACGCTCATTGGTATGGGTAAACCATCGTAGAGAAGAGCCCTCCTTTGAGTAAAAAGGCACCATCTCAAAGAAAGTGACATTAGTAGAAACATAATAACGCTTCCCCACATAATCAAAACTTTGATAACTCTTTTAGGACCTAGAGTATCCCTAAAACACACATTTGATAGACCAAGGGGACATCTTATCAATCACACCAAAAAGATGGATAAAACATGTGCACCCAAATATTCGCAATGACAATGCAAAAAGAGGGGCATCAGGCTGCATAAGAAGAAAGGGGGTATCCCCATTAAGAATAGGTGGAGGAACTCTATTAATCAAATAGGTGGCAGTAAGTACAGCATCCGCCCAAAAGTACTTAGAAACATTCATAGCAATCATAAAGTGCAAGAAACATCAAGAATATAGCACAATTTGCTCTCAGCTATCCCATTTTGTTGGGAAGTATGTGGGTAAGTGGTCTAGTGTAGAGTCCCATTATTGGATAAAAAATCCTAAACATCTTTTTGCATGAATTCAAATGCATTATCATTACGAAAAATTTTGATGCTCGTGAAATAAAAATTTTAAACTTCATTGAAAAACTTGCCAATAGTAAAACTTATTTTAGATCGATCCTTCAACAAAAAAGTCAATGACAATCAACTAAAATCATCAATAAAAATCACAAAATACTAGTAAACAGATCGATGACTTATCCAACAGGGACCCCAAATGCCACAATGAATTAAATGAAAAGCTGACAGATTCCTCTTATTTTGTCTGAACTAAAAGGAAGCTCGATGATGCTTGCCTAATTGATAGGCTTCACACTCCAAGGTGGCAGGGACAAGACTCCAAAAACATCTACCACATTTAGAAGCAGACGGATGACCCAGACGACGGTTCTAAAGCTTTGGATTAGTAGAAATAGGCACAACACCAACAAACAACTAAGTGTCAACATAGTAAAGGTTGCCTCTCTCAATCCCCCCAACAATCTTCTTCTCTATCCGAATGTCTTGAAAGAAAACAAAGTGCCCATCAAAAATCACCTAACAGGTAAGCTCTTTACATAAGTGATAATCAGAATAAACTGCAGGAAAACTCCAGGGCACACTAGACATCTGACAAATGTAGCAAATCAAAAAAATGAACATCTACAGTTGTAACAGGCAAATACGACCCGTTTGCCGAACGAACGAAAGTAACTGCAGATGCACATTGCACTGAAGCTAATGCATTCTTCTTACCAATGAGATGATTGGATGCACCAGAATCGACCACCTAAAAGGAGGTGAAAGTAACAGTGGCCAAGTTAGTTGAAGTACCCATGCTAGTAATCAAAGCAGTAGTCTCCTAAGAAGCAAAAGAGCTAGCAGCCTGACGAAGGAGCTCTATAAGCCATGCACAGTCAGATGCAGTAAGTGAGGGAATCCCATGAAGGGCAAACTCCCCCTTAATAATAGTTGAGTTGGCCCTGCCAGGTCGACCAAACTTGGCTAAGCACTTCTCAGGCGGGTGGTTGGTTCACTGGCAGTGGATACATGACTCATATGTACATACACATCTACGACCACACCACAACCAACACCAGAACCACCACAAATATCCAAAATGGAGTTATATTGTGTATGTCTAACTACCTTCATAAGCAAAGAGAAGACAAAAATGGATGCTTGAATACCTCCCTAAGTGAAGAGATAAACAAAATGAATGTCCAATTACCTTCTTAAGAAGGGAGAAAACACATCATCCAAAAATCTTCTTATGTATGGAGAAAAGATATCAGCCAAATACCTCCTTAAGATGGGAGAAAAGACATTACTTTCCAAGTTTAATTTGAGAAGAGTTAGTCAAATGTCCAAGCATCCTAGAAGCTTAGAACTAGACTTGTTAGAAGACAAATAAAGAGAATGAAACACAATATAAATGAATAGAGGGGATCAAGTTGATTGATCTTGACTTGTTATGTATCCAAGAACCCAAGTTACGATTCAGATGAGGTATTTTGATTTCTTCATTTAAGTAAAATACATTTGAAACTATGAAGATACATGTTTGGATTTAAAGTGAACTTGTCACATCATCAAGAAATTATCTTCATCAAACAAAAAGAAGACTTCTGAAGGAAGATTTGCGATGGAAACTTCCAGAAGCATTTGCCATGTTAGCTAAAGGCACCACATCAGCATGTGCAGCGACCAATGCCTGTAAATAAGGGATCAACCCCTCGTGAGTTTTATCTTCTTCCAATTCTCTTATATGTTCTTTTAGTCCACTTCCCCTCGTCCATTCTCCAGTTCCTACACTAGCTCCTGCAAGTAAGCAAGTGAGATTTACTATAATCAACCTTTGATTAGTGATTTACTGAAGAATCAGGATTCAAATCTTTGTTTTGCATGGTTGATTGTGATCTTTCTGTAGATTTTGGTGAGATGCTCTCATTTTGTGGGAATCTTGAGCTTAATCCATCCATGGATTAAGGTTTGAAGTCTTTAAGAAGGATGTTGCCTTTTATATCTAGTCTGCATATCCAAAGTAGAGAACACCGTTGGTAGGCATAGATAGGGAAACATCCTGGGATTGATGTCTGCTTTGGAAGGCTAAGGATGTTTTAAAAGTGAAGAATTTTCCTTGGTCCCACTCAGGAGAAAGGGAAAAGAAAAAGGATTTACAACTGGCTATTGAAGAGACTTTTTTTTGTAAAGGAGTAAATGAGGAGACTTACCACAAATGTGTATAGACAAATGATGCTGCTTGTGAGAGAGAATGAAAGGCATCTCATTTAATTAAAATCCTAGCTTCTCTTGTATAGAGAGGATGGATGGAAGAATTTCATGAAGAGTCCAAACAAAAATAAGAAATGACCAAAAAAAATAGCAAATAGCAAACCAAGGAATACGCACTTAAGCGCTTGAGGGGATAGCTTGTCTTGCTGCTCAAGGGCATGCACAAAGCATGTGCATCTAAAAACACAAAGCAGGAGAGCAAAAGATCTATCCATATCAGGATGCAACAACTGATGGGATTTCTCCTATCAAAACAAATGAGGGGACCCGATTAATCAAATATGTGGCCGTGAGTACATCATCTTTCCAGAACTATTTCGATACCTTCATAAAGAAAAAAAGGGTCCTGGAAATGTCCAAGATATGTCACAACTTCCTCTTAGCAATACCATTCTACTAAAAGGTGAAGGCATAGGATGTTTGATGTAAGGTGACATTCATGATAAAGAATGACTTCAACTCCTTCTGCATGAATGCTGGGCTATTATCATTGTGGAAGGTCTTGATTCAGGTCAAGTAGGCATTCTACACCTCTGCAAAGAACCACTTCACTATGTGAAGGATCTCAAACCACTCCTTTATAAGAAATACCCAAGTAGATCTACTCTAATCATCAATAAACACAACAAGGTATACGTGGCCTACAATGCTAGTCACGTGATACAGTCCCCAAACATCGCAATGGACCAATTGAAAGGGTAATCTGCTGCGCTCTTTAGTTCGTGGAGGAAAGGTAGATCGATGATGCCTTACAATCAAAGATAACAAATAAGGGCAGATCAGGGAACATTTGACAAAGCTTCCCAACGGAGGGATGTCCAAGTCTACGAGACCAAAGGAGATCTGTGGAAATAAAGGTCGCTTTGGCAAAATGAGCAAGAAGATCGAGGTAATATAGTACATCTTATATCCTCCACCAATAATCTAGTTAGTTTGCTTGTCCTGAAAATAGTAGTGGTGCTCATCAAATACGACTCGACATTTGCAATCCTTGCACAACTTACCCGCAGAAAGAAGACTGATAGAAAACTCAAATGTACAGTGAACATCTAACAACTACAACCTAGAAGTAAATTAAACATCTCCAACTACAATTACTGGAGAGTAGGAGCCATTCGCCAGCTTCGTGGAGGCAACTACTCTATTTTTATTCCCAACACCCAACAATCAACCTACAATGATGCCCAACAACTTGCTTCTGTTAATAATCAAGAAAAACCAAAGGTGACAACTCCACCACCCACTGACAAGCCATTTCTTATTTATCAACATCAATGCTTTAAGTTTATAATAATGATGACCAAGGCAAAGGAACACTAGAGTTCAACAACAGCCAACATGCCAGCATTGAAGTCGATTGACTTGTAGTCACCAATGCTTCAACCCCAACGGCCTTAAACATGACTCACCTATTACTATTGATCACAATGAAGGCACACCCACGCACTCATACAATTTGTAATCAAGAAAGAATTTTGGGACTCATTATCCACTTATCAACTATGTGGACTACACTACTTTCAATACTAATTTTTAAGGTTTCATTACAAAAGGCATTACCACCAGGGAACCACGAAATTATGAAGCTATCAAAGATGAGAGTTGGGTGCACGCCATGCAGGAAGAAATACATGCCATGCAGCAGAACAAAGCCTGGATCCTTCATCCTTGTACCTCGACCATAACATAAGAATGTAGTTGGTTCCATGTGGGTCTATAAAATTAACTATAATCCTAATGGAACCATTCAAAGCTAGGCTCGTTGCTAAAGGCTTCACTAAACAATACAAAGAAGATTTTAATGAAATGTTCAGTCTAACGATAAAGGTTAGGTTGTTACCATTCGAATTATCATGAGCTTGGACTTTAGCCATGATTGGAAATTGCATCAATTAGATGTTAAAAATACTTTTCTTCATGGGGATCCACAAGAGGAGATTTCTATGAATCGGCTTGACCATTTTGAAGAAAGGAGTCACACTGAGTTTGTTTGCAAACTCCAAAGGTCTATTTATGGGCTCAAGCAGGCCTCTCGTAGTTGGTTTCAAAGTTTCAGCAAAGTTATGGTTAACCTTGGATTTCAACAATGCTCCATTGATCACTCTCTTTTTATCTATGGATACCAAGAAGTCATGGTTGTTCTGTTACTCTATGTTGATGACATTGATCTCACAAGGAATTCAGATTCTTTATTTGACAAGGTAAAAGGGGAAATACATCATTACTTCAATATTAAAGACTTTGGTGCCCTTTGTTATTTTTTAGGAATTGAAGTTGATAGGTTCAACACCCACCTGACCTTGACACAACATAAGTACACCCTTGATTTGCTTCAGCAATATAATTTCTTTTATTGTAAGCATGTCTCCACTCCAACACCATCACAACACAAAATGTTCAAGGCTGACAATCAACAAGTATTTAACCCTAATAAATATTGTACTATGGTGGGTGCCCTTTAATACCTAAACATTATCCATCTAGACATCACCTTTGCCGTAAATCAGGTTTCTCAATACATGCACTCTCCCACTATTAATCATCTTAAAGTTGTGAAGCGTATTTTCTGATATCTCAAAGAGACAAGCACAAATGGCCTCTATTTTACTAGAAACACAGATTCGATACATGATATGCAAATCTTTCTCCTTATTCCGATTCTAATTTGGCAGGTGATCCAGATAACCAACGATCTATTACTAGTTATTGTATCTTTCTTGGGAATAATGTGATCTCATGGAAAAGTAGAAAGCAACAAAATGTTGCTATGTCTAGTACTCAAGAAGATTACCATGCCCTAGCTGCTACTATCAGCGAGACCATTTGGATTCATTCCATTCTCACCAATCTAGGAATTCGGAATTGGCATACGCCTATACAATATGACAATTCAAGTGTGCGTGCGCTTGCCATCAATCTTATTTTCCATGGTCAATCAAAGCATATTCAGATTGATCATCATTTCGTTTGAGAAAAAGTCCAAAATGGAGAACTTCTTGTTCTACGCATACCCACTGAAAAGCATATTGTTGACATTCTTACATAGGCAGTTTCTATTAAAGTTTTTCATGTTTTGAAAGGCAAACTACGCATTTCTCAACCCCGTGCTCAGTTTGCAGGGGATGATAAAACTATATTCTGGAAGGGTTTCTTATAAACATTTCATAGTTTTTTTGAAAAAGATAAACATTTCATCGTAAGTGGGTTGATTATGCTAATTGTACATTTCTTTGGCTACAAGACATTGCTTGTTTTATAAATAAACTTCCTAGGGCCTCCTCTCAAATAATTAAGAGTTGTAACCCTAGGCCCACAAAATCTCTCAAATTGAGTTAACAATTTTCTCATCTCTTGTGGTTTGTCTCTTGTTTTCACACAAAAGACCCAAAATAAGTCCACATTTGTACTTGTTAAATAATGTTTTTCGTTGATAGAAACCACCACACACATCAAAAGATGGTTTAAAAAACCACCCTCCGTATTTGGAATAAACTCAATCAATTATTACACTATTTCTTAAAAGTATCTTTTCACATAAATACCAAATTGTATTACAACTCTATCCATGAACCATATTTGGGATACAATCAATCAATTATTACATTATTATTAGAAAGTAACTATATCGCGTTATTTAGTCATATTACAATTCTCTTCTTTAACCACCAACTTGTATAGCAAGTTTCCCATTACAATTCTATTTCCCATTTGTAATGCAAACATTTACATTACAAAAAATAATTGTAATTCAAGTTCATTATGTATATTACAAGCTTGTTTTCCACTTGTAATACAAGTTTTTTTACTTTTATTATAGTAAATACTTGTAATACAAGTTCATCACATGTATCACAAGTCTGTTTTCTACTTATACAAGTTTTTGCACATTCGTTTATAATATTTGTAATACAAATTCATAGCATTTATTAAAAGTTAGTTTCTCACTTGTAATACAAAGTTTCACATGTATTACAAATCAATTTTTCACTTGTAATACAATTTTTTGCACTTTTAACAGTAAATATTTGTAACACAAGTTTGTATTACAAGTAGTTCTAAGTTGTTACTTTTATTACAAGTATACGTGTAGTTCCCTTTTGTGAATGTAATTAATATTTTTGTCTTCACGTTTTAAATGCTCCACTCATCCGAGATTTTTAATTGATTCATATTTTTGTAAAGCTTCATAAATGATGAGCATTTCTCAATTAAAAAAAAAAGCAAGTTCATTATTATTACCTAGTGTAAAACCACTACTATTTTTTAAGGTTTATTTATGGAATGTTGGATTTTTCATCGATGCATTTTCTACCTTTTGCCTTAGTTTGAGCACAGTACATTGAGGATACAACCTATATGTTAATGTTATATTGTTGTATATGCATGTTTATTATTGGCAACTTTTATGCTCTCAAGTTTACCTTCTCGTCTAATATATCTTACTCAAACTATTGTTTGTCTACTATGACATAAATGTAGAAGTTATACGTTATTGTAAGCCCGTAATGATAATTATGATATATGATTAGTTTAATGACATATGTGTGTGTGTGTGTAAGTCTCTAATGATATATAACAATATATGTATAAGTTATTATATCAAGTCTGTATTACACTATAAATATAGTATATTATAATGTATGTCCATGTTTTGTTTTGATAGATACATATAATATATATTTTTTATTGTTCATTTTATCTCAAAATTATATATATGATATACATGTGTACACATTGTACAATTACATAACTATATATATATTATTTTTACTCAAATATGATAGAATCAGTGTTTCTTCTTTCACTTAAATAGTGTTACCATTTATTTCTAATGAAAGTTGATGCTATTGTAGAAGTTAGGCATATTCAATATTTTAAAAAATAAAAGGACTCATTGTCTCAATTCAATCAGGTGATCATCTTTTGTTGCCTCTCACATCGGGTGATTAAGGAGTTTGTCGCCTTGCTTTCGCCTAACGCCTTATCAGCTTTGTTTCCTCCTAATGGGATCAACAAACTCCATGAGCTTGCCTGTTGAAGTTCAACATTCTAAATACCAAACCTCATCTTCATTTGGGCTAGGCTCCAATGACCAAGACTTGAAACTAACTTCTTTTCTTACATTTTCTTCAACTACACGTATACCTGGTCGAGCGTAAGGTTGATTTACAAATAGACCCAAGATGAAGAAGCTCACTTGATTTTCAAATACGTCCTTTTTGCAAGATGTTATGTTTTATATTCTCCATAGTATGGTAATTACGGATTGGTGTCTTTTTGTCTTGTGCTACTTGAGTCAACTTTATGTTTATAGCTTTGATTTTTCAAATGTTTGCAATGTATAATATAAATTTTAGCAAGTAAACTAATTATTTTGTACTTTTAAATAAAAATTACAACAATGCATACTCATCTGCATATCACATACTCTCTATGCGGTAACCCAACCGACCGAATATCACATACCAACTTTCTAAGCCATATTTAGATCTTTAAGGTAATTTAGCTTCTCCAAAATTAAATGATATTGACTTCTTATCGTATGTTATATTTAAGCTACAATTCTTACATTTATTGCTCCTGTTACAAGTTTTAATAATTACATTTGTTGAGCCATGAGTTTATCGTAAATACCTAAATGTTTTATAGAGTTAGATTGTTAGATCTTAGGATTAGTATTAATGTTTATCAAGTTGTTCTGACACAATCATATGAAAGTTACGAGCACATAATAACAACGGAATTCTAATTTCCATTGTGTTCATTATTGTCCTTCCTATGAAGTCATAATAACAATGCTGCAAATCAAGCTTTCAAAAGAAAGTGTCACAAAGATGGACCTGGGAAATTATGAGCACATAATTAGAATATGTATCAAGGAAAAGAATTACAGGACACTGATAATACTTGAAACATACTGTCTCCATCAAAAAAAATACTGTCTCCTTCAACCAGAAACAAAGAAAAAAATAGTACGGGAGCTTACAGCAGAGGCATACTCCACAAGGATAGTCGCAAGAGTGTGATTGTAAATGGATTTTTGACCTCCTGAATTGACTGTAAGTTCTGAACTAAAAAAAAAAAACACATAATTTACATGTAAGTAAAAAGAAAAAGAAAGTATGTTAGCAGAGACAAAGTCAAGATTTTCAAATTCTGATTAATTTATTTTAGCAAAAGTAAATAGCACTTCGAAGATGATTGCCACAATCATTTTTTTACTTACCAACTAATTTTGCATCTGTTTATTTTTCAACAGTCATCCACCAACACATCATAACTAGTTACGAACCATCATGTATAATAACATCACAGCTTCCCAGGAATCTCTTGCTTGATCTAAAAATTCATACATTTAGCAGGTAGGTATGAATTACATATTTCTCTCCCCCAGAATTCATTGCTGCTATCTGAATAGATCGATATGGTTCGGTGGTTCCATCAAGGCATATTATAATTAGCACATATAAAAGTTGAAATATAATCCTTGAGATACGCTGCGTGTACTTGTCCTATATTGATACCAATGGTCCACCATAATCAAAATCCCTCCAAAACTATTAAAAGCAACTTGCATGATATGGGTACATTCTCAAAGAAAAACCTTTCTCCATTAGAAACCATAGCATTGGCCTCGAACTAGATAGCTGATGGCATAACCATCAAACACACCCTCGCCCCCCTTCAATCAAAAGGCAATTAAGAGCCATCCATGCGACCTTTCCATTAAAAGAGCAAGCCTCATTTTTGAAAATCCAGCATCATGATTTTCCAGTACACGCTAGTTTTTCAGGGTCAAGTCGCTTGCATGCCACTTGGGTTCTGATCATAGGGAAGATGAATTCATTTCAGATGGACCATAGCATCTTCGCCAAAATAGATAGAAACTAGAAAGTAACAGGCGAATATGGAGGTCCAGAGTTTTCCAGGTCAAGGAGGATCAAGGGGTATCCCTGTGGTCATCAACCAACAGTGGAACTTTCGCAGGTCCATAGATTGACACCGTTAAGAGAGACACCTTTAAAGATTTGATTTTTCAGAGGGAGTGAATCCCACATCAGTCATGAAAAGGCTTATTGGGCTGCAGAAACAGATTCCACTTGCTGCTTGTCCAGGGAATTTGAGTAATTCAATTATCTTATCTAACTACTAAAAGAAGGGTTGGCTTCTCATCATCTGGTCATCCTATCTACCCTATCTAGAGCTTCTACCCAACGCCCCATAGAAAACGTGTCTCATTCTTCTCCAACGAAACGAGCGAGCCCTAACTAGGGATCTACTTCACGATTTTTCGAGAGAATCAGAGAGAGATTTAATGACAACATAGAGAGTGAATAGGAACTGTATGACAAGAAGATTAAGGATGGAATACGAGAGGGTTATCGAATCGATACCTCTGGCGTGGGACGCCGTGGAGATAACCGTGAAGAGTAGAACGAGCAACAGATTAGTATTCCACCGCCCGATCATCTGCGACATAGGTGTCGGTGAGCGGCCGCGAGGCCCTAGATTGGGGCAACGATCGCCGCTCTCGCCTTTGTGGCGTAGTGGTCGGTCGAATCGCATTGATCGGAGAGGCGATCGAGATGATTGGGCGTCGTCGTTTCTTCTTCGTGACGGCGACGGAAAAGGTTATATATATATATTTATTTATTTATTTATTTATTTATTTATATAGGAATAGAGAGAGAGTATGTCAATTGTACACACTCTCAAACGTAAGATAGCAGGTATTTATATATATATATATATATAGAGAGAGAGAGAGAGAGAGAGAGAGAGAGAGAGAGACGGGGGGGCGGCGGGGGGGAAGAGAATGTGCGCACTCCAGAGAATATATATCAACCTCGACATTATCTATTAAGGTTACAGTAAGACTGAGAGGATTTCATTATTTTGGATATGCAGATGATGATAAAATAATCATGGATAAATACCTAGAAAAAGTTTTATAAAATAGTGAAGATTTCCTAAAATTATAAGTCAATTTTCCTATAAAATCAGTCGACTTTTTCATGTCCTTAAATTATCTAATTTCAAGGTTTTTTCTGATGGTATCACCGCTTTTTACGAGTTGCACGTGAAAAGGAACTCCACCGTTATAAATGAAGATTATGAACCATTGAAATTTAAGGTTTGCGTCTCATAAGATCACAGGGATAAATCATTAGATGTTTGATTGTGGTATAAAGATACGTAATAAAATAAAATAATTGATAGTATGATATAATATTGGTAGATAATTTTTTAATATTATAATATAAGGATGAATGGGTTAATGTAATATAATTATTTTTTTTAGAAAATATAATTAATATATTTTAATAGATATATTATATTTAAATAGATATATTTTAATATATGTTGATATTGATGTGATATAGTAAATAATTTAATATTAACATTGATCGGTATAATGAAATAGATTATATATTTTAACGGTTAAATTAATTCTTTTAACTTATTTTAATTACTTTTTAATTGAAAGATAACATTTAATTTATTTTTCAACCAATAAAATATCTAGGTCTTTGTTACATGATTATATATCATTAGAAACTTAAATATGCTCCTAGGTCATCCCAACTATCCGATAAGGATAAAAATTCAAATGCTTTATGAAGTACTTTCATGGTCTAAAAGTTTTTGAATAAAAACCAAGAAGAGGGACCTAAGTTAAAGTCACCATCCTTACGTACTTTAAGTGACGGTGGTCGATTTCTCTCGATTTGATTGTATAGGATTATAGATTATCTATAAAATAAAAGGATGAAATATTAGTAATAGCATCGAAGAAATAGCAATAATCGAAGGACACATCCCGTAGAAGAAAAACATGGCATTACTACTATATGGTCGACCAACATAATGTAAATTATAATATGCCTGAGAGGTCATCTTCTACTTCAAAGGACGTTAGTCACCAGATAAATACAACTCTTCCTCCTTAACTTTCATTTAAATTCTATTTTATTCCTTAATTACTAAAGCTCCCCCAACAAGGTTTTTAATCATCTCCTCTTCCTTAAATATTTCTTAAATGGTTTCAAGTGTTAGAAGAAGATTTTATATATATATATATATATATTAGTACACTTTTAATACGGCGCATGTGTTGTGAATCCCATATTCTTAAATCAAGCATAATTGATACAAGTTTTTGTTTTAATAGTAAATTTAAAGTAGACTTGGCCAATGGACTATTGGTCCTCACGCACCCAAACTGCTAATGGATCGAGCTTGGGTTGAACAAAAATTTTTACTTCAGCTCGACCTATTGTTGGGCCCAGTAATTAAATGGTTAGACTTGGCCCAACTCTTTGAGTCAAAATAAAGAAAGATATATATGTGTGTACTTTTTTTTTTACCAACCAAAATTACGGTACATGACAAAAAGGACACGACAATACACAAAGGTACACCCATAACTACCACTCTGTCCTTCCCACGTAAACCCTTCAACAACTCCAGCAGTCTCCTCTCCTACTTGCCTCCTCTACCAACCATCCTTGTTTCCCCTCTCCGTCACTAGCCACCCTCCCTTCCCCTACCCGCCTTTCGATGCTACCAGCAAATAAGAATCAATTACTATTGGATACCAAAAAGATATTCTTTATATGTTTAGTTGGAGAAATAATTAGAAGGGACAGAAAAGATTTAAAAGAATAAGAGGAATTTGAAATTTTTATTCAATTATGTTTGTTGTCACATCAAAAAATTAAAATTATTTAATTCGTTTGAGGTGTTTAATAGGAGGAATAAATAAATTTTATGTGGTGAAGTTAAGAGAGAGAGAGATGAGAGAGGTAGAATAAATCAGTAGAATAAACAAATTTCACCTCTTTGGCGAAATTCGTTTATTCTAATATTCACCCCTCAATTCCGAAATCCACCTACGTCAGAATAAAAGCTGCTAAACGCAAAAGTCGACCCTAATTCCCTCTTTATTCCGCCAAACAAACAACCCCTTAGGCAAAGAGGCCTTCAAAAACCTTAATTTTCATATACTTATGAGTTGACTTCTATGCCTAGGCACTAGCTAATCACACTCACGTCACACTCATATGTCATCTCATTTCATAATGTTGATTAGCCAACATTTATGTAATTAATTATGGTGTTGGAACTAATCTAGTACATTAATAACATTGACTTTTGTTCAACTAGCGACTAATTCTCAGTGGTTGACACTACCTCTCGACTAGTCGACCACCACTTCACTTAGGCTCTGTTTGTTTTGGAGGTTTGGGTCATGTGCACCACGTTTGGGCCCATTTAACCCATCTTAAATGAAACACGAGAGAAGGGTTGAAATCTCGGTAGGAAAGCCAACACGCTCCCCCTCCCATGTGAGGTTTTATCCTGACTTCTTCCCCCCGCCCGAAAAAAATGGGTGTGACTCGTATACTGTGCCCTCGCGATTGGGGGTGGGAGTTCGTTGCAAACCCTAACCTCTATACAGGAAGGTCCTGGGGGTGGAGTTCTTGATCAATGATCTAGGAGGCGATGTGGTAGGGAGCAGAGTTCCATCATTGATGTTGATCGATGATCGAGGAGGCAATGTGTCGATCAGCTGATGATTGGCAATGGCATTGGGAAGGTGGTCGATTAATGGCTAAGGTGATGTTGTCCTTTTTTCGTTGTTTCGATGGTCTTCCGTAGTGAATCCGTGGCTTGTTGCACGATCTTTTCACTCTCGTCAGCTTTTGATCGACTTTTTTTTTGCGTGATTCACTCATCTTCCCAGCCCTCTCATCAGCTTTCAATGGTTGCCTTGTTATGGTTGAAGGAATATATCCTTCACCATCTGCTAGTAGGTGAAGCTTTTACTCATAGAATAAAGACGTTTGAAACTATCAGACGATGGATTCTCGTGAGATAGCGTGGATTCTTTTGCCTGCTATCAACGATCTCTTGTCCCTTCATGGCAAACTCGCATGCTTCAGGCTCTCATGTCTCCACCATCAATGGTGGCAGATGGAGGAGAATATGTAGTACTATGAGGAGGAGAAAGGCTTATTAGAAGACCCTTCAACTCTAATGCCAAGCACTCATCCTCATATTGTTGCTCTTCCTCTACGAGAAAGGGGAAGAAGAGGATCAGCAATCCGAGGGTTCGGAGGGTGAGTCAGGTAATGTGCAACAAATTTTTCCTTTATAATTTATGGTAGAGCTGTGATATCTTGTTTTCGCTATGGTTACGTTTCAGCCATCGAGAATGATGATTTGTTTCTGTAGTTAACGTCTATGCTTGTTTGTTTGGTTGGTTATGGGGATGAGTAATTTGATTTTGCATTTGCTATCTTACATGAGAGATCTTTGGGGGAAGGAATACATGTTGATTCCAATTAATATCAAAACTATGAAACATTCAGTACTAGCCATATGTTCGTTATGCATTTGCATTTTAAACACTCTGTTAGTGTAAAGGTTCCTTGAGTCCTGTAGAGAGAAACCATAATAGAGTTATAGTGCTCCTCCACCAACCGCAAAGTACATAATAATGGTCTTGGACTAAAACATCCCCAAAACATTTATAGAATCCAATTCCATGTCAACAAATAACACTAGCTATTTTAGATGTGACTTATTTCCAAATATGAACAATGAACTAAAGTACTTGAGCAGTAAGGAGTACCCTAGCCTGAACATTTCACGAAGACCCATGCATCCTAACTAATGAGAATTCCAATGTTCTTATTTTTCCTTAAAGGATGAGAATTCCAATGGTTATCACTGATCGTGAGATGAAGAATTGCATGTTGCATTTCATCATGAAGATAGGGTGATAAAGTTTTCTACTCTTTAATTTCAATATCTGCACTTCTATTCGGATGGTCAACTCCCACGTCTCATGGAAGAGGGTAACTTGTTATTCATCTATCTACCAACCAAAGCATCCACTATTTCTCAAAAATGAAAACCTTACGTAACACTCCTTTCTTAATTGAAGTATGTAAAAAGTCATCATTATTAGAATCTTTATATTTCATCAAAATGAACATCAAGAAGATAACCTCAAGGAGATTTACTCTCTTCCCTAGCTCTTCCCTAGAAATAGATATATGCATATTCCTATTTGAAATTCTCAAAGCTTCTCACCTATTGATGTCCATGGAAGAAAATGATTGCCAGTGAAGCTTTCACATAGATATCTTGAGCATTCATTCCGTAAATAAACATAAATTGGTAAGCTTAATCAGATGATTGACAAAAATTTTATAACAATAAATAGCAAATCTACATGTATAAATTGCTCGTACAACCAACTTACCAAAGATTGAAGGTATATAGGGGTGAACTTGATGCCTTCTCCAAAAAATGCCATGGGAGTTGATATGATAAAGGAGATAATAGTAATTATTGAATACATGATTTTATTGTCCATTGAGTCCTGTTTGGGAAGATTAACCACAGTGGCTAGTTAAATTTGCAACTAGAACAATTTTAGCATACTATAAAGTGAATTTCATTACCACTGCCTACAGAGGGAAACTATTTATAGCTAAGTAACACATAATGTAGTTTGATTAAAGCTTGATACATATTCTTTATATCATGGTCATCAATTTCTTGCTCAACACATTACAAGACTGATTGGACAAATTTGAAGCCATCACACTCCAGAAATCATACCTATTAGATATTGATGATTCCGATTATATAAGGTAAATATATTGCATCTGTGAATGAGGAGTACTCTCCTTTTGAGTATTCTCCTTGTAGTTTGTAGGTAGAAGTTTTTCTCGATTTTTTTTGTTGCTTTTAATTATTGAGACTTGTTTAATGGGTGGTTAGGAAGATATATCGGGTTAAATTGTATGCTTATGTATTTGTTTTGCAAGGATCTTTCATGTTTCAATTTAGATGATTTGGTAATGAAGCATTTTCCATTGAATATTAGGTGACTCGTGGGAGGAGGTTGTTTCAGTTGAATCAATTTATCATGTCACAAGGTTACTTATTTCTTGTCATAGTTTCATCTTTGCAAATTGTGTTAAGAAATATAGTTAAGGTGAAGAGAAGTGAGAAATATAAGTCACTCTTGTGGCTTTCTTTACTTTATTAGTAATTTTAACTACATGGAATTATACATAGGTCTATATTAAATAGAAAGAACTTTTGGTAGAAGATTTCCTATTATAACCCTAAGTATAATGAGTGGATGTTTTCTATCCACTGTTACGTAGAGTGACATTGTTACAAGTTATGACTGTCATGTGTGGAATGGCAACATTGAATCCATCCTCTTCCAAGACAATTAAGTGCAAGAATTGGAATTACGAGCTGACAACTGAGTTACTTAAGATCCTGAGGAGGCACTATGACATTGGTCATTGGAGGGAAGGATCGTTTAGTAAGAACGTATGAAATGAGATCGATGCGGAGTTTGAAATTGCAACACATATCAACTACTTACATGTCCAGAATTGAATAAATGGAAGGAGTTTAAGAGGAAACATAGCCAATACATTCAGCTTTTGAGCAAGAGTGGATGGGGTATGGATCCAATGATTAATTGTCCAGTTACACCATCTCCATATGTATGGGATGTGGTAACATTTATCTTTTCTCCCCGCATCTTTGTATATTTCAGAATTTATTTCATATAAGTGTAAGGTCATTTCCTACCATGTCCTTTGTCGTAGCTATCGGTGGAACTTAGGTGCCTACTAAATAAGCAATTCTATATTGAGATGACGTCCACACAATTGTTGAGAGAGATACCGCAACTGGGGAACATGCTATGTCATCAAACAGAGATGTGGTTGTCATCGATTTGACTAATGATCTCCCTAATGAACATGTGCATACATTCACTCCACCTCAGTTCCAATTTGGATTCACTCCAAACGAGGAAGGATGGAGTTTCCTACAAGCACCATACACGGGTCCTTCGTTATTTGGTAATTCAACAATCCCTTCCTCATCAAATTCGAATCCTACACTAGTGCATGGTGAAGCCCAACCGCAGGTTCGCCTCAAAGCAAGTGGGATGAAGCAGCAATCAACTGGATCGTCTAGCAGGGGAAAGCATAGGAGTTCTAGTGGATCCACTACAGCAGCATTATCAGCTAAAGCTGACGAGTTCACTTCCTTAATGAGGACTCTTGTTAACCATCACATATCTCCGCAATAGACAGGTAACTCCGTGGGTGAGGAGATCCATTATTGTTTACGCTTACTAAGGCAGAGGGTGCTAGGAATTGCTCTAGATGATGTCGTTACAATTGCAAACTTACTAACGCACAGATCCCAGAGGGCTATTTTCAAGGATCTTCTCCCATATGACTCTAAGTTTGGTGCACACCTCCGTAGGCACATAGGAAGTGACTACGACTTCTCATAGAGGACCTACGATGCTGCAGGATTGACTCTTATCCTATTTGTATTGTTAATTGTTCTTCAAATTTGGACAATATGTTGCAGTAATTTTCTTATGTAATTCCTATTTGAACAATGTACTGAACTTTATGTGACACTATGTTTGAATTACATTGATTGAACTTCCATCTGTATCATATATGCAAGTTTCTCCTATCCTTAACATGTATAACAGGAATGGATTCCAATGATGAGAGGTCATCTTTAAGTGACAGTAGCATCGAGGGAAGTTCGCTTCCACCCGTCGAGGTCATCTTGCCTCTTGCAATAGACTTTCCTCCATTTGATGATGAACCTATCTCACATGAATCTCGCAACGTCAATCCAAACTTCGCTGGTCACATTTGGGTTCATGAAATTCTAAATGGATTCTGAAGGAGATGTTGTGATGAGTTCAGGGTAAGCAAGGAAGCATTTACGACAATTGTGGAGTTTTCAAAGGAGAGAACATGTAAAGACCTGTTCTGTTCTAAGCCTTTTAAGACGTCTAGACTGTCAGTCAAACATCTGGTCAAACATCTGGTCAAACATCTGGAAATTGAAAATTTTGTACACAGGATCGGTTCTGCGCTTGGCTGTGCGTAGGCCACTGAAATAGTGGCGACGGTGACTAGGTTTTGTTGTTTGTTATAGAAATGGCGTTGTAGTACAGATAGTCATTGCCACTATTACAATTTTACTCGGAAATAAAAGGTTTCCCGAGGTCGAACTCAGAGAGCAAACTATAATTCTAGAAGTACAATGTTTCTATTACAAAAATGAGAGAGAGAGAGAGAGGTAGATTGGTCTCTTAGCTTTTTCTTCTTCTCTTCTTTCCCTCTTGTCTTTGTCTTCTTCTTCTTCTCCCTCTTTGCTTGATTATCCTCAGTTCTTCTGTTCTTTCTTCTACTTTATCTTCCTTCTTTCTCTTTTTCCCTTTGATCTTTTTGTCTTTTTTCTTTTTCTTCTTTCCTTCTTTTCTTTCTTGTTGCTTTCAGCTGCGGCGCCTGTTCTTCTTTCCTTCTTTTCTTTTCCTTCAGCGCGTCGTCTGATTTCTCAATCAGACGACTTAAGTAGCACCTGCTACAGTGCTTCCTCGGTGCTCCTTCTTCTGCTTCTTTCTTCTTCTCCTTCCTCTTCTTCTTGCAGTCCTTCTTCTTCTACTTTGCTTCGAGCAGCCCTGGCTGCTTCTTCCTTCTTTTTCTTCTTGCAGTCCTTCCTCTTCTGCGGTCTTCTTTCTCCTCTTCTTCTTCTCTGCCTGCACACTCACTTAGCTTGGTCAGAGCAAAACCTAACCCTACCCTCCCCCGCGTCTCTCTCTCTCAGATTTCGCTCGTAGGATCGCTCTCCCAGAGCCGGGCATTCAGGTACAGGTACGCACCTGGGCCCAGGCCCACCGGCGTAAGGTGGTGGGCGAGGAGTGCAGGTCGGGTATACGGGTCGGGCCAAGTCCGCGGGGGGTGGTCGCGGACGAGGCCGGGTGAAGTGGGTGAGAGGGACCTCACCCCGTGTGACTGAGGCAATAAGCCTGTCACTTTTACAATTTATGCGCAGGCGCGGCTTCGAAATCCCACGATGTGGGACTATCTTCTATGCTGTCTTCGCGCGCGCCCGTAGGACGACTCCACCTCGCCCTCTGATCAGCTGCAGCTGGTGTCGGTGCCAACTGACGAGGCAGGAGTCTTCGCGGACTTCCCCCAACCTGCAGCACCTGGGAATCTGGGGCTGCAGGGCCTGGAGCTTGCCTCGAAGCTGCTTCAGTCGTCGTTAATGGCGGCTGGAGCAGCGAACCTGATAGACAAAAACACGGCCCTTCGGCCTAATCAAACAAGTGGGGGACCTTCGCCGTGGCATGGCGAAGGTGGTGCGGGGTGTGGCAGGTCGTGGGACGGCGTCTGGTGGCGGGGCTAGGTCGGACAACGACCGGAAAAATGGGTCTGTTTGGTGGAGTGTGGTGGGGGTGTGGAGTGGTAATGGGTGGGCGGAGGTTGCTCAGTGTGGTGAGGCGGAGGTTCTGTGAGGGTCGGCGAGGCGTGTGGGGCTGTGGAGCGATGGGGGTGTCTCGCCGGAGGGTAGCCGGAGACGAAGGGGGTGACGGTGGTCAGGAGTGGTCGAGGGGTTAATTGAATGTAAAATAGTGAGGAAAAGAAAGAGGGGGAGGTGGGGAGAAGTTCTGACCTAGCTGTAGGGACGAAGGAGGCCGGAGCGGGGCGGCAGTCGTATCGACTGTCGCCGGAGAAGAAGATGCCCAGAGAGAGGGCGGCGGTGAGGAGAGAGCGGGAGGGCGCGCGTTGGGTACGGCGCGACGCGGGAAGAGCGGGCGAAGGTGGCTCTGCTGCTGGTATTGCAGCAGAGCGACGAGGAGGGGGAGGAAGAACCGCCGGAGCTGGTGGGCTTCTGCCGGAGTGGGAAGAGAGGGAAAAAGAGGGTGTTTCTCCATCAGGACCGAGCTGCCTTCTTCTACAGGTGGAGGCGACTTTTATAGAGGTGAAAGCAGAGAGGTGGGCGAAGGGAGGCGACATGCCTCCCTCACCGGAGGACGGCCGGAGTAGGGACCCATACCTTCCGCTCGTTCGCACGGAAGGTATGGGCTGCTGCAGAGACCATGGAGGTGTCCCTGCGACAGCAGACGTCGCAGGGAACACCCCGTTGAAAGGGCAGAGGTCCTCCCTCACCCTGCGCGGCGCCATGCTCCACACAAAGTCGCCGGAGCATGGCGCTGCTCAGGGTTTTGCAGGGAGGACCTAAATGCAAGGAACGATGAAGACTTAGGGGGCTAAAACGTGAGGGTTTCAAAAGTTGAGGGTCAAAAGTAATAGATGAGGACTAAAATGCAAAGTCGGTCAAGAAGGTCTCTTCTTAGGCTCAAGTTTTTATACATGACTAAATAGGACCTAAGGATTCTAATGATGAATTTTATTTCTAGATCAGACCTTGTTTGACTGGTCAATTTACGTAAAAACTCAAATTAAATCATCAATTGGACATGGTTCTCAATGTAGGTCAAAATAGGTTCCCAAGGCTAAATTTAAGGTTCTAAACCCTAGAGATTATTTTTCTATGAATTTTAGAGGGTTTAGTCGATTTTTACTTTGCCTCAAACCTCGTGAATTGAAGTGGGTTTGTTTTAGGGTTATAGGATGTCATTTAATTTCTTGGAGTTGCTGTAACCCTAGTTGGATCAACTCATCCCACTTTCCTTCCTATGTTTGGACCCTAAGTTACCTTGTTTACAGATTGTGTTGGTGAAATTGCATTTTTACCCCTTAGTTCCTGTTTTCTTCATAAAGTCAGAATTCTCTGAGTCAAGCCTTTCTATAAGTTATGTAGGAGCTTTTTATTGCAAATCTAGGTTAGATGGTGCTAGTTTAGGGTTTATGACGAGGTCCTCATCAGCCACTTTCGTCTCTCTTTCTTCTTCTCTTCCCTCTGCCGAACACTAGCCGCTCTCTATATAAGAGCCTCACCCCCCTTCCTCTCTTCTCCACTCCACCACCACCACCTTCCTTCCTCTCCACTGCCGTGGGAGGGACGAGCGAGAGAGAGGGAGCTAGAGCGAGGAGCGAGGAGGAGTGGCATGAAGGAGGAGGAGGTTGAGCTCGCTAGTTCGTGGGAGCTCGCCGAAGGGTGTATGGCCGGAGCGACACGTGCGGGAGGAGGAGCGCGTCGGGGGAGCCGTCCCCGACTTCCTATTGCAGTCGGAGCTGCAACGAGAGGGAGGAGACGCGACTGCGTGTGGCGAGAGGAGCGGGAGCTTGCTCTAGTTCTAAGATTTTCCCAGAATTAAACGTCTAGAATGCCGTCCAGACGACGGGTTGGACGTCTGGTGATGGTGACGGGTTTTTCACCATCCTCAGTTTGATTTATTTATTTATTATTTGAATATTTCAAAAATTCTCCGAGGTCAAACTCAGGGAGCAAGCTTGATTTTAGAAGCATAAAAATCACAGTTTACAATAATGTACTGTTTTACAAAAAAAAAACTAGAGAGGAAATAAATTTTTTCTTTTCTTTTCTTCTCTCTTTCTTCTTTATTCTTCTTTCTCTTCTTCTTTCAGTCTTCAGACGTCTGATTCCATGAATCAGACGCCTTAAGTAACGTTCTGCTACAGTGCACGTCTCCTTCTTCCTTTCTTCCCTTGGCTACTATTGCTGCTGCTTCTTCTTCTCCTTGGCTTTTTCTTCTCTTCTTTTCTTCCCTACTTGGCTCTTTCTTCTTCTTCAGCTCCTGCTCCTGTCTTCTTCTTCTTCAGCTTCTTCTGCTTGGTGCGGCTAAGTCTTTAGCCGCTTCCTCTTTTCTTCTTCTGCTTCCTCTTCCCTTTGCCTTCTGTGTTGCGCCTCTTCTTCTTCTTCCTCCTTCTTCTTCAGCTTCCCTACACAGGCATGGTTAGGCAAAAACCTGCCCCTACCCTCCCCGCATCTCTCTCTCTATTTCACTCTCGGGTTCGCTCTCCCAGAGCCTGCTCAGGTATACGAGTCGGGTTAATGCGCCCAGGACTAGGCCCACCAGCATGCTGTGGTGGGCGAGGTGTGCACGGGTATCGGGTCAGGCAGCTAGGTCCGCGGAGGAGTGAGCACGGATGAGGCGGTGAGTAGGCGAGGGGACCTCACCCCATGTGACTGAGGCGATAAGCCTATGTCACTTTTTCAATTTAAATGTCTGCGTCGACTCAAAAACATACAAAGTGGGACTAAACGTCCCACCTTCTTGTTGCGCACCTGGCGGCAAAGAGCGTGAGCGATTGCAACGACAGCTAAGGCCTTCGAGGCCGATTAACTACCTGAAGCTGTACGCGGACGTATTCTGCGCAACCTGGGCTCGTATCTTGGAGCTGGAAAGGCCTGGAGCTTGCGAGCTTGCTCCAAGCTCGATGTCAATGGCGGCGGAGGCTCGAGACCTGAAACCACGAATACGGCCTTGCAGCCCTGTTAGAATGCTCGGCGAGCTTCGCCAGAGCACGGCGAAGATGACTCGAGGGTTAGCGTGGCGTGAAGATGCCTGTGTGCGTGTGCCTAGGGCACATTGTGTGCGTGCAGGTGGGTGTGTTCGAGGGAGGGTTTCAGTGGGTGGCGCGGTCAGTGGAAGATCGCAAGATGATCATGTTGGTGCTAGAGCACCACGATCATTTGTTTTGATGATAACAAAACATGTGTTATTTAACATTTGCAATTTGAGTCCTAGATTTCAGGTCAATTGCAAATGAGGACGTGTTTAGACGGAGTTCGAGCTCGCATCCAGGACGGATTAGAGGAGCTTGACGGAAAACAGAGGAGGTTCGCGTGGAGCGAAAGATTGAAGATGGAAGGAAATGAAGAATATGATAGATTTCCTTCTTTTGTACTTGTATTTTTCGTTTCTTTTGTTGCTCTTTATTTCCTTAGATATTTTATGTTAAAGAGCCTCAAAGAACCCTAACAGTAGTCCTAGGAACACCGGCACAACCCTAGGATACTTAGGTTTTCTGTAGAATACTTAGAAAACCAATATAGGGTTCAAACAGCACTTCCAGACGTCTTATTCCCAAATCAGACGTCTGATAAAGTATTCTAAGACGTCTGACTGTTGTTTCAGACGTCTGATAACTGTTAGGCTGGACATAGGTAGTTCTGTCTGATGAAATCAGACATCCAGACCTTAGACCAGACGTCTTAGAAGACGTCTGATGGATTTGCCAGACGTCCAATTAGTGGACCGTTGGACACTCAAGAATATGACCGTTAGAGCCTTATCAGACGTCCTTAGGCCTTTCCAGACGTCTGATAATTGACCGTTTTGCCTCGGCTGACCCAAAATCTCTTCTCAGAGATTTTCTAGCCGTTGCAACGTTTGGAAATCAATTCCCACAGTAAAAGTAGGTTTCCAGACGTCCATACATAGTGCCAGACGTCATGTATGTCGTCTGAGGGACTTGCACAAAAACCCTGTTTAGATCTGATTCAAGTCAGGGAGAAACCCGCATAGAATCAGACGTCTGACCTTGAAATCAGACGTCTTAAAGTGGCCTTCCAGACGTCTGATGCCAGAATTAGACGTCTGATCACCCTGTCAAATGTAATCATTGTCCTGATTTCGACCTGATTCTCTTGGGCTTTGCACCCAACGGCTATAGAACCCTTCCTAAGCCTTCCAAAGCCTTCCTAAGGCCTCTATAAATAGAGGGGAACCTTAGAAACACATGACACACTTGGATACACTTAGCTACACACTTTCACACTCTTTTGTGTCCAGAAAAGATCTTGCTCTCCAAGCTTAAGCTCCATTCCCTTGAGAGCATCAAGTCTTCGCGCACCCGCTCTCCCGTCGTTGTTCACGAGAGCGATATTGCGCCGTCGCGTGGCTCACGCACCACGTCATCGTCGACGCACTCCTTGCAAAGGGGAGTTTCCTAAATCCTATAGAAGCTTAGGTTTATTACTTTGTTGGCTCTATAGGTTTGTTGTTTATTTTACCTTTGTCTTTTGGTCTCCTTCGTGGGACAAAATCCTTCTCGTGGAGAGAAGGGGTTGAGGAACGCTACCCTCGTACTTGTAGCGTGGTTGTACTGAGGTTGAATCACCCTCGTTTTAAAGTGATTCGTTTAGTGGATTTGATCAACTAGGTTGATCGGAAAATCCTAACTCGAGAGGGTTAGGTGGTGGTTTTCACCCGGTTTGGGTTTCCACCTAAAAAATTTTTGTGTACATTGTGTGATTGCTTATTTTTGTGAGATTGTTTATATTTTCAATTCCGCATTTTTTTGTCACGCTGATCTCACCCCTCCAAGTAGGGAAATTACAGATCAGTGGGTGGAGGTGATGCTTCTGAGGGGTCTGGCGAGGTGGATGGGTGTGGGGAGGTGACGGAGACACCTCGCTAGTGATCTACCGGAGGTGGAGAAGATGGTGGTGGTCTGCAGTTGTCGAGGGTTAGAAATAACAAATTGGTAGAGGGAAAATAAAAAGGAGGGCAAGAGGAACTTATCTATGAGTCCAGAGTGAGGGGGGGGGGGGGGGGGGGGGGGGGGGATGCGAAGGTGGCGAGCAGTAGGTACTGCTGTCACCGGAGACGAAGGTGCCAGGGGGAGAGAATGGCGACGAGGAAGAGGGGCTGGAGGGCGCCCGCTGGTATGGCGCGGCACGGCGAAAGATGGCGTAGGTAGCTCTGCCACTAGTACTATGGCAGAGCGACGAGAGAGGAGAGGGAGACTCGCCGGAAGCTCTGGCAGTCGGCCGGAGTTGGGAGGAGATGAATTGGAGGGAGGATCTCAGGCCAATCTAAGCTTGGAGGATGCGGCAAGGTGTGCCGCTCCTTAAATAGGCAAGGGCTGGCCAAGAGGCGCGTGAGAGCGGCGGGAAAAGTCTCGCCAGAGGTATGGCAGACAGTGACCCATACCTCTCGCGCATTCGCATGAGAGGTATGGCGGTCCTTAGGGCATGGGGATCGGCCCATGCGGTAAGGCGCTCCGCAGGGAGCTCTCCTTTCAAATCTGGGGCCAGCTCCCCAAGCATGCATGGCACCATCCTCAGCGCAAAGTCACCAAAGGTATGGCCTGCTGCTGCGGGTGGCAGAAGGATCGGATTGAAGAAAACAACGGGAAAGTTGAGGGGGTAAATGCAAGAGTTTCAAAAAGTTAAGGGTCAAAAAGTAATTTTGAGGATCAAATTGCAAAGTGGGTCAAGACGACCTACCCTTAGGTTCAAATTTTGGTATCAACCTAATTTGGACCTAAGGAATCCAATGGTGAAGTTGGGTTTTAGGTTTGACCACGTTTGACTAGATATTTTGCATAAAAACCCAAATTATGTCAAAAATTGGATACGGACCTCAATCTAAGTCAAATCAGGTTCCAAAGGCCAAATTGAAGGTTTTAAATCCTAGGAGATATTTTTTCATGAATTTTAGAGGGTTTAGTTGATTTTATCTTACCTGAAACTTCATGAATTAAAGTGGGTTTGTTTTAGGGTTAAAGAATGTCATTTAATTCCCAGGTTTTGTCATAACCCTTTTCTGACCAAACCATCCCACTTTTTCCTTTATTAGGTTCACTTGACCTATGTCTAGACCATTAGAAATCCCGTTCATGCACTGCAATGGTAAAATTACAGTTTTACCCCTTGTATCGTGCTTTATTATCATATTAACAATTCCTTGAATTAGGCCTTCCCGTAGGTTATGTAGGAGTTTTTGTTTACTTTATTAGGTTAAAATGTGCCAGTTAGGGTTCATGATGAGATTCTCATCAGGTGACGACACCGAACGCCTGAAAACAAGGTTTCGCGAAGGTACATTCCTCTTGCGGTTATGGCCATGCAGGCCGCACTGCAAAGCCGAGCTGTGTGGCTAAAAGTGGGAGATTTAGTCTGTCACGTGCAGGGACAGCTTTGAGAAGGCACGGGGCACGTCCTCCCATGCGTTTCGGACGTTTAGACAGCTTACAAGACAACCGGAAGCACTCCCAGACGACTGGAGGAGAGGTCGGACGTCTGGAGTTGAGTCCAGACGGTTAAGTAAGGGTCCTGGACGTCTGAGGTCAACGTAGGAACTTGAGGTGAGACCCTGGTGACTTTTAAGACGTTTGGACCTTGTGCCAGATGTTTGATTTGGTTTTGTAGTCCTATTTTTGACCCATTTAGGATCTGTTTAGGGTCCATTTTACGCAAACGAAATATCTATGGTTTCCTTGTGAGTTTCTCTACTTGTTAGAAATCCTTATATGCTGTTCTAAACGTTCCATTGTGGTCTATTCCTTGGTATAGGACTTCGATCTATTGCATGTTCGAAGCTTGCAGAGGCACGTGAGTATGTCGTTCAAGCCCTCAGTACTCCCGGATTGTCTGGTAGAGTGGTTTCCCCCTGTTTTAATTATAAAATATGAATGCATATGTGAAATTAGATAACTAGAAACCTATGATGTGGCATGAATCGTAGGACGAGAAACAGTTGCACTGTTTGTTTGCGTGTTTGAGATTGCAGTCATGAATGAATGAATAGAATTGTAAATAATTATCTGTTAATAAATACGAGCTGCCTGTTAGAATATGAAATGCCTGTGCTAGTTAAACAGTTACCAGTGAAATCACTTGTTGCATATGTTAATTGTGAAAATATGAGCTGCATGTGAAAACACGAGAATGAAAATGTGAATGAGGAAACCTGGTATGGAACAACATAGTGAATATGAACATAAACCCTACGGGGAATTAGGAGTAGAGCTCTTGTGGATAAATGGAAAGGATCTGGAAATGTGAGTGGGAAGTGTGTTGGCCCTTGAGTACGTGGTACCAAGGAGAGAGACCATCCCCTGTTTAGTGTAGAGTAGAGCTAGCCGACCTTGGGTTGGGACCTGGGGTTAGGATTGGCCACTCTACACCAACTTCTGTTGGCCTTCGCGTACACTATACCGAGGAGAGTTATTAGTGTAGGGAGAGAGCTAGCCACCCCACGGGGCCCAGGGTTCAGCTAACCACCCTACACCGACTTGTTAGGCCCACTAGGTAAACCGGGGTAGTCAGACAAGGGTGCGCGGGCTATGGAGGGGCAAGACCCCTGTTTGGTTCTGAGGGGCTAGACCCTTGTTACTGAGAGGGCTAGGCCCTATATTATTCTGTGCTGTACTTTGGGCGTACCCACTAGCGGAAACAACTGACCGCGTGCCAGTGCAGGATAGCTACTCGTGCACTTATCGCACATACCGTAGTCACCGCTACGTCTGTCCGTGACCTCGAGGTGGTTGACTAGGTGTAGGATCACCACGGGAGACTCTCTCGGCCAGGAGAGCACCACGTGTGCCTTCTACTCTTCGAAAAAGACTGCAATCAAAATCTTTCCCACAAGGAACTTACGAGATCAAGAAAGGGATCTGAAAGTAAACCAATGAGTGAAAAGAAATGACTTGTAAAATAAAATAAGTGGAAAAGATAAATTTACCTGTTAGCCTTTACTGCTTTAGTTAGCTTGGTTACCACTCTACTCAGCGTTCGCTGACTCCTTTTTACTCGTAACCCTTTACAGGTCCAGGAGTTGGGCAACCCAAGTCGTCGGCTGCAAAGGGTGCTGGACCCAGTCGAGCACAGAAGTAGTTTCCTGTTTTTGTTGTACTCTCTGTTCTACTAGTGAGTTTTAGACTGTTGTTAGTGTTCCTATTCTGTACTTTCGTTCTACTTTTACTGTTGTGGTGGTGATATGTACTGTTAGCAGCTTTTACTTCCTTTACTGCTTGTACTCTTTTACTGTTAGTTACTTTGCATAGTGAATGTGGTTTATTTTCCTACTTTTCAGTTATTTCTTGTTGGATGACTGGATCTTGGGATTAGTCGAGTCGAGCCAGTATTGAGTCATGTAGGGATTTAGGAACCAGGTCATAATAGAACAGGACTATACGATTCAAGATTTGTAACCGTGAATGAACAACTTGCCATCTTCTTGCATGCGCTAGCACATGGATGGTTAAATCGACTTCTAATTGAGAGATTTCAACATTCGGGAGAAACAATCTCCCGATATTTCAACATTGTTCTCCTCGCATTATGTTCAGTTAGCCAGTCCTTCATTTCTTTACCAGGAGGGAATGCAGAAGTCCCAGTAGAGATAAGAACAAACCCAAAATTCTTCCCATATTTCAAGGTAAGCGCTACATTTATTGATCAATATTCACTTTATTGTAATATGTTTATCTCTGGCTGCATATTAAGAAGTACGTTAAAACTCTCCTTGCTAGGATATGATACTACTGACTCATATCAAGGATGTGGCAGAATTAGTTGAATGATACCTTCACACTCTCACCAGGCAAGGATGGACTCTAGTAGATGAGAACTTCAATGGACAGAACTCCGTCAACTTGCCACTTCTTACACTATTCTTAAAGTAGAAGCACCTGAAGAAAAAGTACGTGCTTGCTTCCGCACTCCTCCAAATGGAAGGGTGGGTGTGGGATGACACTACCAACCTGATTGTTCCACCCGATGAGGGTGCATATAGTTATTTCTCTAACTTCATATAGAGATGAAATGAAAGTAACATAACATATACATTAACTCTTGTAGGTCGATAAAATGTTTCGCGACACTCTCAAGGATGTTCCCTTCCCACAATACTCACTCCTTCTAGATATATTTGCTCTTTAGCTTCAAGTGGAGTATTAGATGGGGGAGTTGGAGGGGTATGTTACAAAACCTAGTGGACCAACCCTGATTTTCACATGTTCTCTGTTATTGATGTCTACATAGAGGTTGCTCAAAGGTTTTGGTAAGATGCCACCTCATAGCCTTGCATGTGGGGGTGTTGGCTACCATTACGATTGTTATCTTTCAGAGAAAAGAAACACCATCACGATTCTTGAAAACTGATGAGTGCCATCCACATTTGTAAAGATAAAAAAATGACTTGCTTATATTCGTGTAATTAATAAAGAGATAGATTATTTTGTTATACTTGTGCAATTAATAAACAAATAAATTACTTTGTTATACTTGTGCAATTTATAAACAAATTGTTTTCATGACTGTACTGTATATTTTGAAAATTTAGAAGTTTCTTAATGATTATTTTTTTAAAAGATGGCTCTCTCAAAAAAAAAAAGATTTAAAAAGACGGGGCTGGTCATAATTGGGTATTGACCTGTCTTAGTGGCACTCAGTTTCCATTTTTGATATTGATGTATGTGGGTTGCAGATTTCATTATGGCTCAAATTGAATGTTATTTTCGCTGCAAAGGTTCTATCATTTTTTTAAATAAGATCAAAACATCCAGATGGGGATGTCCTACCAATGGACCAGAGCTTCAAGAGAATAGTTGAACCTGACTTATTACTTCTGTCCCAAAATAATTCCATTTAAATAATTTTCATAGTTCGCTTGAGTTGAAGGAAAACCTTGATATGATGTATTTTTTTTCAATTCGCATCTTTCTTTTTCTTTTAGCTGATTACAATATTTGTTGTACAGAAAAAAATCTTCAAGACAATTAATGGATGAAAACAGATTGGCATTGAGTGATAAACCTGAGATTTCAAACATGGATTCATCCTCTACAAAGGTTGAAAAAATTGGAGATTTTAACCCTGTTAAAGATTTTGAAGCCATGCTAGCACTCAAAAACATAACTTGATCTATATCTTAGTATACATTCTATTTTTGTTGTTGTTACTTTTCTTTCCTTTCATATGTATCCATATCTTAATGTACTTACTTTTGTTCGATCAATAAAATTATGCTTCCATTTCTCGCCTTCTGTTTTTGGTATCTATCTTCTCTTGACTTTCTACATATGGAGGTTTCTCCATTGCATATTCTTCAAACTACATATCAATACTTATTGTAAATAATATATCCAACCTAAGGACAAAATTGTCAAAGAATGAACTTTCCAACAACCTTTCCTTTGATTTGACAACATAACAACAAATTTATCCAACATGCATAATACACCACCAAACACCTAACAAAGGATACCTCATCTTTAGCCCACCCTAGCACCATATGTCCAACCAAATAACAAAACTCATTTATCTCACACCTTTCCCTCTATCCCTTACCCCACTAAATTTATCCCCCTTATATTTATCCCGCGTAACAAACAAGGCCTCAATGGTTGACCCTGTATGATTTTGCTTTGATTTCAAGAATTTCCAAGAATTTGAGACAACTTGTTCTTCTTTAGTTATTCATCCAATATTGTTTTTAAGTTGATCAACAACTATGTTCGGTGACGACCAACAATTTCATGTGAAGAGCATTGACTATTTGCTTTTTAACCTCTTACTCTGAAGTATAACTAGTCAACCAATTCTCCTTATGTGTCAACTATCTCTTCATTCATGTGTCAACCAAAGGTCGACCAACCAATTCTACCTTTTGTGACTCTTTGATTTCCTATTCTTTACCTGTTAGAGTCTTAAAATCCTATTACTCCCAATGGTCATGAAGACTTTCCAAGACCATCTAGTTTCTTCCTAAATCATCTATGTATAAATACTCTAGGACACTTTAGTAGCAACACATATCACATAGAGCATTTGCACCATACATTGCTTTCAACTCCGAATCTACAAGAGCTCCACATCACGGCTTCCACACCCCCTCATCTTCTCTTAAAACGAAGGAATCCAATCCTTAGAAGCTAAATTTAATTTTTATAGTTGGGGCTCTGTAAGGTTATTATACCTTCTAATTTCCTTTTCTTGTATATTAGTGCCTAATTTGTGGATTTCTATATCTTTTCTAAGAGGAGAGATAAAATTCCCACCAGTTGAAACTGATAAGAGATTGTATTTTTGATATTACACCACCCTTATTTTAAGTAGTATGTTAGTTAATTTTGATTAGCTTGTTTGATCATGTAAATCTTAAGTTGGAAAGATTTAAATGATGATGCTTCTAAAGTGATTTTTCATTTAAAGATTATTTATGATTTTATGGTAATTTTTGAGCATTTTTTAAATATTTAATTTTATTTTTTATATTCAACCATTCACCTCCCTCCTTTAGTACATATTTTCACCTATTTATCAAAGTGGGCCTATGGCAGCGGTGTGAGAGGAGTTGGCAACGAACACTCAAAAGTTTAGGACAAATTGAGATCCAAGGGAATCAAATTAGATATCTGGAAATTCTTATGGGGTCCCTACCACAATCCTAAGTGGGGCTGCTGCTCGTGATTAGTGGTGAAGAGCTAATTGCTGACGAGAGGAGGAATGAAGGATTGGGGTATAGAGGTTGATCCTCTACGTCCTCTTTCTTCCAACCATGAAGAGAAAATTCAGCATCTCTTCTTCCATTGCCCCTATTCTCTCCTTGTGTGGGATCTTGTGTGAAGTGCTGCTATTCCTCTTGGCCCTTCTACCTCCTCACCCTGGGAAGCTTGGGAGATGGTAAAATTGGACTTTACCCTCAGGAACTCACTCGAAGCTTGCATCTGATTTTTATGGAGGGAGTATAACATCAGGATCCATGGAGAATTAGGCCGCAAACCTGCTAAAGTCCTTGGAAGAGATAATAATCTCTACCTGCTCCTTGTAATTTTCCATTCTGCCTGTAGGTTCTGCTGTATAGGGTGTTCTCACCCTGCCATACCGAGTAAATCTGATTGATCGGTGTTATACCCAGATTTATTTGGCCGGTGGCCACTTAAGTAAAATTACCGATTACTTTAAAAATTAAAAAAAAAATTAAAAAAAACGGTTTGCCACCCGTCAAAGAAACCTTTTGTTGCAATTGTGATTCCCGAGACCAGATCTGCATGCGTTGCGTCAACCACAGAAAGATACGGTTAAAACCAAAACTTCCCGTTCGAGACTTCAAGATCTGGAAGTGCATCCATTACTGCAGGATAGAACGCTTTACGCAATTACATGGGAAATGTCATGGAAAAATACGAAGCCGACATCATCAAGCAAGAGACGGCCGGTGCTTGGGTTAAAAAAGGAATAATGCTAATTGCACCCAGAATTCCAACCTAGCATTATAAAAAGCAAAAATCATGATCTGGAACATTGGCAGAAGAATTGATAGGAAAAAAAAACCCACCATGAATTGGAACGTTGTGGAAGAGGCCGACATGGGCTAAAACACACTTTGCATGATTGAAAAAAAATTCATGGGTTGAATTCTCCCTTCTTTGTTGTATTTGGCTGTTTGTGGTGGTTGGATGTTTGGGGAGTGGTTATGGATTAGGGGAGACTTTAGCATCAAGCGGGATATATCTCCCGTGGTTTGCTAACTTGCTAGCCATTAAAATAATGCCCATGTGATCCCAAACGCTTTGACTACGACGTCTGAACAACCAGCAGTGGCATTCCCCCACTCATGAAAAAGCACAACAAAAGAAGACACAATAATAAAGTAGTGATAGTTGCGTTTCTCCCGCAACCTCCCCATCTTGATATCCCCGGCAATGCTTTTTATAAGAAACTTGAGGCCTTGAGTTGACTCGTTTATCTCGTGAGAATCAATTCCATTCCCAAATTTTGTTTGCAGATCTACCTTTCCAATAACCTGTCCAAAGGCTGCAGAAATGGGGAAGGTCTGCTGTATGGAACATTCTGAGGATGAAGCACCTGCAGTCAACCTGCTCGGGCTCCTTATCTCGGCAGCAATCGCGCTGATGTTATTGGTTCTCTGTGTTACACCGCCTCGCCGACGTGTCACCACATACCACTACTGCTGAAACAGGTTGATGTCTTCTCTTCAGATATTGGCTGAACGGATATGGAGGTGCAGTGTTGGGGGCCGAATTAACTGAACAAGCCCGGCAGGAGGAACTTGGGCCATCATCTTCCTTCCTTGTACTGTCTGTCTAATTCTGTTTATCTCTCTTGTGTAATTCAGCTCTAACTGTTATGTGAAACCATGCAGGATGAACAATTGGTGACTATGATCAGAAAAATAAAGTAATTTGATAGAAGATATTATCATCTGAACCCAAGTTTAACATGTATTTGCCAAATACAGGCAGATTTTTAAAAAAAAAAAAAAGGAAATGCACCAAAATGTTAGTAAGGGTCACAAAAATCAAGAGGTTTGTAGATCACCTGCTGTTTTCCAACTCTTCCATGAACTAACGTTCTTATTTCTAACCATACTTTTCTTTGGTTTGGGACTCAACTCCTTTCAGTACTTGTTTGCCAAGGTTCACCAGTTTTGTCATCTTGCAGCAAGTTTTTCCTTCTGTTCTACCAAGATCCAATCTTGGCCTCTGTTCTATGAATCATTTTATATTCCTGGCCCAGTTCCAGCTTCAGCATTCTTCAACCCTCTTCTTATACTTGATTTAGCTTTGATGATGCGTACATAAATGCTCCTCTCCTGTGGGCAGACTCCAGATGAAAGAGATTCTCCTCTTTCCTTCAGCATCTTTCTGTACCCTTATGCCGAATAGAACAAAAACATATGGTGGCCCAAGAATGTGCACATGTCCTGGACAATCCAAGGGAAATTCATGATATTTTATTCCTTGTGTCCAAGGAAGCAGCATTGAAGGCACACCTCCAAGAATATATTGCTAAGGCAGTGGACAACTTTTGGGGGGGGTGGGGGGGTTGTGTTGTGGGTGTTATTCCAAAAACAAAGAGGGCAAAACAAATTTAGAATCGATGCTTCTAAATCTTATCTGAATCATGGGGTTTACTCAGCATCCTGTCTTCCCTAGATATAGAAATTTTCTTTTGGTGATTAAGATGTCAGCATAACTCTACATTCTGGTAAATGACCAAAGGGAGCAACGCTATTACTTGAACATAAATGGCAAAAACAAGGATGCAGCAGCAAGGACAGTTATTCCTATTGGAAGTAGCAGGCCCAAATCCCAAATCTTCCACTAACTGGAGGTCAGAGTGTTAAGAGTGTCCCCCTGCTGGATATCAGAGCAAAGAAGGCAGAGAAATAAAATGTGTCATTGCCTCCACTAGTCAAATGAAGACATGGAAATAAAATGTGGGCATCGCCTCCCCCCATCCGTCAGCATCTCACAATGCCAACATCTGTAAGCAAGTTTCTGAGAAAGTCGACTTTTTATGCATTATCAGGTGGCATGTAAATGCCAGTGGGTTTGATATGTGTATGCTTAGACCTGAGCAGGGCTTTCTTCAAGTATGCATAGCATTCAAACTATTATCGGGTCTTCAATATGAAGCTGAAATTTAGACAGACTCAATTTGAACTAGAGCTTTGTATGCAACAGGAAAACCTTTCCCACATTGAGGCAGTTGACCACATGAGCCTTTGCCTCCACTCAGATTTATCTCGAGCCACTCCTGAGCTTAGATCTAAGTAACCAAGATCACACTTTCCTTCCAGCACTTCTTTGACCTTTCCTAACCCTTCCTGGAAGGCTCGGCATCCAAATTTTCACATCTCCTGAGTAGGGCAACAATTGACCTTCCTTGCAAATGTCCAAAACACTCAAAACCTGTTTCTCTCATTTTATTCTCTGTTAGTGCCATCTCAGCCTTTTTCCCAAAAATTTCATTGCAATTCAAACTTTCTCTACAAGACTAGAGTCACCAGACAAGCATTGCAGTATTTTCATTTCTGCCACAAATATCCTATTCAAATGACTACAATTAGTTGGCTAACACTAAAGCATGACACATCTCACAGCTGTTCTATAGTACCTTTGATTGCTTAGGGAAACTTATTGTCACATAGAACACAAAATCTCATTTCTATTTCAACCAGCATGCATTAATTATATGTGTGACATCTTTATCAATTTCTCCACCTTGTTAAATGTTGGAGATTACATGATCTCCACATTAAGTGGGAAGGGAAAATTCACGTATCAAAATTATGTCTTTCCTATTTTTATGTTTTCTATTTTTGCATTATCCCTTTAGGAAATTTATTTAGGATTTGATATGATTTGATTTGAGATAGGTTTTTCTTTATTTAGAAGATTGTATTAGGATTAGAAGTAAGATTGGTTTTTCTATAATAAAGAGACCAACTCCCCTTGAAGGCAAAGACTGTGCGTGAAGAGGCCTACATGCATGCTCTATCCTCAATTACATCAAAAGGAGGGAGCGTATGCAAAGTGCTTCTTCCTCAAGTTAGCTCATGCACATCCAACTTGGGGGAAAGTGTTCAAAATTACACGATCTCCTTAAGTGGAAAGGGAAAATCTACTTACCAAAATTATGTCTTTTCTATTTTTATGTTTTTGGTTTTGACATTATCCCTTCAGGAAATTTGTTTAGGATTTGATGTGATTTGGTTTGAGCCATGTTTTTCTATTTTTAAAGATCATATTAAGATTAGAAGTAGGATTGGTCTCTCTATATAAAGAGATCAACTCCCCTTATTTCTCTTTGAGTTTCCCAATAATAAAAGTGCTCCATATTATCAAGAAACTTCCACATTAAAAAATTGACCCCTACTACAATAGAACATCTTTCTTCCAAATGCAATCAACTCTAATTTTTTTCAGAATTAGAGTTTTGTGTATTGGCAAAAAGAAAGCCTCATTGGTAGTCACCCCTCATAGAAGGTTAACTCTGGTAGTTCGAAACCCTTGGCTGTATTTGCACAGTAGTTGAATCAATGCCAGAATCTTCATATTGCAAGCACCCATTAGCCACTTTCAGAAATCTCATCAACACTACAGGAGTTCCAGAACACATCTTTGATCAACTCTGTTAAACCATCCAATACAAAATAAATTGACTTTGACTCAGGATGATATGTACTTTTAGATACAAATGCATGGACCTTCCCGTCAACTTCAATCCAACTACAACCTGATTCCTTGACCACACCATGAAAATCCATTTCCTTCTGAAGCTTCTCTACATCAGTCCACATGCTCATGGAAGCAAAAATATTCGACAGCAGAATGTAGGAGCCACTGTTTTTGGGCTCCAGCATAATAGCCATCTTAGCTGCATATTTTCCTAAGCCAACATCACCAAAAACTTTGCAAGCTGCAAGAAGACTCCTCCACATAATTGCCGATGGTTCAATAGGCATTTTCTCGATGAACTCCTTAGCCTCCTGCAACTTCCCTGCTTTGCTCAAAAGACCAACAATGCAAGCATAATGCTCAATACCTGGTTCGACATTGAAATTACTCTTCATGGAATTGAAATGCAAAAGTCCATCTACAACAAGACCAGCATGGTTGCATGCTGACAGAACACCAAGAAAAGTCACGTGGTTAGGCTTTATTCCTTTGGATTGCATTTGATGAAACAACATGAGAGCTTCTTCAGCATGCCCATACTCCGCAAATCTCGATATCAGGGAATTCCAACAGACAACATCTGGTGCATGTGATGTGTCAAATAATTCCATAGCTTCCTTGATTGCGCCACACTTTGCGTACATATCTGCAAGTGCATTTGAGACCAGAGGATCAGAAACCAACCCTGCTTTGATGGTCTGCACATGGAGCTGAAGTCCCTGAAATAGAACAGCGAAATTGCTAGTTGTTTTCACAAGTGGAACAAATGTAAACTCATTTGGTTTCATGCCTTGTTGGTGTAGATCTTGGTAAAGCTGAATTGCCTTTTCACCTTCAGCATTTTGTGTGTAGCCACAGATCATCGCATTCCACGCCACAACATCCCGAACTTGCATCTCCTCAAACACAGATCTTGCTTCATCAATAAATGAACATTTAGAATATGCATTTATGAGAGCACTGCTGCTATAGAGATCCTGTAAGAATCCCGATTTCATGATGATTCCATGAAACTGCTTGGTTAAAATTAATGCATCTTGAGAAGCTGATATCCCAAGAATGCTGACAAATGTTACTGGGCTTGGCAGGAATGAAGTGCATCTCATCCTGTTAAAAAGGTAGACAGACCATGCAAGCTCCTCTTGACTTGCATAACCCTTGATCATGGCATTGTAGGACACTAAATTATGCCTCTTCATAGCATCAAAAACTGCTCTTGCATGAACTAAACAATTACATTTTGCATACATATCAACAAGGCCATTCTTGACAAAGTCATCATCCACCAAATTAGACTTCACGGCATATGCATGGACTTGTTTTCCTTGTTGCAAGGCCATCAAGTTTCCACATGAAGTAATTATACTAGTGCATGCATATGCATCAGGTTTCCATCCCAAACGGCCCATTTGTCTGAATAATCCCATAGCTTCAAAATCATATGAGTTCTGCATATAACCAGCAATCATTGTTGTCCAGGAAACAATGTTCCTATCAGGAATACTGCCAAACAGTCTTTCCGCTATCTTTACACGACAACACTTGGCATAAAAATCAATAAGCACATTGCTCACAGAAATGTCTAGTTCCATTCCCTTCCTGTAAGCATATCCATGTATCTGCCTACCACCTTCAAAAAAACAGAGTGCCGAACAAATGCTTATTACACTGGAGATAACAAATCTATCTGGGTGGACACCTGTTTCCTTCATCTGTCTGAACACTGCTAGAGCAGCCTCACTATTTCCATTCTGTGAATAGCCAGAAATTATTGTTGTCCATGTAACTGAATTTTTTACTGGAAGCTCATCGAATAACAACTTTCCAGAATTCAAATAGCCAGCCTTCAAGTACAAATTCACCAAGGCAGTTCCAACATAGATATCCACATTAAGTCCAATCTTCACAGCATAACAATGAAACTCTTGTGCATTGTCCATAATTGGGAATTGCACACAAGCACTAAGAACGCTGCCAAGAATGAATTCATTCGGGCTATCAATGAATGACCTTCTGAGCTCCAAAAACATGGTCAGGGTCTCCTTCCTATGGCCATGCTGTGAGTACATGGAAATTAAAGTGGACCATGAGACAAGGTTTTTCTCAATTAACCTGTCAAATAGCAACTGTGCTTCTTGGAGATGACCAAATCTTGAATATGCATTTAGGAGGATGTTGTTTAAAAAGGTATCTGATGCATGTCCACAGACAATCATCCGTGAGTGAATCTTATACAAATTGGTATAGTGACATTTTCTGGAAATGCACGATTGAAGAAGAATAGCTAGATCTTGCCTGCTGCTGTAGGGTTTCCCAAAAAATTGTGGACAGAGAGTAGTGAGTGGATAAAGTTTTACCTGTCGTAGGATGGTATGTCTCTGGGAAAACCTCATAGGGATATTCACTTTATAGAGAATCATTCTCAGAAATTATCATCTAGCAAGAAATAAAATACCAGAAAAACAGTGAACACAAGCTTATTCCGAAGGAACATGCCACCTTACCTACCCTTTCAAATAAAGAAGGCATTGGGTGATTATTATCATATCTTCACAAGAGAAGGTCAGCAGGAAATAAATTGACTCTACCCTGAGGCAGAACCCATGTCAAGCAGCAGGAGATTCTAATGGATGTCAGATCTTTGCCTTCACACATGGACAATCTTGATTCAAGATATTATCTAGAATTTTGCAAATGAAGGCCGGTGAATGTCCACATATACCAGTCTGCCAATTTTCCTCTCAGGGAAGTTGTCGAATATCATTCATCTTTCAAACAGCGGTGTGTCCTTAGTCGACTATTGAGCACCTTGTTTAGTGCAGTTTCCTTCTTTTCCACGGTGTCTATTCCAATCATGTAATGTTAACAGTTTATAGCTATCAAAAATCAATACATAGAGTGAATTACAGCAGCAGACCTGGGCACCAATGGACCAAGAAATTTTGCCTGTGTTCAAAATGGGTTAGTGAAAAGTGCATGACATGAATGAATGCTTTGCCTGCAGAGCTGAGAGTAGGTCCTATCAACAAAGGAAATACTTCAATTAGCATCCTTAAGGCTCGGCCAATTGAGCACTTTACAGTCAACAAGTTCCCAAATAATTAAACAAATCCATCATGGAATAAAACTTTTGTTTGAGTAGGAACAAAGGAAAATTACATCAAACCAAATTGTCACACAACTCCATCAAATAAATAGGAGCTTCTACATGATGGCATCCTACCTTCATAAACTCACTAAAACTCTCCCTTCATTTATCCTTAAGTTTCAAACTCTTTTTCTTCCCCTCCACTGCATGAGAAATATAGTTGACAAACATTTATCGAACATACATTTGGATCTTCGTTAGGATATAATCAGTTCATGTGTATTACTCAAATAAACAATATGTACTTGCTTGTTCTCTAGGGATAAGATTTATTCCCCCAGAAATGATTTGGATTAGAGATAGAATGCACAATTGTGTACAGAAGAATACAAGAATTACAAGAACCACATTGAGATGGATCCCAGTGCTTCATCATTGCATTGAAAGTGTTTTTCTTTTCTTTTTCTTTTTGAATAAGAAAGAGGATGACACACAAAGTTAGTGATGTCATTACATTGAAAGTGTTTTTCTTTACTTTTTCTTTTTGAATAAGAAAGAGGATGACACACAAAGTTAGTGATGTCATTACATTGAAAGCTGGTCTCATTGATAGTGATTCTATCTTAGCACTATCATAGTCTCAAGGAGAGGCTCCTACCCCATGCTATCTATTATGACTTACAGCTATCTCTTCTTTTATCCCACTTTTAATAATTATATCTTAAAACAAAGTCCAAAAAAGATATTTTTGGACAAATCTATTTCAAGATTTTCTATGACTTCTTACATACATTATTTCCAATTAACTGCTCTGAAAGAATTTCTGATATCATCGTCGATCGAAGTTGGGACAAGTAAGGTATAAAATCCACACATATCCATGAAAATCTGCAAAGATATCTTCCTCTTGAATATAAATCTCAGAAGCTGTCTGCATGCTGAGAGACAGAAGTCACACAACCCAAATAGCCCACAAGATTGAACCACAGTTGAAAGTAGTAAAAATGATTTCAACGGACAATACCAATAGCAGCCATTCTCCTCGCCATCATCTTTCACTTCACCCATACAAGAGCATCCAGTGTTTCCCCTATGAACTTTGAGCTTGAATTCATCTATAGGGACTCTGTTGACTCCCTATTGTATCCAGGAATCTTCACAAATCTTTTATTTTCTCGAGAAGTAATCTTCATAAATCTAAAGAGCTAGCAAAGGCAGCTGATTTTTTTTTCGAAGAGGAGAGAGGCAGATGAATTACAGCAGCAAATATCATTGATCCCGGAAACAACCACAAACATCCCCATCCCTTGCATTTGTTAAAATTGGAGCCCCCCTTTTCCATTACTGAAACATGACCTAACAAGGATGAAATGTGTATCATGCCTTGCTTCCATCACAAGTCAAAAATGTCCGACTCTCAGAATTTCTCTGTAACTAACCCCCTTCTGGGAAACCACCCATTATGCAGTTGATATGTGACAAGCGCCAGTCTTCCAATTTCAAGATTGATCTTGGCACGATTGGATCTAATTAGGCTGCAGGCTTTTCCATCACTGGTTATTTGTTCCTAGAGAAGATTATCCATGTTGAATAACGGTGACTTCAAGCACATCCCCCCTTATAATGTTGGGTTTCACTGCCAAGAAGAGTCTACCTCAATTGTGATTCAAGATGGATGGAGTGAACTGATAGTTCCCTCAATCGTTCCATGGAAAGATGATATCAACAATCTTACAAAGATGAAAGATGAAAGATCAATAGTTTTCTATTTACTTCACTGATCCCATCTTTTAAAGAATCAATTCCACTTTTTTTATTGTACAAGAATGTGCAGAGCTAAGCATGCATGGAAACATGGGGGAATGTTCGTTTTCTAATATTACTAGGCAGAAGGGTGCATGTGGCTTCTTGTTCAGAAAAATGACTCAACGTTGGTCTCATTGTAGATTCACATCCCAACGAGATACATCCTAATTGGATGGATCCGCCACTTACCATCGCACCTTGTCATCAGAACACTTAGAAAATAGACTTTGGGAAAAGGATAACAGTAAAACAAAGCATAAAATAGACAGTACACATATGGCTTCTTGCAAAAAAAAACTGTCGGTCTCGTTGCAGATTCGCATCCCAACGCAATACATCTTAATTGGATGGATACATCACTTACCATTGCGCCTTGTTGTCAGAACACAGAAAATAGGCTCTGGGAAAAAGATTACTGTTGGGAATCAGAGAAGAAGCTACATGGACACTGCCATGTGACACATCAGGCCACGTGGCAGCAGCAGCAGCAGCAGTCATCCTCAGCAAGGGTCCATGTGGATCAAGTTTGGTGCTTTTCTACATTTAGTAAATTAGTTTCGTTAGAAATATGTTTAGGATTTGTTTTAGGAGATAAGATCTTTCCTAATGAGATAAAATCTTTCTCAATAGGATAAAAACTTTGTTTACTATTTTTAGGGAATATGTACTCTCGATAAAATAGAGAGCATTCCCATATGTTTTCTTTGAGCAACAAAGTTAATTCTTCCAATTATATTGCTCCTCTCCCCTCTCTCTCTCTTCTTCCAAGTTCAGCCGGCCACCCATAAAGGCAGGAGGCCTCCCTACCGGCCACCAAGAAGCCCAGCCGATCTGCCTTCACCTGCAGCACATCAGGCCAGTCACTTCATTCAGCCCCTTGCACGGCCGTCCAAGGTCCAAAAGAACCCATCTCAGCCATCAGCAGGACCGGCAGCTGGGGCAAGCCCAGACCAGCCATATCAGGCCGGCTGGTCCCCTACAACAGCCATAGGGCTGATCTCCCTCTCCGTGCGTTGACAGCCCCTTGTTTGGACCATTTTCCCGTGTACGGAAGTCTCCACACTCCGCTTCCGTACCAATTCTCAACATGGCATCAGAGCAGACAGTCTAGACTCACCGTTCACGTGGTCCAAGATTGTGCGGTAGAGCCTCACGCCTCCAGAAAAATTCCTCTTTGACAAGACCAGCACCTTACGTGGTCAAAACTAGCGTCTTATGCGGTGAAGGAGGGACAAGACCAGCGCTTTATGCAATCAAAACCAGCAACTTACGCGGTGAAGATGGTG
Source organism: Thalassia testudinum (assembly GCA_037157565.1). Taxonomy (NCBI): domain Eukaryota; kingdom Viridiplantae; phylum Streptophyta; class Magnoliopsida; order Alismatales; family Hydrocharitaceae; genus Thalassia; species Thalassia testudinum. Next base: position 17,936,904 of record JAZHRO010000039.1, read on the forward strand.
GAGGCATCATCGACAATCAGAAAAGACACCACGTGACTGAGGAGAGAGCGAGGTGGTTGTCACCAAGACAACCATCAAGAAGAAAAAATTTGAAGAGAAGATTTATCAAAAGAGGCGTAGTGTAGCCTCTACAAGAGAACCAAGAATGTATCGGCTTCTATACTTTCTCTTGGTGACCTTGGCTCGAAGAAAAGCCGAAGGACTTTGCCAACTCAGGAGCAAGGCATCATACTTCTCGAGGGAACACGTGGAACTTCCTAACACATCGAGGAACGCCGACGTGAAGAGCACGACTCCCAAACGTAGAAGAGACATGAAGATCATCCTCCAAAAAAAAAAAAAAGGAAGAACGATGCATCAATTTCAGCAAATCATCGGCCTCCCGACGACTGACTTGAGGGGGAGTGTTGGGAATCAAAGAAGACACCACGTGACACATCAGGCCACGTGGCAACAGCAGCAGCAACATGTAGGCTAGCAGCAAGGGTCCATGTGGACCAAGTTTAGTGCACCAAGTTTGGTGCTTTTCTATATTTAGTAAATAAGTTTTGTTAGAAATATGTTTAAGATTTGTTTTAGGAGATAAGATCTTTCCTAAGGAGATAAGATCTTTCTCAATAGGATAAAATCTTTGTTCACTATTTTTAGAGGATATGTATTCTCTATAAAATAGAGAGCCTTCTCATATGTTTTCTTTGAGCAACAAAGTTAATTCTTCCAATTATATTGCTCCTCTCCTCTCTCTCTCTCTTCTTCCAAGTTCAGCCGGCCACCCATAGAAGCAGGAGGCCTCCCTACCAGCCACCAAGAAGCCCAGCCAGTCTGCCTGCACCTGCAGCACATCAGGTAGGTCACTTCAGCCCCTTGCAGAGCCGTCCCAGGTCCAACAGAACCCATCTCAGCCATCTGCAGGACCGAATGCACCCAGCAGCTGGTCCACAGCAAGCGCAGACCGGCCATATCAGGCCGGCTGGTCCCCTACAACAGCCACAGGGCTGACGATCTCCCTCTCCATGCATTGACAGCCCCTTGTTTGAGTCGTTATCTTGCGTACGGGAGTCTCCACGCTCTGCTTCCACACCAATCCTCAACAATAATGATTGACAAAAAGACACATATGGCTTCTTACTCAGAAAAACAATCTACATCAATCTCATTGTAGATCCGCATCCCAACATGATACATTTTGCTTTTTTCCTTTTTATAGAAAGATGTTAGGAAGGATGGAGATTACCTTCCGATACACTTTGGATCAAAAAAGTTACTCATTTGCTTCATACAAATTGGACTTTTTCCAATTGTTAGAATTTTCATTTTTCGATTTCTATTGTTGCCTTATTGACCAACCCTTCAATGTTGGCCATTGCAGTTTTCTTGGATTTAAAGTTGACGCAAATCTACTCAATCCCAATTCTCAATTGAGAACTACTTTTGAAACGCCCAACATGGTAGCTATGAAGATAAAACAAATGCATTAACCTCCAAAAGAAATCCTAGCCTCTCTTTTATACGAAATAAGGATTGGGTTATTTACGCAAGTACCCCACAAGAAAGTAAGAAATATCAAATACACCTCCAATAACTCGACACTTTCCCTCAAGTTGGGCCATATACGTCAATGAGACCCAACTTGCTGCTGAGAAGAATCATAGTGCTTCTTTAACGGTTTAGTGAGAATATCTGTTAACTGAAGCTCTGAAGATATGTATGGGATATTGATCTTTTCATCCAAGATTGCATCCCATATAAAATGACAGTCAATCCCAATATGTTTGGTTCTTTCATGGAAGACCGGATTCAATGCAATATATGTGGCTGATTTGTTGCAGTAAAATGGAAAGGGCAAGTCAACCTTGATCCCCAAATCTTGCAGAAAACTGACTATCCACATAATCTTACAGGTTGCCTGAGCCATCGACCTGTACTTGGCTTTTGCACTGCAGCGAGCCACCACATTTTGCTTCTTACTCAAAGAAACTAGATTACCCCTCAAATACACAACAAAACCTAACGTAGATTGTCTGTCCTCCACAGATCCTGCATAGTCAGCATCAGAATAAGCCAGAAGATCAAGAGATCCACTATCTCTGTAGTACAAATCTCTACCAAGAGTGCCCTTGAGGTATCTTAGGATGAGACAAACCTCAGGATGAGATAAACCTCACGCCAATAATTGTATTGTGGATTCTGCAAAAACTGACTGGCTCTACTAACAGCAAAGCTAATATCGGGTCATGTAATGGTCAAATATAGCAAACGACCAACTGTACTCCAATATCAACATCCTCAAACGGTGGATCACTCCTCTGTGCTGTGAGTAGGCTATGGCTCTACTAGTACCCCTAATGGCTTGGATCCAAGCAATCCAGCCTCCTCAAGAATCTATAAAGCATACTGTCTCTGGGATAAAGATAAGTTCGTTCCCTGTTGGATAGCCTCAATTTCCAATAAGTATCGGAAATCACCTAAATCCTTGGTTACAAACATGGACTGTAGAAAAGCCTTTATCTGAGCAATCCCATATGTATCATCACCAATCAAAACCATGTCACCCACATATACTGCTAGAATAACAACTCTCCAGACCCCATCATATTCTATCCTCCTAATAAAAATAAAGTGGTCATAGCTAAACCGTTGAAATCTTATCTTTCTGATCTCTAAATTAAGCCTCTCAAACCAGGCTCGTGTACTATATTTCAGGCCATATATAGCCTTTCGTAATTGGCACACAAGCTTCCCCTAAACACCATATCCTGGTGATTGTTTCATGTATACCTCCTCAGTTAGATCTCTATATAAAAAGGTGTTCTTAATATCAAGTTAATATAACAACCACCTTTAAACTATTATGACAGAGAAAATAATCCTGATGGAGGTAATGCGAGCCACAGGTGAGAAGATCTCAAAGGAATCTACCCCATATATTTGGGTAAACCCTTTGGCAACTAGTTTAGCCTTGTATCGATCAACTGTCTCATCCGATCTATACTTTATAATATACACCCATCTATAGTCAACAACTGTAGCACCTGTAGAACATGGCACAAGGTTCCATGTCTCTCGAGACTGTTATGCCTGCATTTCGTTATCCATAGCAGTTCTCCATCTGAGATCCTGAGAAGCTTGAATAAAATCTATAAGAACTACAGTGGTGGTAATCACTGAGGCAAGCTATATGTCCTCCAGATGGGAAATCGTAGTGTACTGGGACATGGGGTGAAGAGTGCATACGTTAGTAGATCTCCTCTACACAGGCTCCTCCTCCCCATCTGACTCACTCCTATCTAAAGAGGCAAGATGCTATATAGGACCGTCTCCCTGTGAACTGTCTAACTGTAGCCTCCAGTGATAAATCTGTGTCTCCTGTATGGTAACCTCTATAGATCTCCCCTCTTCTGAGAAGTATGGAATCTTCTCAAAGAAGTTCACATCTGTTGTAACAACGTTTCTCCTACGTGTTGGATCATAGCAACTATCTGAGGAAGACACACTTCGTTGCCCGGAGCAAACTTATCCTGACTGCTATGATTATGAACAAAGCATGTACACTCGAACACTCTCAAAGGTAAGGGGAATGACATGTTACACTCTAGATACATAACCTAATACGGGATCTAACCACGAAGCACTGAAAAAGACAACGGATTGATCAAATATGCTACCGTGAGTATGCCATCACCCCAAAATTGCCTAAGAACCTTCGTGTGGGATAGTAAGGTCTTAGCAATATTGAGATGTTGCAACTTGCGCTCAACAATCCCATTTTGCTATGAAGTATATGTTGAGAGAATCGTGTAGTGGTTTAATCCCACAAAGTGGAGTGGGATTGTGTTATGTGTGTGGTGACCTATAAGTAGGCATGTACCCTCCAGCTATTCCTTTGAGAAGAAATAACAGAGATGCGCACACCCATAGGAGTACTTCTCCAGTGATTTTCTCTACGCTCTTCGTAAATGGGTTTCTACGTAAATCCAAGTGTTATTATTGTTTATGCTTGATACTTTTACACTTCCATTGGTTTATTTTATTCAACTTGGTATCATAGCAAATCGTCTTCATTATTCTTGAGTTTTATCATTAATAATGAAGTTTGTTTGGAGAAGATTCTGCCATATCCATGGCATCATCTGATGGCACTCTCTTGATAGGGTTCCAAGAACCCAACACAAGAGTGCCATGGAAGGATTTGTAGGGAGGCACGTCACCATCCAGCAGTTGATGGTCGGCATCCAGCGAGAGCACATCACCGTCCACGATGACATTCGTCGCCTTGACTTTGCCCTCTGCCCTAGCGGTCACAGCAAGGGGAGGCGACGCCTGCGATGGAGTAGCAAATGTGGCCGAGGCCCTCGGCCTCGGCCTCGAGTGGACCTCGCAAGGGCCTCTTGGCATGGAGAATGGCAATATTAGAGAAGGCCTTCTCGGCACAGAGGACCTAGCCCTTGCTAAGGGTGCCATGGTGGTCGCCGAGGGCAACAAGGATGTGTTCTTTAAAGGAGCCCTAGGTAGGGCATCCTTATGGGTCGACATCGACCGTTGAGATGGATCTAGAAGGCGGAGATCGTGAAGGGCCACTCAAGGAGCTCGTCGAGGGGAGAGATGGCCGGATCGGCCAAGGCGTTGTCGTCGCCACCAACGCCCTCGAGAAGGGGAGGAGAGGATCTGGCTGTGGCGGAGATCACCTCCAACCACAGCGACACCACGGGCCTCCTCGACTTCGGGGCCATCTGCTTTGGGCGCACATTCGACCAGGACCGCTGCCACTACGCCGCGGCTGTTGGCGGCGGGGCGACATGGATCATCACCAAGCGACGTGAAGCCTAACTGGAACCTCGCCATACCAGAGGAGAAGGTGGAGAAGGCCCCCATTGTTGTTGAGAAGCACGAAGACGTAGCAGCCAGCGTGGATTTTTTGTCCTCTTTGCTGGGTTCCTACGAACCCTAAGAAGAAGAAGAAAAAATCTTGAGCATTTGTATGTTTAGTCCTCTATTTTCTTCCTTTATTTAAGCTTTTTAAAAAAAAAGGGTGAGATGAAAAAAAAGAAGGGACAGAAGGAACTTGACAAGAAGAATAAAAAAAAAGGAGGATAAGAAGGAAAAAAAAAAGAGAAAGAAGAAAAAAAATTTAGAAGAGGAATAATAAAAAGAGGGGAAAAATATGGTTATGTTTAGGAGAAGGGAGGGAGAGGTTCTTCTCTAGTTTTTATTGTTTCTTCTCATTGCTATTTTTCTTCAATACGAGTATGGGAGAAAAGGGGAGTGTTGAGCCTGTTATAGTCACCCCTATTCGGGAGTCTCTTTTGCTCCTGAACTACACATAAGAAACCATAACTTTAGGTGGTCCAAAGTTTCAAGGTCCTCAGAGGAAGGGTCCATTTCATGTTTCTATATGAGAGATCCAGTTTGTGGACTCCAGAAAGGGAGATCCAATTTTGAGGTCTTCAAAGGAAAATCCCATGTCAGGGATACTGAATAGGGAGCCACTAGCACTAATTGAGATCTCCAGAGGAGAGGCCATTGTTAGAACCAACTACACAATTCGTCGTCAAGCTCCAGCTGATCTGATGTGTCGTCATCAGCATACCTACCTACAGGCATGAACAAGAGTGCAACTGTCATCTACAAAGGAGAGTCAATTGTACCTGTTGAGAGTGTTGTTTGTTCTGCTGTGTAGAGGGATTTTCTTTATGTTACAAGCTAAGCATTCCATGCTCTAGCTTAAGGGGAGTGTTAGGAGAATTGTGTAGTGGTTTAGTCTCACATAGTGGAGTAGAATTTGATATGTGTGTGGTGACCTATAAATAGGCATGTACCCCCCACCTATTCCTTTGAGAAGAAATAACAAAGATACACACGCCCATAAGGGCGCTTCTCCCGTGATTTTCTCCCTGCTCTTCGTGAGTGTGGTTTCCACGTAAACCCAAGTGTTATTATTGTTTATACTTGATACTTTTACGCTTCCGCTAGTTTATTTTATTCAATTGTATAGGCACATGACATGACATCTGGTGAATAACTCCTTTGAAAGGGAAGGACTCCTGCAAATCCTTGTGCATTATCATTGCGAAAAACTTGAACTGTGGTATCATACTGAGTTTGCACCTCAGAAAGAAACTATTCTACAATGGAGGGTATCTCACTACGAGCCTTCATAAAAAATACCTAGGTAAGATGGCTATGATCATCAATAAACACTGCAAAATATCTATGCCCGCCTAGAGTGACAACTCTGGAAGGCCCCCAAACATCACAATGTACTAGGGCAAAAGGAATTGTATTGACTCCATCATCTCCCTAAGTGTAGTTGCTCCTGTGGTGCTTCCCTAACTGATAATCTTCGCACTCTAAAGTCAAGGAATTTAACAATTCTAGATACATTTGTCGCATCTTCTTCATAAAGGGATGCCCGAGTCTCCTATGACATAGCAACAGGTCACGAGGGATGGACACCGCTCTAGCAAACAAAGTAGGCGTGTCTACGTAGTATAGCTCATCTCCCTCTATGCCTTCTCCTATAATCTCTCCTATCTGATGATCTTGGAAGTAACAATGCTTTTCATCAAAGACAAATAGACATCCAAGATCCCTGCAAATACAACTCAGACAACAGATTCATAGGGAACTCGGGAGCGTAATATACCTTCTCAATCCTCATCTTGGGAGTCACATTAACATGCCCAACTATGGTGATTGGAGAAGTAGTCCCATTGGCCACCCTCACATCTTTAATCGCCTGTGGAACTACAGGATTTATCAAAGGATCCCTATCTCTTGTGAGATGAATAGAGGCATCGGAGTCAATCACCCATGCACTTCTCCAAAACTTCTTGGGCAGCACACACACAACCTATAGAATATGAAATAAACCCTCTTTTCAGGGTAAACTCATTTTTCAAGGGTGAGAGAAGACCCATCCCCAACAAAACTAGGTGTAAGAGAAGATTTATCACACGAATCACAATGCCAATTCCTGGAAATCGGGGACGACGACCAACTACAGTGATCCTTGCCGACAGCGCTAGGGCTGCCAATCTATCTGCTGGCGGCACTGTCGACCTGTCCGATGATGGCTACAGTGTCGCTGGCGGCTTGGGCGACGTTACCATTGTTGTTGGTGGTGGCAATACCATGGGATGACTTCCCATTACTGCCATGTCCCAACTCCTCCATTGAATCACCTTTAAGTTGGTGATTCAAGCATCTTGTAGGTGGATTTTCGGTGGGATATCGAAGCATCAGCCTAAGACTGCTGCTCTGATACCATATAAGGACAAAAAAATGCATTAATCTCCAAAAGAAACCCTAACCCCTCTTTTAGGAATGGGTTTTTTACACAAGTACCCCCACAAAAAAGTAAGAAATGTCAAATACACCCCCAATAACTCAACAGTAGCCAATTATGCTATTGAGAATATCTTAATGGCATAAAAGATGTACTTTATGTTCAACACATATAAGATGATAAGCACAGCATTTATTCTCAGATAATTGGTAAAGCATTGTCAAACAATGCAAATTGTAAAAAGAAAAAGGAAAACTTCTGAAAATGTTGTTAATTGGAACAGATTCGTAGTCATGAAATTCTTTTGAGAATACATTAGAAGATTTACCTTGTAGGTTGTTATGTATTTGCCAGTAATAGTTATTAATCTCATTCTTGGAGGATATTCCTAGAATTTTCATACAAAAAAGAATTAAGTACCTTTCCAAAAAATAATAATAATAATAGCAGGATTGAATTTGCACTCTCTGCGTATATGATGTCTACCAGACTACCACTAAGCCACAATTGCTTTACTAAAAAGAACGCAATAAAAGTACTAAAAAGTAGAGTCACCACTTCATAAAAAACTAAATTCAGGTAAAGTCACTTGTACAAGATTCTGATATGAATGGTAGTTCAAGGTAAAAAGTCCCAAAATCTAGTAGAGATCTTATTTGTTGGCAAATCTATTTCAACAAATTACAAATACTTGATGTGCATGCTTATTACATGCTAAGAGACAAAACCAAATACCTCACAAGGTTAAAATCCTTGTTGTAAGTAGATAGAAATGTTTCCAATGAACAACCCAGTGGCAGCCATTCTCCTCAACTTCGTCTTTCACTCTTCCCATACAAGAGCATCCAGTGTTTCCCCCATCAATTTAAAGCTCAAACTCATCCATAGGGACTCTGTCCATTCCCCATTACACCCAGGTAATCTTACAGATCTAGAAAGCTACCTAAGGCAGATCGATTAGAGTGTAGCACACCTCCATTACAACCACTCCAACATACTGACAAATGGCATTCATTCTAGCAACATCCACATATGTCCTCCTCAATGGAGCCATCTACCTTGTGCTTGTTAGCATCGGGACCCCCTATATCTCATACTACTTGGTGCTAAACAACGAATGACCTGACATGGACGCAATGTTTCCCATGCATTCCTTCCTTCCACCAGGAATCAAGGATGTCAGACCCCCAGAATTCCTCCACAGCTAGCCTCATTCCTCGAAATCACCCACCATGCATCACATAGTCGACAAGTTATGGGCATTGCGACTTCAAGATTGATCTTGGCATGGCTAGCTTCAGTTACCCCAAGGACTCCTCCGTCACTGGCTACTTGCTATCTGAAACTTTCATGTTTTTGTCAGACAATGGGGCCCTTGAGCACATCCCATGCCTAGTGGTTAGTCTATCTCAGTTGCAATTTGAGATGGATGGAGTCACGGGGTTGGGTAGAGGACCCCCTCAATCATTTCACAACTAAGGCAAGCTATGTTCTCCTTATGGAGCAACCTGTCAACCCTAGTCATACCAGCTTTCTTCACCTTGGGGCTAATGCAAATCTACTTGATCCCAATTCTGCAGCCAGTACTGCTTTTATTAACAACAAACATGGTTGCCAGTCTTATAATTACCTGCAACCTAATGCCATCAGCATCCTTGGAGATCGCTCAAGCATCCCAAAAGGTGCCTTTGACATTGGCAGGGATGGGAAAGGTGGTTCTATAATTGACACTGGTGTTACATTTTCATTTCTAATAACACCAGTTTACAATATAGTTGCACGGTACATGAAAGATTACTTCTATAGATATTGTGAGGATTCATGGAAGCGGAGTGGGCCTTGGCACGTGGAAGATCTCATGTGTGGAGCATGGAGAGCAATGGAGAGAGAGAGACCGGTGGTGAAGAAGAAAGAGAGAGAGAGGGAGTTATTGTGATAAAATTGATTCATTGCAACTCAATCAAAAATAACATAAGATCTCTCTATATATAGAGATATTCCTACCTCTAAATATAAAAAAGAGTAAGTAACAAATCAATAATTGGCTCAATAGTAAACAAATATCACACTAACACTCTAATTATTTGGCATCTAACATACTAAAATAAGATAACTTGGACCCAAAAGCAACCCTAAACCTAGACCACTAGGGTTGGTGCCCCTCTTGACCAATTGACTTGCTACGTGGCAGACTACCTTCTCCACACTCCCCCTCAAGTCAAGGCCAATAGGACCATGACTTGCTCAACTCATGGTAAGGCTTGAGCTCCCACCATTCTCCATCTTCTTTGAGTTCCAAACTCTCAATCTTTTCTTTGGTAGAAGTCACGGTGTAGCCTTTTGCAACCTTCAAAGTCGTTGCCTCTTGTGCAACCTTCGAAGTCGTTGTGACGACCACCGTAGTCTTCTTCTCCTTCTCTTCTTGAAAAATGGCACGAATCTTCTCGAGATTTGCAAGTATAAGGGAATCCACATGTGAGGTGCTATTAGGCCCACGTCCAAGTTTTCCAAATTTGTCCTAACATCAATCTTGCGAATGATTGGTGCACCCGCAATGTTAACATGGAGGATAGACTTGACCAGAACCTTGACCACGTCCTCTTCTGCATCCTGCACCTCCATCAAAAATAGCCAATGCAATGTTTTCAAACACCACAACTTTCCTAGATCCTGCTTCTAATTCTCCAAGCTTCTCGAGATGATTATAAATCGTCTCAAGATCCATCTCCTCGTCCAACGCCAAGATATGGTCACATGCCAGCTAATATCAGGGATATAACCCTGACAAGAATCTTGCAACTTGCCACCTCTCACATGTAGTAGTTTGTTTGTCACAGCAAACGGGCTCAAAGATCTCGAGCTCCTCAAATAACGTCTCCATCTTCAAATATTTATCAAGGGGAAATCCCCTTGACTTGCTGTCTAAATGTGGGTATATATGTCGATGATGCAGGCATTGCTGGACTTCTTGAAGTATCTCTTCTCCAACGAATCCCACATCTTGAATAACTTATATAGCATATTCGAGGCGATGGATGGATCGACTAAGTTCATCAACCAATTCTTCACCATGTAGTACTTTTTCTCCCACTTCTTCGTTGTGTCCTTAGACTCAGGCTCCTCTAATAGGACATGCAATTTGTCTTGGTCGGCTACGAAAATCTTAAAAGCCTGCACCCATAAGATATAGTTCGAGGAACATTGAAGCTTGATCGTGGTACTTTGAACTATGACTGTTCCCCGACATTAATCTGATTCTCGTTTTCAGCTATCCTCATCCTCGTATAACAAGCCTTCCTCTACTTGTATACTCCACGAAAAGCGTTGGATGCGTGAAGGAAGCAACTCATTGGAGTTCCCTTCTGGTCTCCTTGGGCCTTGCGTAAGATGCCAGAGTCCTTCAAAGAGTTCTTTGAGAGAACTCTCACATTGACGAAGATGCCTCAAAAAATAAGGCTCTGATGCACGTGGAGACTCATGCATTCCATGCGTGGTTGAACGGAGAGGCCTAGATTGATGGTTTTGATACCATGTAAGAATTAATGGAAGTGGAGTGGGCCCTTGTATCGAAGATCCTACGCGTGGAGCGTGGATGCAATGGAGAGAGAGAGGCCAGCAGTAACGCCAGTGAGGAAGAAAGAGAGAGAAGGGAGGAGTTGTAATAAATTTGATTTATTGCAACTCAATCAAAAATAACATAATATCTCTCTATATATAGAGAGATATTCCTAACTCTAAATATGGAAAACACTAAGAAATCAATAATTTGTTAAAATGGTAAGCAAATATCTCACTAACAACTCTAATTATTTTTTGAAAAGACTAGTCACTCTAATTATTTAACACCTAACATACTAAAATAAGATAACTTGGGCCCAAAGCAACCCTAAACCTAGTCCACTAGGGTCGGCGCCCCTCTTAACCAATTGACATTGCCATGTGGTTTACTGTGCCATGTGGCAATCCACATAGCAAACTACATTCCCCACAGATATAATATTTGTGGAGAAAATAGTAGGCCACGTGGATTGCCACGTGAACCCCTATCTACATCCAATAAGGCCATATGGCCATTAGGATTTGTGTTTTTTTTATGTCAAATTATTTTGTGCACATGTGGCAAGTTATTTTTTAATTAGTTGTTAGAGTCCAAATTAGGATTGAATCAATTTAGTAATAGTTGATTTGATTTGATTTGATTTGATTGAACTTGTTTTAAGAAATGGGATTAGGAAATCCTAAATTTGTTAGGATTGCAATTAGGTTTGGTCTTCTTTAAATAGAGACAAATACTCTATTTTGTTTGTTGAGTTGCAATAAACAAGATTTTATCTTCTACAACTCCTCTCTCTCTCTCCATGCTCCACGCATGGAACCTCTACGAACCTAGGCTCGCCATGTTATGCAATTCTCCACATAATATCAAAGCTACCAGTCTAGGACTACTTCATCCTTCCATGTGTGGAACAAGAGGAGCGAGGAGAAGAGAGTTCACACACAAGAAAGCTTCTTATGCGTGAATCTCCCACACGCACCGGAGCCTCGACATTCGTGGCATCTCTATCAACATGGGAATTCTCTCAAGAACTCCTTGGAAGCCTTAAGTGCCTTACGCAAGGCTTAAGGGGACCAGAAAAGGATTCCTGACAAGTCTCTTCTCTCACACATCTAACACCTTACGCAGAGTGTAGAAGTAGGAGATTCGCTATCCGAAGACGAAGATGGCAGAGCACGAGACTCAAATGAACACAGGAGAAGGGAAGGTAATTATTCAAGGGACAACAATCAAACTTCAAGGAGCCTCGAACTATGTTCTATGGGCAAGGGCGTTCAAAATCTTTGTAGGTGGCCAAGACCGTCCTACTAGAGGAGGCACCCGACACCAAGGATACGGCCCGAAGAAGAAGTGGGAGAAAGAAAACTATATGGTGATAAATTGGTTGATGAATTCAATCAATCCATCAATAGCCTCGAACATGCTTTAGAAGAAGACCGCATACGAAATCTGGGAGACCTTGGAGAAAATGTACTCCAAGAAATCGAGTAACGCCAGCAACACCAACATCTAGTGTGGATCTGGACTGCTAATCAAGGGGACCTTCCCCTTGATAAGTACTATTCAAAGTGGAGGCTTTGTTCAAGGAGCTCGAGATCATCGAGTTGATCTACTACAACAAGTAGGTCGATACACGTGCCAGATGGCAAGCGGCAAAGTTCTTACCAGGTCTACACCCTTGATATCAACCTGCACATGATCAGATTCTAACATTAGACGAGGAGATGGACCTTGAGACGATTTACAGTCGTCTCACGAAACTCAGAGAACCAAAGACCAAGTCTAATAGAATCGTGGCGTCTGAAAATACAACGTTGGCCACTATTGAAGGTCGCGCAGGGCATGAGAAAGGACAAGGCTGAGGCTCAAGCCGAGTCTTCCCACTTTGTCAGCATTGCAAGCGCACAAATCATGCACACAACAAATGTTGGGACAAATTTAGGCAACATCCATAGGAGATGTCTAATGCCCCATAAGAGTTCTCTCTCTCACCTGGGATTTGGAGAAGATCCAAGCTATGTTACTCGAAGACAATAAGACCATGGCAACCATCGTGATGACTATCAAGGTTGCCCACAAGGCAACAACATCAGAGGTTGCTAAAGGACTCTCTGTGGCTTCTGAAGATGTAGACAAGAAAAGCTTAGACTTAGCGGACAACAAAGAGTGGTGGGGGCTCTAGCCTCACCAAAATCGCGCAAGTTTTCAGCTTACTCCAGCCTTGACTTGAGGGGCAGTGTGGAGAAAATAGTAGGTCACGTGGACTACCACATAACACCATTGCCACGTGGCCTTGTCCACGTGGACCCCCATCTGCATCTACTAAGGCCATACGGCCATTAGGATTTGTGTTTTTTTTATGTCAACTTATTTTGTGCCACATGTGTCAAGTTATTTTTTAACTATCTGTTAGAGTCCAAATTAGGATTGAGTCAATTTAGAAATAGTTGATTTGATTTGATTGAATTTATTTTAGGATATAAGATTGGTAAATCCTAAATTTATTGGGATTGCAATTAGGTTTGATCCTCTTTAAATAGAGACCAATACGCTATGTTGTTTCTTGAGTTGAAATAAACAAGATTTCTTCTTCTACAACTCCTCTCCCTTCTAAATTAAAAAGAAACTTGAATGTGGTCCTTTTTTGTCTGCACTCTCTTTCCTTCTTCATTCCTCATGCTTTGAACATTAATTCAAGGTCAAATCCCTGGTTTGCCTAAAGCCAAAAGGCCTAAAACTGACAACTTTCAGTGAGCTTCATTACTTTGTGGCAACCTCAATGAAATTACAACTCAAATGCTAGTCCAACTTGGCCAAATTTGCGAGTAATGTGAGCTCAAGAATTTAAACATTGTCCGGTACCTCTCGATATTCATGTCAAATTTTATAAATTCGTTGGACATTACAAGAATGAAGTGCAACATAAATTATTTGCAACAAAATTTTGTCCACTTATACGCATATGATACCTTCACATACACCACGGGATTGTTACTATTAATTAACAGCTTCCATATCTTAATCCTCCTAGCCATGGATTTTCTCCTGGTATAAGTTCGCAAGTTGCATCTGTCAACTGCACATTTGGGAAGCTTGTCCCTTGATTATGAGTATCTATATTATGGGTGCAACATGGGGTGTAAGGATATATTTCTCCATGTTCTACAATTTTTTTGTAAAGGCAGCAAAATCTAAATCCAAATTCCCCACCTCTACGAATGATTTGAAAGTGCAGTGTTCAGTGTAGCCACCATTGCTGATTTAAACTTCAACAACATACATCTGGACATACATTAGTAGAGGCCTAATTGGTGCATGCATACTCCATGCCTAAATGTTTGATAGGAGAAAATAAATTTTCATTTAAAACATGAGCTGTTGCACAAATATCAAAGCCACAAAAAGGTATTTGTTATCTTAATATATGAGCCTACATCATTTAGATATATATATAGTGTGCAAAGATTCCGCTAAAATTTTCTTCTTGGACATATCCATTTCAAGATTTACTTCAACTTACCACAAACATCTCTTCCATATTATTCATGAAATATTTATTTATTCGAAAGAAAATACAGATATCCATGGCTGAGAGAGAGTAGAAGGCAACTTGCCCAACTCTTAACGTCAATGGCTCCCATTCTCCTCGTTTTCCACTCCACCATTGCAAGAGCAAATTCATCCATAGGACTATGTTGTCTCCCCTCTGTACCCAGCAACCCTCACCCACTTAAAGATCCACCAAAGACGAATTAATTACATAGAAGCACACACTCTATGACACCCACTGCTACGCAACCTCCGATGTTCCTTGAGTTTACGTTGTGTTTGCCGTAATTCATGCCTACTCTATGTAAATCAACCCAACACAAACCCGCAGCGATGTGCCCACAACAACAACAACAAATCAATGGACGAATTAACACGACTAACAACGAACTCGTCGATGAACCGGTATAAACAACACAAGATAGAAATTAAGCTGCTGATCACGTTTACGCGAGATTGTAACCACCGCCTTAAGATACGATATCCACGGATACGGAGATTGGAAAACCGGCCAAACAAGATAGAAGAGGAAATGAAAAGGTTCACAAAACAAAGGAATTTACCCCCATGATTCTTGTGCAGCTGCGTCGGAATCGTTGATCGGAAGCGGGTGCGGGTGCGGGTGCAGGTGCGCGCGCTCGGCTTTGATGGTGGGGTGAAAGGGCCGTTGGGCGGGCGGTGGGAGGCAGCAACGATGGGGTGAACGAGAGAGATGAATAGTGGAAAAGAGAAAAAGCCTGGTCCTGTTATACTAGGAGAGGGAAACTTGCGAAGGAGACGGGTCGAAAGATATAAATCGTAGAAGGGTCCAATGGAAATCTTGGGATTTAGCCCTCGAGCATTGGCGAAATTGATTACGCCACGTGGCGTGCGGGTGCTAATTGCAAGAAATATGTTTGATACAAACTCTTTTTCCACACCCTATCCATTGCACATCGCATTATGCAAATCCAAGAACTAGTGCAGGGGTTGAATTGGTGTAGAAATTTCATTGTGAAACGGACGCCATAGATGAGAGGGTCTTCAAAAGGTTGTGGTCGCATGGAATCAGGTTTCTTGAAGGATATGTAGTTTGTATAAAAGGTTTTTCACAATTGAATCCATGCATAGCTGGATCTATAAATCCCCCCATCCTCAAGCATCACCTCCTCCACAACACATGCCTCTGCCAAACCTCCCCAATTAGCCTCCGCTAAACCTCCCTATGCAATACATGCCCCGACTAAACCTCCATCCTTGCACCACCACCAGCACATCACCTCCTTTCACCACCATCACCACTACCTCCTCCTCCTCCCTACCCACAACACACAACACGTCCTCCCACTACCATCACCTCCTCCCACAAAAACCACCCCCACCTCTTCCTCCTCCTCATCTGATGGCATTATCATCATTCACTATATCTAACCTAATTTTGCTAGGTTCTAAGAATAAATTCACCTAGTTTATCCATTAAAAGGGTATAATTTAATCAGGAAGGATTAAAGGAGAAGAATCACCAAATAAACCCAAAAGATAGCTAAATAGGCCCAAACTAGTCAATCTAAGATTTTTCTGAAAATCAAGCAAACTAATGAATGATTAAGCCCTAATTTTAGCCTAACTCAAATTAACAAGGTTCCAATGGAAATAAATGTAATCTCAATCTTCTAAAAATTATTTAAAAATATTTCATTAGATTTGGCATTGTTGATTTGACAATCGAATCCCGTTTCAACCTTAAATAAAAATGTAGGTAGGAATTTGGTAAATTTGGGTCGAATTGTAAATTGATCATACAAACGATATCAAAATACAAAATTGATAATACCAATAGATTTCCTATGTTTTAATTAAGCTACCATAAAAATTTTGACCGATTTAGACCTCATTTGCACCTACTTTACATTTTAGTCCTCAAATTTTAGAATCTTTTCAATATTGTCCAAAATCATTATTTTTAGGTCCTTTTATTACATAACGGTCCCTAGCTGACGTCATGCTGACATCTGCCGTCTTCCTGCTCACCTCTCCTTTGATCGCCATTCCCATCGAGCTTCAAGCTCAATTTTAGGTCTCCTCCGCCACCATTTGTCCGCAGCTCCTGAAGTAAAGTCGTTCCCCTCACCTTCCTCATTTGTCGGCGGTGGTTTCGTCGTCAATAGCAGCATCTACGGTTTGTTATCTCCTGTCACGTCCCAAAATCCAAATCCCTAAGTGAGGGTCAAAGTCCCAAGGGACAGAAAAGAAAGAGGTGATTGTTTATTTAATTCGGGTTGTACCTAACTAAGTCAAGCTAAAAAGAGTTCCATTTACAACATAAAATGAAAGAAAATCCGAAAAGAACAGCACATAATTGATACAGGAAAAACAGTAACAAACATAAACTTGTTGTAAACTAAAGCATAAAATATACCTGTCAACAGAGTACGCACACTTGCACAGTGACAAATCCCGTACGTCGACGGCCTGTGACGACAACCTGTAAGTAGGTCACAAAGTAGGGATGAGTCAATCGGCTCAACAAGGAACAATCATCTACTGTATCTCAACCAAACAGGATAGTGTACAGTTTCAATTACTGACTAGTTCTTAGCCTGTTACGACCCGGTTCCCGAATCCCTACAGGACACAAGACCGGATCGACTCGACTGATCTCAAGACCCAGTTGTCCAACGAGAAAGTAACCAAAAAGCAGGAAAGTAAACTACATTCACTATGCTAAGCAACTAACAGTAAAAAGGTACAGTAGTAAAGAAGTAAAAACTACTACAGTACGTACCACCATCACAACAATAGAAAATAACAAGGTACAGGAATATAAAGTACAGAACGTAAAAGTACAGAACAAAAGAGTACAAGAGTCTACTCACTACAACAAAAAGAAGTACAACAAAGAAGCTACAACTACTGGGCTCTACTGGGCCCAGCACCCTCTGCAGCCATAGGCTCTGGCTACTCAACACCTGGACCTGAAAAGGGGTTATGAGTGTTGGTGTTAGAGCACAACGATCATTTGTTTTGATGATAACAAAACACGTGTCATTTAATATTTGCGCTTTGAGTCCTAGATTTCAGGTCAATCGCAAATGAATACGTGATTAGACGGAGTTCGAGCTCGCATCCAGGACGGATTCGAGGAGCTCGATGGAAAACAGAGGAGATTCGCGAGGAGCGATAGATTGAAGAAGGAAGGAGATGAAGAATAGGATAGATTTCCTTCTCTTGTACTCCTTGTATTTTTCGTTTCTTCTGTTGCTCTTTATTTTTGTTACTTAGATTCATGTTAAAGAGCCTCAAAGTACCCTAACAGTAGTCCTAGGAACACCCGTACAACCCTAGGATACTTAGGTTTTCTGTAGAATACTTAGAAAACCAATATAGGGTTCAAACAGAGTTTCTAGACGTCTAATTCCCAAATCAGACGTCTGATAAAGGGTTTTAAGACGTCTGACTGTTGTCTCAGACATCTGATAACTATTAGGCTGGACTTAGTACTCTGTCTGATGAAATCAGACTTCCAGACCTTAGACCAGACGTCTTAGGAGACGTCTGATGACTTTGCCAGACGTTCAATTAGTGGACCGTTGGCTGGCTTAACAAACACTCAAGAGTATGACCGTTAAAGCCTTATCAGACGTCCTTAAGCCTTTTCAGACGTCTGATAAATGATCGTTTTACCTCGGCTGACCCAAAATCTCTTCTCAGAGATTTTCTAGCCGTTGCAACGTTTGGAAAATCCATTCCCACAGTAAAAGTAGGTTTCCAGATGTCCAGACATAGTACCAGACGTCCTATATGTCGTCTGATGGACTTGCACAAGAACCTATCTAGATCTGATCCAAGTCAGGAAGAGACCCGCCCAAAATCAGACGTCTGAGCTTTGAATCAGACGTCTTAAAGTGAACTTCCAGACGTCTGATGAGAGAATTAGACGTCTGATAAGCCTGTCAGAACAATGATTGTTCCTGATTTCGGGCTGTTTCTCTTGGGCTTTGTTCCCAACGGCTATGGAACCTTTCCTAAGCCTTCCAAAGCCTTCCTAAGGCCTCTATAAATAGAGGGGAACCTTTGCAACACAAAAACACACTAACACACACCTAGAGAGACCAAGATACACAAGAAACACTTTGTAATACACTTTCCACTCTCTTGTGTCCTAGCTAGCTCTTGCTCTCCAAGCTCAAGTTCCATTCATCTTGAGAGCATCAAGCTTTGCGCACCCGCTCTCCTGCCGTTGTTTACGAGAGCGACGTTGCGCCGTCGCGTGGCACACGCACCGCGTCATCAACTCGACGCACTCCTTGCAAAGGGGAGTTTCCTAATTCCTATAGAAGCTTAGGTTAAAAATTACTTTGTTGGCTCTATAGGACTTGTTGTTTCTTTTATCTTTGTTATTTGGTTGGGTATTCGCTTTGCGAATTCCCGTCTCCTTCGTGAGACAAAATCCTTCGCGTGGAGAGAAGGGGTTGAGGTACGCTACCCTCGTTTAAGTAGCGTGGTTGTATTGAGGTTGAATCACCCTTGTTTAAAGTGATTCGGTTTAGTGGATTTTGATCAACTTGGTTGATCGGAAAATCCTAACTCGAGAGGGTTAGGTGGTGGTTTTCACCCGATTTGGGTTTCCACCTATAAAAATACTTGTGTACTTGTGTGATTGACTTTTTGTGAGATTGTTTATTTTATTTCCGCAATTATTACGTCACCCCATCCTGGTAGGGCCGGGAACTTTCAATGAGTACACAACGTTAGCGAACGCTGAGTAGAGTGGCAACCAACTAACTAAAGTAGTAAAAGTGGACAGGTAACTGTTGTTTTTCAATTACTTTCTTTAACTAATTATTCTTTTTCACCACTTGGCTTATTTATCTGGTCTCTTTCTTGATCTAGAATGTTCCTCTTGGGAACGATCTTGATTGTAGTCTATTCCGAGGAGTAGAAGGCACACGTGGTGCTCTCCTGGCCGGGAGAGTCCCCCGTGATGATCCTACACCCAGTCAACCACCCCAAGGTCATGGACAGACATAACGGTGACTACGGCACGCGCGATAAGCGCACAGGTAGCTACCCCGCATTGGCACGCGGTCAGTCGTTTCCATTAGCGGGTACGCCCAAAGTACAGCACGGAACCAATATAGGGCCTAGCCCTCTCAGTAATAGGGGTCTAGCCCCTAAGAACCAAACAGGGGTCTCGCTCCTCCACAGTCCGTGCACCCTCGCCTGACTACCTTGGTTTTCCCAGTGGGCCTAACAAGTCGGTGTAGGGTGGCTAGCTGAAACTTGGGCCTCGTGGGGTAGCTAGCTCTCTCCCTACACCAGTAGCTCTCCCCGGTACAGTGTACATGAGAGCCACCGAGTCGGTGCAAAGTGGCCAAACCTACCCCAGGTCTCAACCTGAAGGCGGCAAGCACCCCTCTATACTAAGAGGTAACATGCACTCCCCTTGGTACCACGAACTCAAGGGCCAGCACACTTCCCAACGCATTTCCAAATCCATTCCATTTATTTCCAGGAGATCTACTCCTAATTCCTGTAGGGTTCATGCTCATATTCCTCATGTCAAGCCATACCAGGTTTCATCATTTCTATTTCCATTCTCAGGTTATACATATACAGCTCGTATTATGTCATTTAACAT
The DNA here is from genome assembly GCA_037157565.1 of Thalassia testudinum. Taxonomy (NCBI): domain Eukaryota; kingdom Viridiplantae; phylum Streptophyta; class Magnoliopsida; order Alismatales; family Hydrocharitaceae; genus Thalassia; species Thalassia testudinum. The sequence goes on from JAZHRO010000039.1 coordinate 17,956,914, forward strand.
GTACAACAGGAAATTTACATGCAACAGTTAGCTAGCACAAGTACTTCATATTTCACAGGCAGCTGTTATTTAATTACAGGCAATTGTTATCATTTTATCTACTCATTCAAGACTGCAATTCAATCATCCAATACAGACTTTTCAAGTGTTTCTCGTCCTAAGATTCATGCCATATCCTAGGGTCTAAGCATTCATTCCACACATGCATAGGTTATAATTAAATTAGGGGGAAGCCACTCTACCAGTAAACTCAGGAGTATTGGGGGCTTGAACGACTGGCTCACGTGCCACAGCAAGCCCCGAACCCGCAACGGAACGATGTCCTATCACAAGGAACAATCACAAGGGAACTATAAGAACTGTATGGAAAACCTTCTAACAAGTAGAGGAACTCACAAGGAACACATTGGTATCTTATTTGCGTAAAACGGAACTCAAATGGACCCTAAACGGGTCAAAAAAATAGGGTTTCTATCTCAAATCAGACGTCTGGAACAACTTCTAGATGTCTTAAAAGTCTCTAGTAACATACCTAAGTCTCTGCGCCAATCCTCAGACATCCAGGAACTCTTCTGGACCATCTGGACCCTGCTCCAGACGTCCAACCACCTCTCCGGACGTCTGGAAGTGCTTCCCATCGTCTGGTACGTTGCCCAGACGTCTGAAATGCGTGGGAGGACGTGTCCTGCGCCTTCCCAAAGCAAATCTTGCACGAACCCACACAATCTTCTCAAACGAGCATGCAACAGGGGGTCGGCGGAGCGGCCTGCATGGCCGTATCCGCAAAGAGGGCGTACCTTCGTGAAGCCCTCTCCTCAGACGTCTGGAACCACCTCCAGACGTTCGCACCGTCGTCTGGAGGTCACTCCAGATTTCTGATTCTGGGAAAAACCCAGAACCAGAACTTGCTTCCGCTGTTCTTGCACCGCGCGTGGCCGCGCCGTGCCCCCTCGCCTGCAGCTCCGGCTGCAGCAATGTCGGGGAGGACCTCCTCAACGCACTCCTCCGCCTCGCACACGCGCCACTCCAGCCGTGCACTCACCGGTGAGCTCCCACGTGAGCTCGCGAGCCCACCTCCTCTCCTTCTCACGCCGCTCCTCCTCTCCTTCTCACGCCGCTCCTGCTCTACGTCGCCCTCGTGCTCTTGCTCGCTCTGGGAAAGAAGAGAGGAAGGTGGTTGGTGGCTGAGAAGTGAAGAGAACGAGAGAGGAGGGGGGTTTTATAAGGTGGGGTTTAGGGTTTAGCTGGGGATGGAAGAGAGAGAAGAAAAAGGGGAGGAAAAACGAAAGTACTGTCTGCCCGTAGCACACGTGCAGACGCGAGCTCGTACTCAAATTTTTCGATTTCCATACGTTTGGGAAGGTGTCTAGACGTCTGACCAGATGTCTGAGCCACAGTCCAGACGTCTTACTAGACATCTGACCCACAGTCTAAACGTCTTAAAAGGCTCAAACAGCACGGGTCGTAACATCATAACAAACTTAAAGGAAGTTTCGTCCCCGAAACTTGAGCTAGTTAGGGTGCGGAAAAAGAACAACATACGCAAAACAAATTTAAAGAGGACCGAAGCTGGTCCGAAAAGACGTACCCTCAAAAAGCTCTGGGTACCGCTCTCGCACCGCCACCTCAGGCTCCCAAGTAGCTTCCTCGTACCTCTGGCTCCTCCACAAGACCTTCACCAGGGGTACCTGCTTCCGTCTCAAACTCCGGACGGCTCTGTCTAGTATCTGCACTGGTTGCTTGGGGTCGATCAGGTCGTCTCCCACCTCAACACTCTCGTGGCTCAGAACGTGATTGGGATGGCCGTCGTACTTCTTGAGGTTGGACATGTGGAACATGTCGTGCACACCAAAAAGCTGGGGAGGAAGGGCAAGCCTGTAAGCAACGGGTCCTACCCGCTCCAGGACCTCAAAGGGCCCCACAAACCTCGACGCGAGCTTCCCTTTCACCCCAAAACGCTGTAGGCCCTGCATGGTCGAAACACATAGAAAGACGTGATCCCCAACCTCGAACTACACCTCTCTGCACTTCCGATCGACATAACTCTTCTGTCTGCTCCTGACAGTACGAAGTCGTCTGTGAATCTGCTCAACCACCTCCTGACTCTGCCGAATCAGCTTGGGGCCAACCTCCCACTTGGTCCCCACCTCAACCCAACTCAAGAGTGAAGTACGCCTTCGTCCGTACAGAGACTCGTAGGATGCCATGCCGATGATCGAGTGATAACTGTTATTATATGCAAACTTTGCCAAGGGCAAGTACTCCTCCCAAGAGCCCCTCCAGTCCAGTACACAGGCACGCAAAAGGTCCTCAAGCGTATGTATCGTGTGCTCTTACTGTCCATCCGTCTAGGGGTGGTATGCCGTGCTGAACCTCAACCGTGTCCCCAAAGCCTACTAAAACTCAGCCCACAACTGGGACATAAAACGGGTATCCCGGTCAGATACAATCTCACATGGAACTCCGTGCAGACATACCACGTCACAGATATATCTCTCTGCCAACTGCGCGGGTCCCAAGGTGACTCGTATCGGCAAGAAACGTGTCATCTTCGTAAATCTGTCTACAATCACCCAGACTGCGTCATGTCCTCGTTGGGTAATGGGCAAGCCCACCACTAAGTCCATGGTGATGCTCTCCCACTTCCACTCTGGCACTGGAAGTGGCTGCAACAGCTCTGCAGGCCTCTGATGCTCGGCCTTCACCTGCTGGCACACTAAACACTGCTGCACGAACTCACCTACATCCCGCTTCATCCCCCTTCACCAAAAGTCACGTCTCAGATCATGATACATCTTTGTGTTCCCAGGATGTATGGTGAACCTGGAACCGTGTGCCTCAGTCGGGAGCTCTCTCAACAACTCTTCGTCCCTGAGAACGTGCAAACGTCCCCTCATGCGCAGTACCTCGTCAGTAAAGGAGAAGTTTCCAGGGTCCCCTGACAGTACTCTGTCACGCAACGACTGCAGGTACGGGTCTGTCATCTGTCCTGTGATGATATGATCTATCAGCTCTGGTCATGTCTGTCGTGTCACAATCACTGCTCCACAGTGCCCCAGTAACTCTAGGGGTCGCCAACTACCCAACTCCTCCATAAGTCTCCAACTCTGTGCTTGTAAACTGGCCAAGTGGGCGAGCGCCTTCCGACTTAAGGCGTCAGCCACCACGTTAGCCTTCCCCAGATGGTATGAGATGCTGCAGTCATAGTCCTTCAGGAGCTCTAACCAACATCACTGTCTCATGTTAAGCTCCTTCTAATCAAACAAATACCTAAGGCTCTTATGATCTATGAATATCTTAAAAGTCTCACCGTACAGGTAGTGCCTCCATGTCTTCAGCGCGAAGACGACAACTGCTAGCTCGAAGTCATGGGTAGGGCAGCTATGCTCATGGGGCTTCAGTTGCCGTGAAGCGTAAGCGACAACGTGACCCCGCTGCACGAGCACACCCCCTAACCCCTGCAAAGAAGCGTCCGTGTACACAACGAAACCGCCACTGCTGTCTGGGATGGTAAGCACAGGAGCCGAAGTCAGCCTCTCCTTCAACTCCTGAAAACATGCCTCACAAGTGTCTGTCCAAGAAAAGGGCACGTCCTTCCGGGTCAACTGTGTCATAGGACGTACAATCTACGAGAAACCCCTGATAAACCACCGGTAGTAACCTGCCAGTCCCAAGAAACTACGGATCCCTATCATTGTACGTGGTCTCTCCCACCTGAGCATTGCCTCTACCTTGGCTAGATCCACAGCCAAGCCATCCCCTTAAATCACATGACCTAAGAAGGTCACCTGCCTCAACCAGAACTCGCACTTGCTGTATTTGGCATACAGCCTACGTCGTCTCAATGTGTCCAAAACCATCCGCAGGTGTTGTTCGTGCTGCGCCTGATCCTACGAGTAAATGAGCACATCATCAATAAGCACCACCACAAACTGATCCAGATATGGTCTAAACACCCGGTTCATCAAATCCATGAAAGCAGCAGGGGTGTTGGTCAGCCCAAACAGCATGACCAAAAACTCGTAGTATCCGTACCGGGTGCGGAAAGTTGTCTTGGAGACGTCGGTCTCCTTGATCCTCAACTGGTGGTAGCCAGACCTCAAGTCTATCTTGGAAAAAACCGTGGCACCTCGCAACTGGTCAAACAAATCATCAATCCTCAGCAGCGGATATCTGTTCTTGATGGTGACCCTATTCAGCTGTCTGTAGTCCACACAAAGGTATAGGGTACCATCCTTCTTCTTCACAAATAATACCGGGGCTCCCCATGGAGACACACTGGGCCTCACAAAGCCCTTCTCCAGAAGGTCCTGTAACTGGGACTTGAGCTCTCGCAGCTCAAGTGATGCCATCCTGTAAGGTGCTGTAGAAATGAGGCTGGTCCCCAGTACCAGTGAGATCTCGAACTCGATCTCACGCTCAGGCGGTAGTCCTGGCAGCTCCTCTGGAAACACATCGGGGTACTCTCTGACCACCGAAATGCTCTAAAAGTCTGCCACGGCGCTGGGCTTTGCCACTAACCAAGCCAGAAAGCCCTCACACCCCTGGCCCAAAAGTCTCGTCGCCCGAAGTGCAGAAATGCACCTGAAGCCTCCGTCCACCGGCTGTCCGTGAAACTCAAAAGGAGATATCTCTGGTATGGAGAAGACAAATTTCCTTTCAAAACAGTCAACCAAAGCATGGTAAGCGGGCAACCAATCCATCCCTAGAATCACGCCAAAATCCTCCATCGGTATCACAATCAAGTCAGCGGGGCTGTGTCCCCCAATACTAACCTCACAATCTGTGTAAACCTCCTCAGCTACAAATAGCTGACCACCCAGACCTCTGATCACAAAAGAATCCTCTAACAACACACAGTCCTATCCCAAACTAACAGCGAAACTAGCAGCAACAAACGGGTGCGTGGCACCGGAATCAAAAAGTGTGTAAACTAGTCTGCCGAAAACTGTAACCATACCTGCCACCACTGAACCTGAAGCTCTAGCGTCTCTGTGTGTCAAGACGTTGATACGTCCCTCAGCTCTTTGTGCAGAAGAAGCAGCCACACTCTACGTCGGACGGGTACCCGCTTGCCGGTACCCTCCCTACGACTGCTGTCCTCCCCCGCGTGCCTGGGAACCACGGCCTCCTGCTCGTCCTCCAGCACTTGGTGTGGGTAGCATCTGCTGACCTCCAACCCTAGACAGGCAGTCCCTCCTGATGTGGCCCGACTGGCCACACTGGTAGCAAAAGGGAACTCGACTCCCGCCCTCAGTAGGTCCCTGCTAACGGCTGGGCGGGGGTCAACTACTGGCAGCTAGCCCCTGTTGGGGGCCCCTAAAGGCTACTGACGGCCCCGCAAAACGAGACGGCTCTCCTACAGGCACCGCGTGCCTCCTCTCTTACCAGCCCTATGAGTAGTCTGGCTGGTAGGGCCTCTTCTGTCCACTGTCAGTGTCACGTGCGGCCGGGTTGGTCTCCTCATAGGTCATAGCTGCCTCCACCACTCTCAAGAACGTAGGCAGCTTCAGGGATTTGACATACCCTCGACTAATAGGTCGGAGAACCTCGGTGAACCTCCACGGGCGCTCCTCCTCAGTAGCCACAGCTGTCGTAGCGAAACGAGACAACTCCAGAAAACGCGTACGATACATGCTGACAGTCATCGTCCTCTGGCGAAGAGTGTGGAACTCCCGCCTCCTCTGATCCAGCCACGTCTGCGGGAAGTACTGCTCACAGAAGAGGGTGACAAACCGATCCCACGTCGACTTTGCCCCCTCCTGACCTCTGACCGCCCTCCACCACCTGTGTGCCGCGCTCTCCAGCTGGTACGTGGCAAAGGCTATGCGGCACTTCGCAGGGGGGCGAAGGGTGTCGAACACCTTCTCGATCTGCTCTAACCAGTTCTTCGCCTCAGTCGGATCCTCATCCCCCTTGAAGGAGGGGGGCTTCAGCTTCCGGAACTGTCCGAAAAGCTCGTAATGTCGCTAAAGTGGGGAAACGGGCACGCCTCTAAGCAGGGAGATCTCGTGCTTGGAAGTATCAGAGTCGGTGGGGGTGGTGGAGGACCACCCCCTCCCCCACGTCCAGCGCTGCGTCTGTCTCGTGGTCCCACAGAGGACTCCCCCTCCACGTCCCCAAGGAGAGGCACCCGTGGAGGCAGGTGAAGCTCATCTCATACTATTTCGCGTATCAACTGGGCGAGGTCCTGGGCCTGAACGCCCGGGAGAAGTGGCTGGTCCACTGAAACGTCAGGCTCAACACGTCCGCCCCTCTGACCTCATCCACGGCCGCGTCCGCGGCCCGCCTCAATGACTAAACGTCGAGGCATCTCCTGTAAGGATACGCGAAAAACAGAACAGGAAGACATCAATTTCAACGGACATTCAGCAAAAGAACCTCAGAACATATGTCAAAAGGCACGTTGTGGTGGTTACTCTAGTTACAAGCACGTGAATTGGTTATTCTCAAGCTAGTGGGCTCACTTCTCGGGACGACCTTGCTCTGATACCATCTTGTTACGACCCGGTTCCCGAATCCCTACAGGACACGAGACCGAACCGACTCGACTGATCCCAAGACCCAGTCGTCCAACAAGAAAGAACCAAAAAGCAGGAAAGTAAACCACATTCACTATGCTAAGCAACTAACAGTAAAAAGGTACAACAGTAAAGAAGTAAAAATTGCTACAGTACGTACCACCACCACAACAGTAGAAAGTAACAAGGTACATGAATATAAAGTAGAGAACATAAAAGCACAGAACATAAGGGTACAAGAGTTTACTCACTACAACAGAAAGAAGTACAACAAAGAAGCTACAACTACTGGACTCTACTGGGCCCAGCACCCTCTGCAGCCGTAAGCTCTAGTTGCTCAACACCTGGACCTGAAAAGGGGTTATGAGTATACAACGTCAGTGAACGCTGAGTAGAGTGGCAACCAACTAACTAAAGCAGTAAAAGTGGATAAGTAGCTATTGTTTTTCAATTACTTTCTTTAACTAATTATTCTTTTTCACCACTTGGTTTATTTATCTGGTTTCTTTCTTGATCTCGAATATTCCTCGTGGGAACGATCTTGATTGCAGTCTATTCTGAGGAGTAGAAGGCACACGTGGTGCTCTCCTGGCTGGGAGAGTCCCCTGTGGTGATCCTACACCCAGTCAACCACCCCAAGGTCACGGACAGATGTAATGGTGACTATGGCACATGCGATAAGCGTACAGGTAGCTACCCCGCACTGGCACGCGGTCAGTCGTTTCCGTTAGCGGGTGCACCTAAAGTACAGCATGGAACCAGTATAGGGCCTAGCCCTCTCAGTAATAGGGGTCTAGCCCCTAAGAACAAAATAGGGGTCTCGCCCCTCCACAGTTCGCGCACTCTCGCCTAACTACCCTGGTTTGCCCAGTGTGCCTAACAAGTCGATGTAGGGCGACTAGCTAAACCCTGGGCCCCGTAGGGTGGCTAGCTCTCTCCCTACACCAGTAGCTCTCCCCGGTACAGTGTACACGAAGGCCACCGAGTCGGTGCAAAGTGGCCAAACCTACCCCAGGTCTCAACCTGAAGGCAGCAAGCACCCCTCTACACTAAGAGGTAACATGAGCTCCCCTTGGTACTACGTACTCAAGGGCCAGCACACTTCCCAATACATTTCCAGATCCATTCCATTTATTTCCAGGAGCTCTACTACTAATTCCCGTAGGGTTCATGCTCATATTCCTCATGTCAAGCCATACCAGGTTTCATCATTTCTATTTCCATTCTCAGGTTATACATATGCAGCTCGTATTATGTCATTTAACGTGTACAACAGGAAATTTACATGCAACAATTAGCTAGCACAAGTACTTCATATTTCACAAGCAGCTGTTATTTAATTACAGGCAATTGTTATCATTCTATCTACTCATTCAAGACTGCAATTCAATCATCCAATACAGACTTTTCAAGTGTGTCTCGTACTAGGATTCATGCCATATCCTAGGTTCTAAGCATTCATTCCACACATGTATTTAGGTTATAATTAAATTAGGGGGAAGCCACTCTACCAGTAAACTCAGGAGTATAGGGGGCTTGAACTACTGGCTCACGTGCCTCAGCAAGCCCGAACCCGCAACGGAACGAAGTCCTATCACAAGGAACAATCATAAGGGAACCATCAGAACATTATGGAAAACCTTCTAACAAGTAGAGGAACTCACAAGGAACACATCGGTATCTTATTTGCGTAAAACAGAACCCAAACAGACCCTAAACGAGTCAAGAAATAGGGTTTTTGTCTCAAATCAGATGTTTGGAACAACTTCCAGATGTCTGGAACAACTTCAAGACATCTTAAAAGTCTCTAGTAACATACCTAAGTCTCTGTACCAATCCTTAGACGTTCAGGAACTCTTCTGGACCATCTAGACCCTGCTCCAGACGTCCGACCACCTCTCTGGACGTCTGGAAGCGCTTCCCGTCGTCTGGTATGTCGCCCAGACGTTTGAAATGCGTGAGAGGGCGTGTCCCGCGCCTTCCCGAAGTGAATCCTGCACGAACCCACGCAATCTTCTCAAACGGGCATGCAACAGGGGGTCGACGGAGCGGCCTGCATGGCCGTATCTGCAAAGAGGGCGTACCTTTACGAAGCCCTCTCCTCAGACGTCTGGAACCACCTCCAGACGTCCGCACCGTCATCTGGAGGTCACTCCAGACGTCTGATTCTAGGAAAAACCCAGAACCAGAACATGCTTCCGCTGCTCTTGCACCGCGCATGGTCGCGTAGTGCCCCCTCACCTACAGCTCCAGCTGCAGCAGTGTCGGGGAGGACCTCCCCAACGCACTCCTCCGCTTCGCACACGCGCCGCTTCGGCCGTGCGCTCACCGGTGAGCTCCCACGCGAGCTCGCGAGCTCACCTCCTCTCCTTCTCACGCCGCTCCTCCTCTATGTTGCCCTCGCGCTCTCACTCGCTTTGGGAAAGAAGAGAGGAAGGTGGCTGGTGGCTGAGAAGTGAGGAGAACGAGAGAGAAGGGGGGTTTTATAAGGTGGGGTTTAGGGTTTTGCTGGGGGCGGAAGAGAGAGAATAAGGGGAGGAAAAACGAGAGTACTGTCTGCATGCAGACGCAAGCTCGTACTCAAATTTTTCAATTTTCAGACATTTGGGAAGGTGTCTAGACGTCTGACCCACAGTCCAGACGTCTTAAAAGGCTCAAACAGCACGGGTCTTAACATAGGGATGAGCCAATCGGCTCAGCAGGGAACAATCATCTACTGTATCTCAACCAAACAGGATAGTGTACAATTTCAATTACTGACTAGTTCCTAGCCTAAACCCACACTCTAGGTTCTACTTTCTCGAACCCTACCTGCTACGACCAATCACCATGTTCCAGTAACCCATTAACAAGTCACCCAAGTTCCTTCCTCGATTTGGTATAATAATTTATTCCCTCACTCACCTCAATGATTAGATTCTGGAAATCATCACTCTCTGCTAGAGGAGATTGAGATGCATCATTTCCTTTGAATCCTAACCTGATAGTCTTGCCCTGGCCAAGGGAGAGATTAGCAATCTATTAATCCTCTAGAAAGGTGTGCCCATTCTTGATGTATCGAGAAGGTTGTTGACTTCAGTTAGAAAAGTCGGGCCTCTTGGGAGCTACCCAGGCCTATGGCTTATTATCACGAAACACGAGACCAATCGGTATCCAACAAGGACTAGTCACAGAACAAACCAAATCATTATCATAGGATTGGTCAAAATTGCCAAGCCACACCAATGCTCCCGCTATGAGCAGCTCCTCATTGGAGCGCAATCCTCGAGTGTGTCCTCTCAATCTGCTGTCAGATGAGATCTCAACCAATCCATCCCAGTACCCCGGCCTCTTTGCATATGTGAGCGCCTAGTAAGCCTCTTGCTCGAGTTCCTTCACATCGGGTCGAATTCGGGTACATCTGTTGGAGCGGAAAACATACGCAAATGGGATTGAGTTTTGAAAACTCGTCGATGTAGTATGATTTGCGAAGAAATCCGTCAACAGATAAATTTACCGAAACTCGAAAGAATTCCGGGTTAAACACAATGAGGATATGTCGATTTGAAATCCGCAGTTTTTTTTTATTGTTTTTGTTTAGAAAGCGTGATAATTACAAGGAACTCAATATAAACACTAAGAGAGAGAGAGAATGATCACTTTAATAAGCTGGGAAAATGTCTTTACAACTAGAAAGCGGGAAAATCTACTCTAGAAAGCGATAAAAAGAAGGTAGAGAGAAGTTATCCTCCTTGACGGCTGCTTGGAGGACGAGCCGGACGGAACGATGCCTGAAAGATGGAGGATGAAGACAGAAGACGAAGAACAGAGCAGGAAGAACCGGGGGCGAGGCAGGGCATCGTCGTCGTCACGGGATCCACTTCCGGAACGGGGACGAAAAAACTTTGATTTTGACTCTAGAAGAGCATCCCTGGTTTAGGACAAGCTTCTTTAGAGCTTTGGAGAGGGAGAGAGGTGAAGGAAGGGATGAAGAAGTGGAGGGCATAGGTCCCTTTATAGATGAGGTTTGAGGGGGAAAATGGGTCATTTTAACATCAAAACATTAATGTCAGGTCTTTAGTGACGAATAAAACCGTCATTAAAGACCAGATCGTGGGCAACGTGCTCTTGAGTCGCGTGCCTCTTCTTCTCCTCGCGCTTCGACGCATGCCCATGTTCTTTATATCTTAGCCGTCCAATCATAAGATCGAATGGCTTAAACGCATAGGACCCACACTTCATCACCCGCCTATGTGTGCGATGGCGCATGCAAAAGCACGGTCTTCATCTGGCATGCCACATCTCCGCTCCTCACCCGCACGATTGCCATATGACTGTTGAATTTCATTCGCGCCTCCTCGCGGATTGAGTCTGTCCGCTGCGGCTCGATCATGTGCCTCTGCCTTTGCGTAACACCTTCACCCAACGCGCTACATCTACATTTGAGGCGCGCGCATGAATTTTGGTGAGAGCTCTGTCAACTGTTGGATCTTGATCCAATGGTTGAGATCATCCGTGCAGTTGAGGAGAGAGAGGGTAGTGGCCGGTCCTTAGGCCGGTTGGGCGACTGGGATGGCGTCACGAGGTGTCATCTTGGCCATCCATCTTCTATGTGTTATAGGTGGAGCCACAGATATCGAATTGAACCGATTTTTGTGTCGTTGGGCTGCAATCATCAATCCAAACCCATCCGTGCGGTCGGATTTGTCATCTGAAGTGAGGATTGACACCATTTTGGCCCTTGATATCTGATTTTCCTCGGGTTTTATCTGATGCTATGGAAGTCCGATTACGGCAATCTTGGAGTCGTTGAATTCCGATCGTCACCCTGATTCGATCCATACAGTTGGATCTTCAGTCCAAGGCCCTAATTAAAAGTCACCCTATCCCTGGCCACCATTAGATTAATTAGGCTAATCCAACCTTCATTAGATTGCTAATGATGGCTTAAGAAGGGCTTGAAGCCTAATTAATATTTCTGGAATTTAATTGGGTAAGTTACCCATTTATGTTGTGAACAAAAGATTGAGGGGCCATTTTAAGGAGAGTTTAAGGAGCTCTTCTTGATTGGAGTTGTTGAGTGGAATGGCACCCGTGCAAATAACCCACTTACCATAAAGTTCAACTCAAATGGGTGTGGAACCCATTTGATCCAACGAGTACTATCCCTCTTCCTCTCCCTTCCATTTGCACCAACCTCCCCTCCTCTTACTTGTCTCTTCCACAGTCTCTCCTCCATTGACTCCTGATGATCGGCTGATAACTAGGTTTTGTTATAGAAATACCGTTGTAGTATAGCTAGTTATTGCCATCATTACATATATTTTTTTACTCGGAAAATAAAGTTCTCCTGAGGTCGAACTCAGGGAGCAAGTCGTATTCTAGGGGTACAAAGTTTTTATTACAAAAATAAAGAGAGAGAGAGAGATAGAGATGGAAATTTGGTGGCTTCTTCTTCTTCTCTTCTTTCTTTGTCTCTTCTTTCTTCTCTTCCTGTTCTTCTTGTCTTCTCTCTTCTTGGCTCTTGAATCTTTCTTTCTTTTGCTTGCTTCCTTCAGATCTTCTTCTCGTGTTCTTCTTCTTCTTTTCTTGCTTCTTCCCTTCTTTCTTTTTCTTTAGAGCTTCTTCTTCTCTTTCTCCTCGTGTTTTGCTTTTCTTCTTTGTCTTCTTCTTTGCGGTCCTGCTCGTCTTTTCTTCTCCTTCTTCTTCGTCCTCAGAGCGTCGTCTGATTGTTTGATCAGACGACTTAAGTAACCCGCTGCTACAGTGCGTCCTCCTTCCTTCTTTCTTCTCCTGTGCCCGCACGCTCAAGGGTTCAGAGTCAGAGGGCAAAACCTACTCTACCCTCTCCCCGCGTCTCTCTCTCTGAATTCGCTCTTAGGAAAGCTCTCCCAGAGCAACCGGGTAATCGGGTATGCGGGTCGCGCCCGGGTCCAGGCCCACCGGCGTGTGGTGGTGGGCGAGGAGTGTAGGTCGGGCTAATCGGGTCGGGGCCAGGTCCGCGGGGCGTGAGCGCGGACGAGGCCGGGTAATCGGGCGGGTGAAGGGGACCTCACCCCGTGAACTGAGGCAAACAGCTTAAGGCACTTTTTGCCTTTAAGCGCTTGCTTGCCTCGGTGAGTTTCCGAGGTGGGACTAAACGTCCCACCTCAATTGGATGCCTGCGCGGAGGAGGCAACGCCCAATCGAGGCTCCACGCGACGGCTTTGCCCCAACTGCAGCCTGGGACTTCTTTGCGGAGATGCCCCGCGCAGCCTGGGAGCCTGACCTGGGCGTGGCGCGCCTGGAGGAGCAGGTTGAGGAAGCTGCTTCACTCGGCAATGGCGGCGGCGAGCGAAGTACCTGCTCACAGGGAAACAGCCTCTCGGCCTAATCTGATCGGGGGGTCTGCAGGTGGCGGGGCGGAGCCTAAGGCCCGCCCTAAGTCAAACTGCGGGTTGGGAGATGGGTTTGATCGGTGGGTCTGCAGAGGGTGATTGGTGGGAAGTGGAACGGCGGAGGTTGATCAGGGTGAGGAGGCGAAGGTTCTGCGGTGGTCGGCGAGCCGTGTGGGTTGCTGGAGTGATGGGAGCGGGTCGCCGGAGTGTGGCCGGAGGTGGAGAAGGTGAGGGTGATTGGTCGGAATCGAGGGCGACAGTAAAGGTTTAAAGTGAGGAAAAGGAAGAGGGGAGGAAGAGGAGAAGTTATACCTACTTAGCAGGACGAGGAGGGGCCGGAGCAGGCGACTGTCGCCGGAGAAGAAGCTGCCGAGGGGAAGGAGCGATGGCGAGGAGAGGGCCGGAGAAGCGCGCGTTAGGTGCGGCGCGGCGCGGGAAGAGCGAGGGAGGACAACTCTGCTGCTGGTAGTGCGGCAGAGCGACGAGGGTGAGGAGGAGAAGCCGCCGGAGAAAGGGGGCGTCTGTCGGAGTGGGAAGAGAGGAAGTGAGGGGGTATCTCTGTGAGATCCGAGCTGGGAAGAACGGCGGAGCGACGGGGGTATTTATAGGGGCAGAACCAGAGAGGAGGACGGAGGGAGACGACGTGTCTCCCTCGCCGGAGGAAGGAGACCCATACCGTCCGTGCGTTCGCACGGCCGGTATGGGTGGTTGCAGCGCTCATGGGGGTGCTCCTGCGACGGCTGACGACGCAGGGCACCCCTGTTTGACCTGGCAGGCTCCCTCCCTTACCCTGCGCGGCGCCATGCTCCGCGCAAGGTCGCCGGAGCATGGTGTTGCTCAGGTTTTGCAGGAGGGACCTAAATGCAAAGAACGAAGGAGAGTTAGGGGCCAAAATGTGAGGGTTCAAAAGTTGAGGGCCAAAAAGTAAATATATGAGGACCAAAGTGTAAAGTTGGTCAAGAAGGTTTCTTATTAGGCTCAAGTTTTTATACATGACTAATTAGGACCTAAGGATTCTGATGGTGAATTTTATTTATAGGTTAAACCTTGTTAGATCGGTCAATTTACGCAAAAACCCAAATTAAGTTAATTGGGCATGGTTCTCAATGTAGGTTAAAATAGGTTTCTAAGGCCAAATTGAAGGTTCTAAACCCTAGAGATTATTTTTTTATGAATTTTAGAGGGTTTAGTTGATTTTTTTCTCTGCCTCGAACCTCGTGTATTTAAGTGGGTTTGTTTTTAGGGTTATAGGATGTCATTTAATTCTTCGGAGTTGCTGTAGCCCTTGTTGAGTCATTTCATCCCACTTTTCTTTTTATTAGGTTATTTTGACCTATGTTTGGACCCTGAGTTACCCTGTTTTCAGATTGGATTGGTGAAATTGCATTTTTACCCCTCAGTTTCTATTTTCTTTGCAAACTCGGAATCTCTCTGAGTTAAGCCTTTCTTTGAGTTATGTAGGAGCTTTTATTCTCTGTATTCGGTCAAAATGAGCTAGTTATGTCTTATGATGAGGTTCTCATCATACCCACATGCCTAGCTTTTGCTAGTCCCTTAGCAAAAACTTAAGGTTTCAACCCTTGTTTTAGACCATGCAGTTCTTAATAGCTTCAGATAAGTGCTTTTTCATTTAAACTTAGATTAGGTTAGAATGCCGGCCATAGGCTTAAAAGGTACTCTAGTACCAATCAAAATCCAGATCTGTCTAGCCTCAGCCTAAGTCCTAAGCAAAGGTTTTTAAGGCCTACAAGAACTAACCTAAGGTCTATTGGACTTTGTGGCTAAAGCACCCGTGCTTGAAATGATTTTAGCCCTGGTTCAGTTCGCAGTGCGTTTTATAAGAGAGAGATAGAAAGTTTTTCTGTTTGGAGAGATTTCTCTCTCTTTTTCTTTTTAGTTCTAGCCTAGGATTGGCTTTTCAACACGGTCTGTATCAGATTCCTTGCTCCCATCATCAATCCTCAAGGGTTCCTGGCAATCGATGCTTCGAGATAGCACCGCCCATGGCAACCCCCAGAACCCTGGCTATTGAGATTTCGAGATAATCCCATCCATGGTGTTCCGTGGCCGAATTCAGACCCTGGCAGTTGACACTTCGTGATAATGCCATCCATGGAATCTGAACCAGCAGAGTGCTTACATGCCCCCAGTAGGATATGTAAATATCCTAAGAGACAAGCACCGAGGAGATGATATTTTGTTACGCATCTTTAAGAGGATTTCCCGCCTCTCTGCACTGGGAACTCGTCCAAATCAACTTGTGTTGATCGGCCGCTCCTATTCTAGGTGTACTTTTCAGAATTTTGCGACACTTCTGCATGATTTTGATTTTTACGCTTATTGAACCAGGCTGTGTGTGAGGTAGGGTGCTTAGGTTACTGAGTCCCGTAAACCAAAAATTAGTTAATGTGGCCAAATACTCCCTAAGCCTTAGACCTAATACTTCAGCTTTTCATTTTCCTCAATCTCTTGAGGAGTGTCCAGATCTTAATGGGTACTAAGAGTCTATTCAAGAATGCCTAAGGTTTGCGTTCTTACTAATCTTATTGTGCACTTTTCAATTTTTTTTTTTATGAATGAGGTCTAGAACTTAGGTCAATTCCTTAGTTCCTTACTAATGACTATCACTTTTTCTTTCATATTTGTGCTCCTTTTATCCTTTTGTTTCTTTTCTCCTCCCACATCCCAAAATTTCCTTTCTCCTCTTATTCTCTTATTCTTTGTCGAAAAATTTTTAATTTTTATGGTGTTTTTGGCATATGTGAATTTTTTGTTTGAAACCTTTTCTTACACGTTTTGCACTTTCATACCCCCCCATGCCTAAGGTTTGCAATGTCCTCATTGTGATTTTAGGGGTTTTTATTTACTTAGTTCATTCCTTAAGACAGTTGTTTTTGTGAGTGAATGAGTCGGGATGAATTTTGCGGACGATTTCTAATCTCAGATGCAAGCATCTGAGGTGGAGTCGGCTGTCTTGAAGGGTGAACCTTAAGTGCACCAAGGTGTCAGAAAAAAGGTTTTAGATTTTCAGAGGGAATGACGGGCTGCCTCTCGTTAAGCGCTGAGTTTTACGCCATCGGCTGGGCGAAGTAAGCTCACGGAGAATGGAGGATGAGAGATGACTCAGCCAAATCAGTAGAAGTCACATCAATGAATGGTTTGAGTCTCTGACCGTTCATGATGAAAGGTTCGGAATCGTGGTTGAGTGGACTGATTTCGATTGCTCCATTTCCAAAAACCTGTCGGACTAAATATGGTCCGACCCACTTGGATCTCAGTTTCCCCGAGAAGAGTTTTAGTCGGGCATCAAAGAGTAGGACCTTTTGACCAGGATGAAGGATCTTTCTTGAGATATGCTTGTCATGGAAGGCTTTAACCCGCTCCTTGTAGATTCACGAGTTCTCATACGCGTCTAAGTGTAATTAATCGATCTCGCTGATTTGGAGTTTTCTGTGGGTTCCAGCCTTGGAAAGATCTAGATTACAGTTCCGTACTGCCCAATAGGCTTTATGCTCCAGTTCTACGGGAAGGTGACACGTCTTTCCGTACACCAGTCTAAAGGGAGACATGCCTAATTGGGTCTTGTGGGCGGTCCTATAGGCCCACAATGCTTCCGGAAGTCGGGACGACCAGTCCTTCCTGTCAGGCCGAACAGTGACTTGCAGGATTTTCTTGATCTTCCGATTTGACAACTCAGCTAGACCATTTGTTTGGGGGTGGTAAGGAGTAGAGATTCGGTGGGATACCCCAAATTTGGCCATCAGTGATCTAAACTGAGCATTTGTAAAATGGGTCCCCCCATCAGAGATTATAGCACGGGGAATCCCAAACTTTGAGAAAATGTTTTGATGAATAAACTTAAGAACAATCTTGTGATCAGAGGTTCGGGTTGGTATGGCTTCGATCCATTTGGACACGTAGTCCACAGCAAGCAAAATGTACTCGAAACCATCCGAAATAGGAAAGGGGCCCATAAAATCAATCCCCCAAACATCAAAGATTTCGCATACGAGAATTGGCTGCAAAGGCATCATGTCGCGACGGTTCATGTTGCCCAAAGTCTGGCAACGACTGCATGCCTTGCAGTGACTGTATGCATCTTTGAAAAGTGTAGGCCAGTAGAAGCCACATTGGAGGACTTTTGATGCGGTTTTATGCCCTGAGAAATGGCCACTGCATGCCTGGTCATGGCAGAAAGAGAGGATATTGCAGACCTCCTCTTCCGGGACACATCTCCGAATAATTTGATCAGCACCTATGCGGAAAAGGTACGGATCTTCCCAAATGTAATACTTGGTATCAGAATGCAATTTGTCTTTCTTGGCCTTTGGCCAATTAGATGGGGTCTGATGAGATGCCAAGTAGTTCACTATATCAGCAAACCATGGAAGTCTAGTACCAACAGTAAGCAGGTGCTCATCAGGAAAGTGTTCCGTGATGGGTCCGGAAGGGTCGATAATCTCAGAAGGAAGACGGGACAGATGGTCGGCTACCACATTCTGCCTTCCCGCCTTGTCGTGAATCTCAAGATCGAATTCTTGCAACAGCAAGATCCAACGGATTAGTCGGGGCTTCGCGTCCTTCTTGGCAAGGAGATGCCTTATAACCGTGTGATCCGAGTAAATGATGACATGGGAACCCAGAAGATACGATCGAAATTTTTCAAGGGCAAATACTACGGCTAACAGCTCTTTCTCCGTAACCGTATAGTTACGCTGAGCCTCGTCAAGTGTCTTGCTAGCGTAGTATATAACCACGGGTTTCCCGTCAGCTTTCTGCCCCAGGACCGCTCCTACAACGAAATCAGATGCATCGCACATGATCTCAAAGGATTGAGACCAATCAGGGGATTGTAGGATAGGTGCCTGGGTGACTCGGTCACGCAGGTTTTCAAAGGCTAGCGTGCATTCCTTGGAGATTTCAAAGGGTACATCCTTAGAGAGAAGAGAAGTCAAGGGGCACGCGATTTTCGAGAAATCTGGAATGAAACGGCGGTAAAAATCGACGTGCCCTAGAAAAGAACGGATGTCCCTGATTGAGCCAGGCATAGGAAGGCGAGATATCAGATCCACCTTAGCTCGATCCACCTGGATGCCTTTTTCTGAAATTAGATGTCCCAGGACAATTCCCTCAGGCACCATGAAATGGCTCTTTTCCCAGGAAAGAACCAAGTTCACCTCAATGCATCGCCTGAGTATCTGGACCAAGTGTTGGAGGCAATCATCAAAAGATTCTCCAAAGACTGAAAAGTCATCCATGAAGACTTCCAGGAAATCACCTACCATATCTGAGAATATGGCAAGCATGCACCGCTGAAAGGTAGCAGGTGCATTGCAAAGACCGAAAGGCATCCTTCGGAAAGCGTACGTTTCGAAGGGGCAGGTGAACGTGGTCTTTTCTTGGTCTTCAGGATGGATTGCCACCTGGTTATAACCGGAGTACCCGTCAAGAAAGCAGAAGAACCTATTTCCCGCTAGTTTCTCGAGAATTTGATCAATGAAGGGTAGTGGGAAATGATCATTCTTCGTGGAGGAATTGAGTCGGCGGTAATCTATATAGACTCTCCACGCATTGGCTAATCGGGTAGGAATGATTTCTCCGGTTTCAGTCGTTATGGTGGTGAGTCCTGCCTTCTTAGGCACAACCTGAATTGGGCTCACCCAACGACTATCGGAGATCGGGTAGATGATCCCGGCATCTAACCACTTGATGATCTCCTTTTTCACGACCTCCTGCAGATTAGGGTTTAAACGTCTCTGCATTTCACGAGAAGGTCGTGCGCCCTCTTCTGAATAGATATGATGAGTACAATAAGAGGGACTTATTCCAGTCAAATCATCGAGAGTCCACCCGATGGCTCTGCGATGTTGCTGGAGAACAGTAATCAGACTGGATTCCTGTTCGGGATTGAGGTTGGAATTGATAATCACAGGGAGGGTCTGATTGGAACCCAAAAAGATGTATTTCAAGTGAGCAGGAAGAGGCTTTAACTCGAGGATAGGGTTATCAGCAGCAGCAGGTGGTTCAGTATAGATGTGAGGTTCAAGGGTAGGAGTTACTGGGTTGTTTCTATCTAGATTCAACTCCTCTGTTTGCGGGTCAAGATCCTTCTGTGGTTGATGATGCATAATCGAGTCATTCTGGAGGTGTGATTCATCAACCAAAATCCTAATGTCACAAATCTGTTCGATGACACCGCAATTAATTCCTTGTTGGGCCTTAAATATATCAATTTTTAAGGTTTGATCCCCAAATTTAAGCTCTATTTGGCCCTCCTCACAGCTGATGTTGGCTCTAGCAGTAGCCAAGAAAGGTCTCCCTAGAATGATTGGTGTATCCCTAGGGTTTTTAGGCGCGTCCATATCTAAGACTATAAAGTCCACTGGGAAATAGAAATCCCGCACTCTTACGATAACATCCTCGAGAATCCCTTTTGGTGACTTTATAGATCGATCTGCTAATTGTAATGTCACCTCGGTTGGTTTTAGCTCAGATTCTTCTAGATGGTCAAGTAAGGATGTGGGTATCAGGTTTATGGATGCACCTAAGTCTAGCAAAGCTCTATCAAATTGGGTATCACCTATCTTGCAGGAAATCAGGGGAGTACCAGGATCTTTTGCCTTGGGTGGGAGTCTACTGAGGATTACAGGGCTGGCTTGCTCTGACAGCACAATTAGGCTCCCGCCCTTGGTTCGCGGCTTACGCTGGGGTGTACATATATTCTTTAGAAATCGTGCGTAAGCCGGTACGTGGCGGATTGCATCCATCAAGGGGATGTTGATGTGGACCTGCTCAAAGAGCTTGACCAGGTCCTCCTCAAGGGCCACGGGTTTGGTAGTCTTCTTTCCCTTGGTCAAGGCCTCGGGAAACGGGATCTTGGTTGGTTCTTCTAGGATAGGTCCAGGTTGTGGATCTGGGATAGAGGTGGGGACGTCCTGGATTACAGTCCTAGGCTTGGGATCACTACCAGGCTTGGAGTGGTTCGGATGAGGTGGGTCTTGGGTTTCCTTACCACTACGGGTTGTTATGGAATTAAGTCTTGCCTGGTTTTGGTTAGGATTGGGTAAGATAGCTTGCTGCTGGTAACCTGCAAAGGAAGTGGAGGCCTCTATCCCGTCGGGTGAAGGAACAGAGGGGGCCTGATAAATCATATGGGCATGGCCCGGGTTTGGGTTCATAACGCGCAGCTGGGTTGGCACGTTATTAGGATTAGGCAGAGGTTGGGAAGGAAGAGTACCTGGCTGGCGAGAGTTTGCCAACTGGGTCGATTGGTTTCGGACCTCTGTAAGTTCGTCCTTATGTTGTTTTTGGATAGCCGCATTCGTTCTTTGAATGTCAGCCAGGGTCTGAAGGATAAGGGACATTTGATCTTGATTTGGCCCAGTAGGGTTGGGCCGAGGCTGAGGCGGCTGGTAAGGATGAGGAGGTTGTGGGCGGGGTTGGAAGGATGGTCTTTGGGTTTGGGAATTTCCCGCCCACTGAAAGTTAGGATGGTTTCGCCATCCAGGATTATAGGTGTTGGAGAACAGGTCGTTCTAGATGGCGTTGAGGTCCTCGCAGGTCTAAGGAACCTCCAGAGGGTTAGAGAAAGAGGGAATGGAATTCCCCTGGCAGGTGTAGAAGGAATCGGAAGGACCTCCGGGCAAAGATTCGGATGATGGGTCCATCCTAGGAGAAGATCGATGGAGAATGTTTTGCACAGTTTCCCTTGTGGAAGGAGGCTGTGCGAAAGGGTTATGCGCAGAGGTGGCTTGTTGCAGATGCTGAGTCAGCTCATCCACCTTCTTTTCGATAATCGAGACCTTGTCCAATCGACTGGCCATTAATTCCAGGTTGACTGATGCGGACAGGCCCTGCGTCTCATGTGCTCCCCTAAGATTCGTCGATGCGCGAGTATTCGTCCTGTCGAATAATCCCATGGAGTCATTGTTGATGGAGTTCTCGCACATGTTTTCGAGAATCTCCCACACGGTGTCTTCATGTTGACCCATGATATTTCCTCCGCAGGTTGCATTGACAAAAAGACGGATGTCCTCACGGAGTCCCTGGTAAAAAGATTGGACCTGTTCCCATTTAGGAACTCCGTGATTGGGGCACTTTCTCATGAGATCCTGAAAACGATCCCATGCCTCATGGAGAGGTTCCCCTGTTTGTTGGGTGAAATGTGTAATCTGATGGCGCAAGGCGTTGGTCCGTCCAACAGGGAAGAACTTTTTCAGGAACTCGGACTGAAGTTCTTCCCAATTGTTGATCGGCCGGGTCTGAGTTTGATACCAATGGGCGGCCTTGTCCATAAGAGAAAAGGAGAACATCTTCATGAGAAGAATATCCTGATTTTGTGCGTCTGACCCGAAAGTTTGGGCCAGATGCTTTAGCTGTTTGATGTGCTGGAAGGGATCTTCAGAATTAAGCCCATGGAATTTAGGTATAGCATGAATCATATTGGGCTTTAATTTGGAGTCAGGTCCTCCAGTCGGGATTCTGACTCAAGGCTCGATGGCCACCGCAGCAGGATTATAATGGTCCCGCATCATGGGACGCTGCGGTGGGTGCACAAAGTTTTGGAAGAGGTCGTTGAGTCGCTGGAGCTGGTGCTCCAGATTGTTTTCTTCCTCAACTGGCTGAGCCATGATAGAAGAAGGGTTTGATTTAGAATCAGAAGAGAGAATGATGGGGTTAGGTTGCTGTTCAAACACGGGAGTTAAGGCTGGGCCTTGACGAGAGTGAATTCTTAAAGGAGATCTTAAGGGTGGTCTTAAGGATCTCCTACCGTTCATGCACTGTTGGAGTGGAAGAGGTTAGAAAGTGCTGGACCCAATCAAGGCACCCAAAAAATGTGTTGGGTGACTATAGAGGTGCGGGGCAGATGGATCCCTTGATCAGAAAGATCGTCCACCTAGGAATTACCTGGGTAGCCAGAGAGGGTGAGTCCCGCGAAGACCCCTACACGGTAGAGCGTCCCCACGGGTTACAGGGTTTCCCCCACCTGACCTCTCTTGTCACTGCGGTTCCAGGTAGACCAGAATGGGGATCTTGACCTCTTAGGTCTACCACTTTTAATTCAAGAGGGTGCTTAGGTTTCACTTGAACTTTAGGTTTTTTTTTTTTTCTTTTTTTTCTTTTTAGTGCAAAGAGTGACCTAAGTTGAAGGTTAGTTGACCCAAGTGGTCGACTTTACCTGCTAGTTCTGTTAAGAGCTTATTAGGTCTTGTTTTTTAAGGTTCAAGTGTCTTTAGAGAGCCAACTTGTTTTAGGGTTTCTTTGGATAGGTATTTTCAGACAATGGCTTGGGCACACTCCTTTTGGGATTTCTCAATTCTTGCTTAAGAAGTGTGTCTCTAAATCCCTAATGTTGATTCTTATGTTGGCTCTATTTGGTCCAGTTAGTTCTTTGTTGGGTAATTAGGGCTCAAGCAAGAATGTGTTAGCCCTTAAATACCCTTAATAGTGTGCAGGAATAATGGGTTGAAAACATGCAACTTTTTATGGTTTACTAAGTATAGAAGACAGGTTAGCCCTATATTGCTTGTTCTTTTCTTTTCTTCCTCTTTAGAATTTAGGGGTTGAGAGGATAGAAAATTACCTGTCCTCGGAGTTGTTGTCGTGCGGCTGCTTGTCTTCTTGATTTCCTGTAGCTGCACAAAAGAGGAGAGATTATTAGAAATTTAAAAACAGGAATTTAATTACCTCTAGAATAGCTGTTGCTCCCCGGCAACGGCGCCAAAGTGATGATCGGCCGATAACTAGGTTTTGTTATAGAAATAGCGTTGTAGTATAGCTAGTTATTGCCATCATTACATATATTTTTTTACTCGGAAAATAAAGTTCTCCCGAGGTCGAACTCAGGGAGCAAGTCGTATTCTAGGGGTACAAAGTTTTTATTACAAAAATAAAGAGAGAGAGAGAGATAGAGATGGAAATTTGGTGGCTTCTTCTTCTTCTCTTCTTTCTTTGTCTCTTCTTTCTTCTCTTCCTGTTCTTCTTGTCTTCTCTCTTCTTGGCTCTTGAATCTTTCTTTCTTTTGCTTGCTTCCTTCAGATCTTCTTCTCGTGTTCTTCTTCTTCTTTTCTTGCTTCTTCTCTTCTTTCTTTTTCTTTAGAGCTTCTTCTTCTCTTTCTCCTCGTGTTTTGCTTTTCTTCTTTGTCTTCTTCTTTGCGGTCCTGCTCGTCTTTTCTTCTCCTTCTTCTTCGTCCTCAGAGCGTCGTCTGATTGTTTGATCGGACGACTTAAGTAACCCGCTGCTACAGTGCGTCCTCCTTCCTTCTTTCTTCTCCTGTGCCCGCACGCTCAAGGGTTCAGAGTCAGAGGGCAAAACCTACTCTACCCTCTCCCCACGTCTCTCTCTCTGAATTCGCTCTTAGGAAAGCTCTCCCAGAGTAACCGGGTAATCGGGTACGCGGGTCGCGCCCGGGTCCAGGCCCACCGGCGTGTGGTGGTGGGCGAGGAGTGTAGGTCGGGCTAATCGGGTCGGGGCCAGGTCCGCGGGGCGTGAGCGCGGACGAGGCTGGGTAATCGGGCGGGTGAAGGGGACCTCACCCCGTGAACTGAGGCAAACAGCTTAAGGCACTTTTTGCCTTTAAGCGCTTGCTTGCCTCGGTGAGTTTCCGAGGTGGGACTAAACGTCCCACCTCAATTGGATGCCTGCGCGGAGGAGGCAGCGCCCAATCGAGGCTCCACGCGACGGCTTTGCCCCAACTGCAGCCTGGGACTTCTTTGCGGAGATGCCCCGCGCAGCCTGGGAGCCTGACCTGGGCGTGGCGCGCCTGGAGGAGCAGGTTGAGGAAGCTGCTTCACTCGGCAATGGCGGCGGCGAGCGAAGTACCTGCTCACAGGGAAACGGCCTCTCGGCCTAATCAGATACGCAGAGGACCTTCGCCGTAGCACGGCGAAGGTGATCGGGGGGTCTGCAGGTGGCGGGGCGGAGCCTAAGGCCCGCCCTAGGTCAAACTGCGGGTTGGGAGATGGGTTTGATCGGTGGGTCTGCAGAGGGTGATTGGTGGGAAGTGGAACGGCGGAGGTTGATCAGGGTGAGGAGGCGAAGGTTCTGCGGTGGTCGGCGAGTCGTGTGGGTTGCTGGAGTGATGGGAGCGGGTCGCCGGAGTGTGGCCGGAGGTGGAGAAGGTGAGGGTGATTGGTCGGAATCGAGGGCGACAGTAAAGGTTTAAAGTGAGGAAAAGGAAGAGGGGAGGAAGAGGAGAAGTTATACCTACTTAGCAGGACGAGGAGGGGCCGGAGCAGGCGACTGTCGCCGGAGAAGAAGCTGCCCAGGGGAAGGAGCGACGGCGAGGAGAGGGCCGGAGAAGCGCGTGCTGGGTGTGGCGCGGCGCGGGAAGAGCGAGGGAGGACAACTCTGCTGCTGGTAGTGCGGCAGAGCGACGAGGGTGAGGAGGAGAAGCCGCCGGAGCAAGGGGGCGTCTGTCGGAGTGGGAAAAGAGGAAGTGAGGGGGTATCTCTGTGAGATCCGAGCTGGGAAGAACGGCGGAGCGACGGGGGTATTTATAGGGGCAGAACCAGAGAGGAGAGCGGAGGGAGACGACGTGTCTCCCTCGCCGGAGGGAGGAGACCCATACCGTCCGTGCGTTCGCACGGCCGGTATGGGTGGTTGCAGCGCTCATGGGGGTGCTCCTGCGACGGCTGACGACGCAGGGCACCCCCGTTTGACCTGGCAGGCTCCCTCCCTTACCCTACGCGGCGCCATGCTCCGCGCAAGGTCGCCGGAGCATGGTGTTGCTCAGGTTTTGCAGGAGGGTCCTAAATGCAAAGAACGAAGGAGAGTTAGGGGCCAAAATGTGAGGGTTCAAAAGTTGAGGGCCAAAAAGTAAATATATGAGGACCAAAGTGTAAAGTTGGTCAAGAAGGTTTCTTATTAGGCTCAAGTTTTTATACATGACTAATTAGGACCTAAGGATTCTGATGGTGAATTTTATTTATAGGTTAAACCTTGTTAGATCAACCAATTTACGCAAAAACCCAAATTAAGTTGTTAATTGGGCATGGTTCTCAATGTAGGTCAAAATAGGTTTCTAAGGCCAAATTGAAGGTTCTAAACCCTAGAGATTATTTTTATATGAATTTTAGAGGGTTTAGTTGATTTTTTCTCTGCCTCGAACCTCGTGTATTTAAGTGGGTTTGTTTTTAGGGTTACAGGATGTCATTTAATTCTTCGGAGTTGCTGTAGCCCTTGTTGAGTCATTTCATCCCACTTTTCTTTTTATTAGGTTGTTTTGACTTATGTTTGGACCCTGAGTTACCCTGTTTTCAGATTGGATTGGTGAAATTGCATTTTTACCCCTCAGTTTCTATTTTCTTTGCAAACTCAGAATCTCTCTGAGTTAAGCCTTTCTTTGAGTTATGTATGAGCTTTTATTCTCTGTATTCAGTCAAAATGAGCTAGTTATGGCTCATGATGAGGTTCTCATCAACTCCTATCCTCTCCTCCATATTCTTCTTCCAAGCATTAGCAGCAAGGAGGGATTTGAAGGTTAATTGGAGCCAAAACCTAGAAGTAAGGCCTCATATCTGGTCACCATCTTCAAGGTCTGCCCTAAACTTTCTTTTCTTGGGACTTTGGAGGGGAAAAAGAATAAGGGAAGGAAATCAAGGGAGGTATTCTGTTGTAGATCAAGAGGTGCATAGCTAAAGGAAGGTCCTAGGAGCTAGAGGTGGGAAAAGAACTCGAGAATAAGAAGAGGAAGGTTGCTATGGAGATTCCTCGAGAAACAAGATGATCTTGGAGTTCAATATCAAATCTAAGGTAGGGAGATCATTACCATTTTTTGGTGTTCTTCTCTTGAACCATTTAGGGTTTGCATGCAAGTATTGATGATGAATGGAGCAATGATACTATTGTATGTTGGATTTTCATTTGCATGAGCAAGCATAAAGAATATTAGTGGTATCTGATTAATGGGTTTTGAATTGAGATTCAATGGATGGATTTCTATTTTTGTTGGGATAGGAATCATATTTGTAATCCCTATTAATTGCCTTAAGTAGGTTTTGGATTGCAATTCAATGGATGGATTTCTATTTTTGTTGGGATAGGAATCACATTTGTAATCCCTATTAATTGCATTAAGAGTTCTTGAATTGGGATTCAATGGATGGATTTCTATTTTTGCTATGATAGGAATTATGTTTGTAATCCCTATTAATTGCAGTAAGTAGGTTTTGAATTGGGATTTAATGGATGGATTTCTATTTTTGTTCGGATAGGAATCATGTTTGTAATCCCTATTAATTACATAGTAGCAGAGGAGAGATAGAGATGGATCTTGGGGTCAAAAGGCAAGATTTGCGGCAAAAGCACTTGCTACAGGGGGTACCACAACAGTTGGTGTTGGTATTGACCCTTAGTACTGGTACCATCAGGGTACAAGAACTCCAAAATGGGGATGTAGGGACCTAGTATCGATACTCAAGATTAGTATCAGTATTGGTGCCCTAATCAGTGCATAGGATGATGAAATTAGGGACTTGTTGTTGATTGATTTGAAGTGAACTGTAACAACCCGGTTCCCGAGTCCCTACGAGACACGAGAACCGGACCGACTCGACTAATCCCAAGACCTAGTCACACTGGTAGCAGAGGGGAACCCGACTCCCGCCCTCAGTGGGTCCCTGCTGTCGACTAGGCGGGGGTCCGGTGCTGGCGACTGGCCCCTGTCGAGGGCCCCCAAAGGCCACTGATGGCCCTGCACAACGTGACGGCTCTCCTGCGGACACCACGTGTCTCCGTTCTCGCCGGCCCTGTGAGAAGTCTGGCTGAAAGGGCCTCTTCCGCCCGCCGTCGGTGTCTCGCGCGGACGGGTTGGTCTCCTCATAAGTCATAGCTGCCTCTACCACCCTCGAAAACGTAGGTAGCTTCAGGGGTTTGACATACCCCCGGATCGCAGGCCGGAGCCCCTCGGTGAACCTCCAAAGGCGCTCCTCCTCAGTGGCTACAGCTGTCGCTGCAAAGTGGGACAGCTCCAAGAAACGCGTGCGGTACGCGCTCACAGTCATCGTCCTTTGGTGGAGAGTGTGGAACTCCCGCCTCCTCTGGTCCTGCCACGTCTGGGGAAAGTACTGCTCGCAGAAGAGGGTGACGAACTGGTCCCACGTCGGCTCGTCCCTCTCCTGTCCCCGGATCGCCCTCCACCACCGGTGTGTCGCACTCTCCAGCTGGTACGTGGCAAAGGCCACGCGGCACTCCACCGGGGGGTGAAGGGTGTCGAAGATCTTCTCCAGCTACTCAAGCCAGTCCTCTGCCTCGGTCGGGTCCTCATCCCCCTTGAAGGAGGGGGGCTTCAGCTTCCGGAACTGTCCGAAAAGCTCGAAGTGGCGCTGTAGGGGAGGTGCTGGTAGTCGTGAACGCGGACGAGGCCGGGTAGTCGGGCGGGTGAGAGGGACCTCACCCCGTGATCAAGAGGCGAACAGCTTAAGAAAATTTTTGCCTTTAAGCGCCTGTATGCCTCTCAAAGTTTCCGAGGTGGGACTAAATGTCCCACCCCAATTGAGCGCCTGCAGCGGAGGAGGCAGCTGGCAATCGTGGCTTCACGTGAGGCCTTCGCCCCAGCTGCGAGCCTGGGACTCTTCGTGGAGATGCCTCGCGTAGCCTGGGAGTCGGACCTGGGCGAAGCGCACCTGGAGCTGCAGGTTGAAGGTGCTTCTTCAGTGCAGCAATGGCGACGGCGGTCGAGATACCTGTCCACAGAGGAATGGCCTCTCGGCCTAATCAGATACGCGGAGAACCTTCGCCGTGGCACGGCGAAGGTGGTGGGGGGTCTAGCAGGCGGCGGGGCGGAGCATGAGGGCCGCCCTAGGTCAAACTGCAGGCGGAGAAGTGGGTGTGTTCGGTGGATCTGCAGAGGGCGTTTGGTGGGAAGTGGAAGGGCGGAAGAGGATCAGGGTGAGGAGGCGGAGGTTTTGCGGTGGTCGGCGAGCCGTGTGGGTTGCTGGAGTGATGGGAGCGGGTCGCCGGAGTGTGGCCGGAGGTGGAGAAGGAGAGGGTGATTAGGCGCGGTCGAGGGGTCATTAGATAAAAATAGCAGGGGGAAAGAGAAAGGGGATAGAGAAGACCTATTTCTAACCTAGCTAAAGTGACGAAGGGGACGAAGGGGCTGCCGGCTCGTACCTACCGGAGCTGGAGAAGAAATGCCCAGTGAGGGAGGACGGCGGCGACGACGGGGCAGAGGCAGCGCGCGCCGGTATTGCGCGACGCGGAGGAGAATCAGGAAGAAGTCTCTGCTGCTGGTATTGCGGCAGAGCAAAGAGGAGGAGGAGAAGCCGCCGGAGCAAGGGGGCGTCTGTTGGAGTGGGAAGAGAGGAAAGTGAGGGGGTATCTCCGTCAGATCCGAGCTGGGAAGAACGGCGGAGCGACGGGGGTATTTATAGAGGCAGAATCAGAGAGGAGGGCGGAGGGAGACGACGTGTCTCCCTCGCCGGAGGACGCCGGAGGAAGGAGACCCATACCGTCCGTGCGTTCGCACGGGCGGTATGGGCGGTCGCAACACTCAGGGGGGTCCTCCTGCGGTGGCTGACGACGCAGGGCACCCCCATTTGACTTGGCAGGCCCCCTCCCTTACCCTGCGCGACGCCATGCTCCGCGCAAGGTCGCCGGAGCATTGTGCTGCTCAGGTTTTGCAGGAGGGACCTAAACGTAAAGAACGAAGGAGAGTTAGGGGCCAAAATGTGAGGGTTCGAAAGTTGAGGGCCAGAAAGTAAATGTATGAGGACCAAAGTGTAAAGTTGGTCAAGAAGGTTTCTTCTTAGGCTCGAGTTTTTATACATGACTAATTAGGACCTAAGGATTCTGATGGTGAATTTTATTTCTAGATTAGACCTTGTTTGACCGGTTAATTTACGCAAAAATCCAAATTAAGTTGTTAATTGGGCATGGTTCTCAATGTAGGTCAAAATGGGTTCCTAAGGCCAAATTGAAGGTTCTAAACCCTAGAGATTATTTTTCTATGAATTTTAGTGGGTTTATTCTATTTTTACTTTGCCTCGAACCTCGTGTATTTAAGTGGGTTTATTTTTAGGGTTGCAAGATGTCATTTAATTCTTCGGAGTTGCTGTAGCCCTTGTTGAGTCATTTCATCCCACCTTTCTTCTTATTAGGTTGTTTTGACCTATGTTTGGACCCTGAGTTACCCTGTTTTCAGATTGGATTGGTGAAATTGCATTTTTACCCCTCAGTTTATGTTTTCTTTGCAAACTCAGAGTCTCTCTGAGCCAAGCCTTTCTAAGGTTATGTAGGAGCTTTTAGTCTCTGTATTAGGTCAAAATGAGCTAGTTATGGCTTATGATGAGGTTCTCATCATGCGCTCAGACTGTCCGTCTATCTGGGGGTGGTAAGCCGTGCTAAACCTCAACCTCATCCCCAAGGCCTGCTGAAACTCAGCCCAAAACTGGGACGTAAAGCGGGTATCCCGGTCGGATACGATCTCCCACGGAACTCCGTGTAGTTGTATCACATCACGGATATACCTCTCTGCCAACTGTGCTGGTCCCAAAGTGACTCGGATCGGCAAGAATCGCGCCGTCTTCGTCAGTCTATCCACTGTTACCCAGACTGCGTTGTGTCCCCGCTGGGTAACAGGTAAGCCCACCACCAAGTCCATGGTGATGCTCTCCCACTTCCACTCTGGCACTGGAAGTGGCTGAAGCGGCCCTGCAGGCCTCTGATGCTCGGCTTTCACCTGCTGGCACACTAAGCACTGTTGCACGAACTCACCCACATCCCGCTTCATCCCTCTCCACCAAAACTCGCGTCTCAAGTCGTGGTACATTTTCGTGTTTCCGAGATGTATGGTGAATCTGGAACCGTGTGCCTCAGTCAGGAGCTCTCTCAATAGCTCCTCGTCTCTGGGAATGCACAACCGTCCCCTCAAACGTAGCACCTGGTCTGTGAAAGAGAAGTCACCTGGATCTCCTGACAGTACTCTGTCGCGTAAAGACTGCAAGTACGGATCGGCCATCTGTCCTGTGATGATGCGGTCCATCAGCTCTGGCCTAGTCTGCCGTGTTACCGTCACTGCCCCACAGTACCCTCGTAACTCTAGGGGTCGCCAACTGCCCACCTCCTCCAAAAGGCTCCAACTCTGTAACTGTAGACTGGCCAAGCGTGCGGGCGCCTTACCGCTCAAGGCGTCAGCCACCACATTGGCCTTTCCCGGGTGGTAGGAGATGCTGCAGTCGTAGTCCTTCAGGAGCTCCAACCAACGTCTCTGTCTCATGTTGAGCTCCTTCTGGTCAAAAAGGTATCTGAGGCTTTTGTGATCTGTAAAAATCTCGAAGGTCTCACCGTACAAGTAGTGCCTCCAGGTCTTCAGCGCGAAGACAACAGCTGCCAACTCTAGGTCGTGGGTAGGGTAGGTATGCTCATGGGGCTTCAGTTGCCGCGAAGCGTAAGCGACAACATGACCCCTCTGCATGAGCACACCTCCTAACCCCTGCAAGGAGGCATCCGTGTACACAACGAACCCGCCACTACTGTCAGGGATGGTGAGCATGGGAGCCGAGGTCAACCTCTCCTTCAGCTCCAGAAAACACGCCTCACAGGCATCTGTCCAAACGAAAGGCACGTCCTTCCGGGTCAACTGTGTCATAGGACGCGCAATCTGCGAAAATCCTCTGATGAACCGTCTGTAGTAGCCAGCTAGTCCCAGGAAACTGCGGATCTCAATGACTGAACGCGGTCTCTCCCACCTGAGCACTGCCTCGACCTTGGTTGGGTCCACCGCCAGGCCGTCTCCAGAGATCACATGACCTAGGAAGGTCACCTCCCTCAACCAGAACTCGCACTTGCTGTATTTGGCGTACAGCCTGCGTCGCCTCAGAGTGTCCAAAACCATCCGCAAGTGCTGTCCGTGCTGCGTCCGATCTCTAGAATAGATGAGTACATCATCTATGAAAACCACCACGAACTGGTCCAAGTACGGTCTAAACACCCGGTTCATCAGGCCCATGAAAGCAGCGGGGGCATTGGTCAGCCCAAACGGCATGACCAAAAACTCGTAGTGTCCGTACCGGGTGCGGAAAGCTGTCTTGGAGACGTCGGCCTCCCTGATCCTCAACTGGTGGTATCCAGACCTCAAGTCTATCTTGGAAAACACCGTGGCACCTTGCAACTGGTCAAACAAATCGTCGATCCTTGGCAGCGGATATCTGTTCTTGATGGTGACCCTGTTCAGCTGTCGGTAGTCCACACAAAGACGTAGGGTCCCATCCTTCTTCTTCACAAACAGTACCGGGGCTCCCTAGGGAGACGTACTGGGCCTCACGAAACCTTTCTCCAGAAGGTCCTGCAACTGAGACTTGAGCTCTCGCAGCTCAAGCGGTGCCATCCTGTATGGCGCGGTGGAGATGGGGCTGGTCTCTGGTACTAGTGAGATCTCAAACTCGATCTCACGCTCGGGCGGTAGTCCTGGTAACTCGTCTGGAAATACGTCAGGGTACTCTCTGACCACCGGGATGCTCTGGAAGTCTGCCACAGGGCTGGGCTCTGCCACCACACAAGCTAGGAAGCCCTCACACCCCTGGCTCAAAAGTCTCGCCGCCAGAAGTGCCGAAATGCACCTGAAACCTCCGTCCACTGGCTGTCCGTGAAACTCGAAAGAAGGCAACTCCGGAATGGAGAAGACAATCTTCCTCTCAAAATAGTCCACCAAGGCGTGGTAAGCGGACAGCCAAACCATCCCTAGAATCACTCCAAAGTCCTCCATCTGGATCATAATTAGGTCAGCTGGCAGGCTATGTCCTCCGACGCTGACCTCGCAATCCGTGTACACCTCCTCAGCTACAAACAGCTGACCACTCGGACCTATGATTACGAACGAATTCTCTAACAATGTATAATCCTGGTCCAAACTAATTGCGAAACTGGCTGCAACAAACGAGTGCGTAGCGTTGGAATCGAAAAGCGTGTAAACGAGTCTGCCAGAAACTGAAACCATACCTGCTACCACCGATCCCGAAGCTCTGGCGTCCCTGTGTGTTAGGGCGTTGATACGCCCCTCAGCTCTAGGTGCGGACGAAGCAGCCACACTCTGCGTCGGACGGGTAGGTGCTGGCCGGTACCCTCCTCGCGACTGCTGTCCTCCTCGCGCTTGGGAACCGCTGCCTCCTACGCGCCCTCCAGTGCTCTGCGCGAGGAGTATCTGCTGACCTCCTGCCCTAGATGGGCAGTCCCTCCTGACGTGGCCAGCCTGGCCACACTGGTAGCAGAGGGGAACCCGACTCCCGCCCTCAGTGGGTCCCTGCTGTCGACTAGGCGGGGGTCCGGTGCTGGCGACTGGCCCCTGTCGAGGGCCCCCAAAGGCCACTGATGGCCCTGCACAACGTGACGGCTCTCCTGCGGACACCACGTGTCTCCGTTCTCGCCGGCCCTGTGAGAAGTCTGGCTGAAAGGGCCTCTTCCGCCCGCCGTCGGTGTCTCGCGCGGACGGGTTGGTCTCCTCGTAAGTCATAGCTGCCTCTACCACCCTCGAAAACGTAGGTAGCTTCAGGGGTTTGACATACCCCCGGATCGCAGGCCGGAGCCCCTCGGTGAACCTCCAAAGGCGCTCCTCCTCAGTGGCTACAGCTGTCGCTGCAAAGTGGGACAGCTCCAAGAAACGCGTGCGGTACGCGCTCACAGTCATCGTCCCTTGGCGGAGAGTGTGGAACTCCCGCCTCCTCTGGTCCTGCCACGTCTGGGGAAAGTACTGCTCGCAGAAGAGGGTGACGAACTGGTCCCACGTCGGCTCGTCCCTCTCCTGTCCCCGGATCGCCCTCCACCACCGATGTGTCGCACTCTCCAGCTGGTACGTGGCAAAGGCCACGCGGCACTCCACCAGGGGGCGAAGGGTGTCAAAGATCTTCTCCAGCTACTCAAGCCAGTCCTCTGCCTCGGTCGGGTCCTCATCCCCCTTGAAGGAGGGGGGCTTCAGCTTCCGGAACTGTCCGAAAAGCTCGAAGTGGCGCTGTAGGGGAGGTGCTGGTGCACCTCCAGGCGAAGGTGCCTCGTGTACAGAAGTGTCGGAAGAAGGTGGGGGCGGCAATGACCCATCCCCTCCCTCGTGTCCAACGCCGTGTCCGTCGCGTGGTCCCACAGAGGACTCCCCCTCTGCTGCCCCAGGAGGAGGTGCCCGGGGCGGTGGGTGGAGCTCCTCTCGTACAATATCTCGTATCAGTCTGGCGAGGTCCTAGGCCTGGATGCCCGGGAGTGGTGGCTGGTCCACCGAGACGTCAAAAACGGCATGTCCACCTCACCGACCTCGCCCTTGGCCGCGCCCGCGACCAGTCTCGCCAGTCCCGCGACGAGGCATCTCCTGCAAGGAGACGCGAAACAAAACGGAAACGTCAAAACAGACGGTACCTAACGAAACTTCTAAGAGCTCATGTCAAGAGATATGTTGTGGTGGCTACTCTAGCTATAAACATGTGAATTGGTTATTTTCCAGTCAGTTGATTCACTTCTCGGGACGACCTTGCTCTGATACCATCTTGTAACGACCCGGTTCCCGAGTCCCTACGAGACACGAGAATCGGACCGACTCGACTAATCCTAAGACCTAGTCGTCCAACGAGGAAGTAACCAAAAGAGCAGTAAAAATAAACCACATTCAGCATGAATATAACTAACAGTAAGAAAGTACAGCAGTAAGGAAAGAAACTACTACAGTATATACCACCACAACAGTAGAACAACATTTATCATATAACATGAACTGCAGGTAAAGAAAAGTACAGCGGAAACAAGAACTACTCACTATAACGGAAACAAAGAGGTACAAAAGACAGTGGTAACTCTACTGGACCCTACTCGGCCCAGCGTCCTCTGCAGCCGCTGGCTCTGGCTGCTCAACACCTGGTCCTGAAAAAGGTAACGAGTGTAACACGTCAGCAAAACGCTGAGTAGAGTGGCAACTAAACTAAAGACAACAGTAGAGTGTACAATAGCTGTTATGTTCTATTACTTTCTTTATTCACATCTTTCAATTGTCTCACTATTTCATTTATTCCCCAGATCTTTTTCTTGATCTCAAATGTTCCTCGTGGGAACGATCTTGATTGCAGTCTTTTCCATAAAGTAGAAGTAGCACGTGGTGCTCTCCTGGCCGGGAGAGTCCCCCGTGGTGATCCTACCCTTAGTCAACCACCCCAAGGTCACTGACAGACGTAACGGTGACTACGACACGCGCGATAAACACACAGGTAGCTAACCCGTACTGGCACGCGGTCAATCGTTTCCGTTAACGGGTGCGCCCAAAGCACAGCACAGAACCAGTCCAGGGCAGAGCCCTCTCAGTAACAGGGGTCCAACCCCTCCACAGTAACCAAACCGGGGCCTTGCCCCTCCACAGTCCGCGCACCCTCGCCTGACTACCCTGGTTTGCCCCAGTAGGCCTAACAAGTCGGTGTGGGAGGCTAGCAGAACCCCGGGACCCGTGGGGTAGCTAGTACCTCCCTACACTAGTAGCTCTCCTCGGTACTACGTACGCGAGGGCCAGCAAGTCGGTACAGAGTGGCCAGTCCTAATCCCGGGTCCCTGGGGCGGCTGGCTCCGCTCTGCACTAAACAGGGGGGGACAGTTGCTCTCCTTGGTACTCCGTACTCAAGGGCCAGCTCACTTCCCCAATACTATTCCATTCACTTTCCAGGAGTTCTACTCCTACTTCCCCGTAGGGTTCCATCCTTTTTACTCAAACATCCAGGTTTCACTTTCCAGTTTCACATTCTTACAATCCCTGTTCTCAACCACGTTATTATTTCACAACAGGCAGCTGTTAATTCAAATTACAGGCAGCTTTATATCTCTTTCCATTTTCCAAGACTGCAGTATTATACATTCCACTAGTTTTTCCCATCCTAGGATTCATACCATATCCTAGGATCTATCATACAATCTAGTTTTCCAGCCCTAGGATTCATGCAACACCTAGGAGCTATCATATATTTCTCATTCCTAGGATTCATGCAACGTCCTAGGTTCTAGTTATGGTTCCATACTTTAACAGATTTTATTAATAACTTAAAACCACTCTACCAGGTACAACGGGAGTAATGGGGGCGTGATCGGGAATCCCGCGTGCCTCCGCGACTCCCAAGACTGCAACTGAAGGTCCTATCACAAGGATCAAACACAAGGAGTGTCTCAAAACAGTGTATAGCTACTGTAGACGGGTAGATGGATTAATTCTGAAAAGAACGCAACTCGAATCGCGGAAAACGGAACCCGAACGGGCCCTAAACGGGTCGAAAACGACGACACTGTGCAAAATCAGACGTCTGGAACTTCTTCCAGACGTCTTAAAAAGTGGATCAGAGAATTACCTGTTCAGCGTGGTTTCCCAGACGTCCAGAAGTCTGAGGGGACGTCTGGCCTAGCTCCCAGACGTCCGATGGTCACCCCGGACGTCTGTAGGTCGCTCCCGCCGTCTGGTACAACAGCCAGACGTCTGATTCGCGTTGGATGGCGAATCACCGAGCCTGCGCACACCCATCTCCCTCCCTCAGTACGGTCAGTCGACAGGAAGGAAGAAGAAGATGGAAAAACTCACCTTTCAGACATCTGGAAGGTCTTCCAGACGTCGCCCTCGCCGTCTGGCTATCAACCCAGACGTCTGATTCTGGAAATTCTTCCAGAATCAGGGCGCCACTCGGCCTCCGTTCGCGACGTCGCCCGCGTCGCACCTAGCGCGCCTGCTGCTCAGACCGCAGCAGTCCCTCCTACGCTGTTCCACGCCCCTGCGCCCTCCGCCGGCCGGCCCTAGCAGCCCCGGCGAGCTCGCCCTCACGGCAGAGCTCCGCTCTCGCACGCAGCACCCCCTCCTCGCTCACTGCGGCCGTCGCCGCTGCAGCAACCTCGCGCTCGCTCGCTCTCGCGCACAGGAAGGAGAAAAGGAAGGGGTGGAGACGACGGGAGGGACTGCGTGGCCTTTTAAGGCCGCGCGAGGAGGAGAGAGAGGATGCGGCAGGTGTCTGCAGTCGCAGAGAAAGAGGGAATAAGCAAATATCCGATCTGCGCGCTCAAGCGCGCAGACGATCCACGCGTGTCGAAATTAACGGATTTCCAAACGTCTGGAAACGATCCCAGACGTCTTGTCAGACGTCTAAATGTGATCCCAGACGTCTGGTCTAACGTCTGGGGCACGCGTTCGTTACATGAACCCTAAAGGGATTTTTCATGGGGCTTTTCTTAATATTTCAGTTGTTAGAATGGTTTGTCATTTGATCGTGAAGCCCTCATCTTTCGTGCTTACGTTTAAGTAGGAAATTGAGTTTTATGCAAAGAATGATTAATGCTATAACCCCTTATATAAATTATGGATAAATTAATGCCTAATTCTCTTTAGCCCATGTTCATAGTTTAATGTTTGAACTTGCAGATGGGTGAAGGGTTGACTAAGTTAAATGTTAGCTAAATGGTAATGGAGTGGGCCATGAAAGTAGTGAAGGATTAAAATAAGAATAATGCCTTAATCCTTGAGGTGTTCATGGGAAAGTGAATCAAATCAAGATGTGGATGGCACTAATAACCCTATAACCTAAGAATAAAGGGTTAGGATGGAGTCCTTGGGTGATGTTGAGGTGTCTCAACCAAGGCTTTGAATAAACCATAATGTGCAATAGCTGTAGGTCCTAGGGTGTTATAGACACCTTATGGAACCTAGTTAGAACTTAAGAGTCATATCTTAGGATGTATAGCTATATACATGTATAGATATGTATAAGATTGAGCTAGTAAGCTAATAATGAGTTTGTTAACCCGTAAGTGATTGATTAAGGTCATAAAGGTTATTATAAGGTTAATATCCAATGATGAGCGAAATGCAAATAGCTAAATACCAAGGGGTTGTGTAAGAGACACAACCTGGACGTGGTGAATAATGAATTCATAAGGAGCCTGAATAGTCCCAAGGAAAACTTGGTAGATGGGTTCTACTAGGGACATGGACCTGAAATTGGACACTTCTTGGTTGTGGTTATTGATCAAGGACCAATAACCAAGACTTGAGGATTTGTCCTAGGGGTATTGAGGCAGTAGCCCAGCCAACTCCCACAAGTGCAGAAGATGCAAGGTACCTCAAGGGAGCTTAGATGTGAAGCACTCCTTCCTATTGAGAAGTGAGTAGGAAGGTCAGATGCTATGGTGTTCCAAAACACCTAATATTTGTTGCTCTTAGTGGGAGCTAGACATTCCAAATATTTATTTACTCTCATTGCCAAAAGATTCAAGAATCAATTAGACCAGTACTTGAGTAGTTTTGTGTTGAATAGCTTTCTAAAGATCCCAAGTGTTAGGCTGAGGGTCGCTCCCTCAAGCTTGACTCATTTGACAATTTTGTCAACGTTCTAATACCTTTTGTGGGTATCCTTATCCAAAGGACATAAGTGTTTTTAATTTCTCTGAAGGCCAAGGATGTGCTATCTGTATGAGTGGAACATTGCAGAGAATACATATTGATATCCTTCAATAGGAAGGATTGATTAACCACTTTAAAAACCTAAGAGTCTAGTGAGCGAATAACTTGTTAATAAAATGAAAATGGGTTAAAGTATAAGTATTAATCAATGAGATTGATTAATATGCTAAAACCAATGAAAAATGGCAAGGTAAAGGGATACGAGACTTGGAAGGTTAAGCTTAAATCATGAGGATTTGGTTGAGTGAAACTAGGTTTTGGGAGTAAAACTTAAGGTTGGGAATAGATAGAGACCCAACCATTTGCAGAAATAATACATTAGTCTATTTCTTGTGAAAGTAATAGTTTATTTGTTTTTATGGAGCCAATTGACTCATCTCTATATTGTGACCTACTTTTAGGAGAGTATGCTTAGCCATCCGCCAATGACCTATCGAACCTGCTGCCAACTTAGGTACCTCATGTGACGACCCAAGTCCCGTCAACCGACGAGACCTGAGTTGCCGTGTGCTAACACTAGCATAATCACCTACAAGATCACAATCACCTAACACATAATCATAAAATATAAACATAGGCAACAAACAATTCATATTGTAAATTTTAAAGGAATACAAATTTAATAATAACTGGAAGATTTAACGTGGTATATAAGTCCAAGGAGATGTACAATGTAAATCTCCTGGCGAACTACCAAGTACACATGAGTACGAAACCCAAAAACACATCAGTAAAAGTTGAGTAAAGTAGAAAAAATAATAACAGAGTACAACAGTAACCAAGCAAAAAAGAAAATAGGTTTTCTAGCTTCAATTAATTCATTTATTAGATATCTCGTTATTCGATTTGGTTTCTTAGCTTGGAAGCCCAAGTTATTACAGTTCACAATCTATCAATAGACGTCTCAGGGCACGAGACGATTTCGTGTAACTTTCTGCAGCGTAAGACCAGTATAAGCCACCCTCATGGTCGGAAAGATCGCTTATACCGACCAAGTCGTTGCTCTCCATCACCTTAGGGTTATTGCAAAAAGAGGTGGCGATTACATTGTATAACGTGAACATGTACAAGTGTTATGTACACTGAACCATAGACAACTAGTGACCCACCCACTGGTCGAGAAAGAAACCACTCCAACCCTCAAGCCTTGTAATCCGCTATCCCAGTTGGCTTCTAAACCTAACTAAAGAGTCGTATGGAGGCCAGCAACTCCCTAAACTAGCTCAGAACCGATCTAGTAGACCAAAGCTATTGCCAAATTCAGTGAGCAGCGTGTTGAAACCATTTATTTGATCCTTTTGATTCTAGACAATCCGTCGTATTGATTATTTAATCATTTCCGGATAACTGTACTTTTGTTCTTATTAAAACTAGTCATATTTAAGAATTCCATCTCCTTAAGCCCAGGAGGAACGTGTATTCATATCGCCCTTAGTATTATCATTTTGTATATAATTTCCATTTTATGATAGGGATTTCATATTAGTTACCAATTACAAACTCGATGAAATTTATTTAACAAAGGTCTAGAAAATCCTTACAGTTTTCATTTTACAAATACCGGGATTAACAAAATCCTCATTATCTTCCACCCATTCATTTACAGGTAATTCTGAGTTTATGACAGTGGTCCCATATTATCCGTTCAATCAAGAATATCATGTAATTTCCCTACTTAGAAGGGGTGAGATCAGCGTGACGTAAAAAATGAGGAATTAAAATAGACAATTTCACAAAAATAGCAATCACACAATTAGGCACAAGTATTTTTAGGTGGAAACTCAACCCGGGTGAAAACCACTACCTAACTCTCTCGAGTTAGGATTTTCCGATCGATCTAGTCGATCAAATCCACTATACGAACTACTTCAACGAGGGTAGTTCAACCTCAAGTACAACCACGCTACAAGTGCGAGGGTAGCATTCCTCAACCCCTCCTCTTCACAAGGAGGATTTTGTCCCTCGATGGAGACGAGAATTCGCAAAGCGAATACTCAAATCGAAGAACAACAAAAGTACAACAATCCTATAGAGCCACAAATATTAACACTTAGCTTTTATAGGAGTTATCAAACTTTCCTTTGGTGGAAGTGTGTCGAAGTGACGACGCGGATGCGTGAACCACGTGGCGGTGCTTTGTCGCTCTCGTAATCACGGAGGGAGAGCGGGCGTGCAAAGGGATGAAGCTCTCTAGATGTGGAAACAAGCCTTTGAGAGCAAGTGCTTCTTCTACTTCAATTTGACATAAAATGAGTGGAAATATTCTTGCAAGGTGTGTGTTTGAGTGGCAAGGGTTCTCCACTATTTATAGAGGGCCTAGGAAGGCCTTGGAAAGCTTCCATAGCCGTTGGGTGCAAGGCCTAAGAGAATCAGACCGTAATCAGAAACAATCATGATTCTGACAGGGTTATCAGACGTCTAGAAAACTCGTTTAAGACGTCTGGGAACTAAGTCAAACGTCTGATTTTAGGCGGGTTTCCTTCCTGACTTGAATCAGATCGAAACAGGGTTCTAATGAAAGTCCATCAGACGACACGCAGGACATCTGGCACAAGGTGTGGACGTCTGGAAACCTATTTGTTCTGCGGGAATGGATTCCCAAGAAGGGTAATGGCTACAAGATCTGCCAAAGGCGATTTTGGGCCAGTCTAGGCAAAACGGTCACATATCAGACGTCTGGGATCACTTACAAATGTCTGATAACGTCTGATATAAGCTAACGGTTAGATTCCTCGACGTCTGTGTGAGCAGCCAACGTTCTACTAATTGGACGTCTGGCAAAGGTATCAGACGTCTGGGCTAAGGTCTGGACGACTGATTCAAACGGACAGAACCTATTAAGTCCAGCCTAGATGTTATCGGACGTCTGAGTCAACAGTTAGATGTTTTAAAAGTCATTATCAGACGTCTGATAAGGCTGTATGAACCCTATTTTGGTTTTCTAAATTCTCTACAGAAATCCTAAGTATCCTAAGGTTGTGCAACTGTTCCTAGGACTATTGTTAGGGTTCTTTGAGGTTCTTTAACATGAATCTAAGAAACAAAAATAAAGAACAACAAAAAAAATAAAAATACATAGTACAAAGGAAATGAAATCTATCATATTCTTCATCTCATTCCTTCTTCAAGCTATCGCTCCTCGCGAAAATTCTTTGTTCTCCATCAAGCTCCTCGCGAAAATTCTTTGTTCTCCATCAATCCGCCATGGATGCGAGCTCGAACTCCGTCTAACCACGTCTCCATTTGCAATTGACCTGAAATCTAAGATTTCAAGTGCAAATGTTAAATGACACGTGTTTTTTTATCATCAAAATAAACGATCGCGGTGCTTTAGCACCAACACATCACAGAACTTGTTTTACAAAAAATGGATCTTATTTTATACATGCGATAACAAGGTAAATATGATTATTAACTTTTAACCTTTTTCATAAAATTCAGTTATTTCTCGTTAAAGTGCCCATAAACTAGGGAAAACCTATTAGAGTCGCTTTACATTATATTCAATAAGTGTAGAAATGGTATCATCCGTTATTCATGAGAATTGTTTGTAATTATTTTAATAGTTAATCCAATTAACTATTCACATTCAAGTTATCGATTTGATTTACTATGTTTATATTTAATATTCAAGTACCCCCAAAATAGCAAGAAGCATGAAGACGAGTTTCAACTCAGCAAGATGAAGAATACATACTAAATGGTGCAATACTCCAAGAAAATACCCACGTAAATAAACCACATGGAAGAGAGAGAGACTACTCTACCTAATGTCACCAGAGGGTTACAGCGACTTCGAACCATGCTCATAGGGCTTGGGGGTAGCATCCACGGCCACCTCGAAATCCATGCACGCATCGGGGCAAGACTTGATTCGAACGAACCATCAACAGGGTCGGAAATACCTAATAATGTTTATGATTTTTCACTAAGGATAACGTACTCAAAAATGAAAATAAACCACACCAACACGTAGTAAGCGTCAACACGATTCCAATGGTATCTTATTTGTCGAAATTTGAGGTCGGGAATGTCTCGAACTAGTCAAAACAATGCGAGGGGTCTAGAGTTAGACCATACTTGCCCTTGCACGTGGCACTCGATGCGCCTGCCCACGATCAACCGCATGCGACACGAGTTGTGCGTGGATTCGTCCGCGCCTGCACCTGCGGATAGCGTACCATCTATGCAGCCATGCGTCATGCATCAAACGGTCGCGTGTCTCACCCTTGCGTGAAAATGCGCTTGCGAGCGCCTGCCATTCCCTCCTGGACTTGACACGTGGCACCCATCTGACGACCGCTGCCAGATTGAGTGGCACACACTCGCCGCCGCCACGGGCCCTGTGAAATTATCTATGGGAAGCTTGCGTTTTGCGAAATTATGCTTAGAAAAGAAAATTTTTAATTTTTAAAGGAAAATCCAAGATTTTCCTTCTCTCTTGATTTGAGAGGTTTAGAGGCCAATGACAACCCAAAGGACCCAAGAGGGTCCTTTTATAGGCATTAAGGTTGTTAGGATTATGATTAGTGATATGAAATACCTATAATACCTTAGGGTTGGGTCCACCTTACATTTAGGTCCTTTTAAACTTATTTTGACCATAACTTGTGCTATACACCTCAGAATCGTGCGAAAAAAGCGTTGTCGAAAAGGTTGGGATGAGAGGAATCCAATGGTATCATACATGATACCCTTTTGACAACTTTTGACCAAGGGTTGACTCAAAATATACATTTTTTTGGTAATTTGAGGAGGTGCTGACACCAGCATCGAAACATAATCGGGTTTTCAGGTCTAGGTTGACCCATACCACTTTGAAATGACTCATAGTCTGGATTTTAGGACATTACACCTCAGGGCGACGCGTAGCGGATCTGTCCGTATGTGAGAAGTGGTTATCGTCAAAAGTATTCACATCTATCTACTAGGGCGATCGTTCCCTTTGCGTATCATTAATTGTTTGATTGAAGAAGTGTTGATGACAGGTTTATTGAACCTCCCTTAAGTAATCAAGGAGTATGGTGT
The DNA here is from genome assembly GCA_037157565.1 of Thalassia testudinum. Lineage (NCBI taxonomy): Eukaryota > Viridiplantae > Streptophyta > Magnoliopsida > Alismatales > Hydrocharitaceae > Thalassia > Thalassia testudinum. Next base: position 17,999,211 of record JAZHRO010000039.1, read on the forward strand.
TGCTATACAAGATTTGCTAGTTGGTACTCTACTCTTTGTTGGGCATTCTTTTATGTGTTGTCAATGTGGCTATGAATGCTCTACTTTCACATTTTGAAAACTATTGTGAATATTGGTGGATTGTAATCCACCCATTTTTATTAGATGATGCTTAAAGATGTAAATATATGCCAGTTAGTCAAATCTATTATTTTTGCAATATTATGGAGTTTTCATTTTTGTGTCATTTTAATTGTCAAAATTTTCAACAAAGTTACTTGATGGGTGTCAATTTGTGATAGCTCAACTATGTAATGATATATAACCTAATTAAACATTTTAGCGCCATTAACCTTTCACACCTATTAACTTTCTCTTAAGTGTGTGCAGATCGTGATGATGAGTTGCAAATGGAATGTTGATTAGGTGCTTATTAGGATGGGTATATTAACGAGTATGATATACAGTATGTGTACTATACCATTCTGGCAAATACTTCTTTTTTTTTGTAGAATTAGTATATCTTATGACCATCCCACACCCCATTTCACATCTACCCACCCTTATAAAACCCAAACCCCCCGACCCTTAGCTTATCCTAATACCATGCTAGAGCATCACTCACCGCACACTATCATTGTCGTCACTTCACTTCGTCACCACTACCATCGGCCTCCTCCCCTCCTCGAGCTCTTTCTCCACCATTTCATTGACAACATTCATCGGCACAAGAGCACACGTCATAGAATAGCACAATTGCCAATGGAGCAGCACCACTACAGGCTTCCTCTTCCCCTTCTTGTGCTTCTCCTTCACCCTTCCTTCGGTAGCATCCCACTGCCATGAACATATATGCCACCACACATGAGTGGAACAGCCTTCCCACACTATCAAAATATCAACCATTGCACATCTAAACAAAATAAATCTAAAAAAATAAATCTTCTTACTAAATTAATACATCTATAAAAATATACCTAACAAATTAAGAAAAAAAAGAATATACATTAAAAAAAAAGGTGATATATATGTGCTGTATAAAAAATTTAAAAACATAGCTCATTATCTTGAAAAGAAACAAATTTTATTAAAATTTATGAAATCTAGCTTCGAAAGATACGACGGTATAGATTTGGATGCGAAAAGGCTTTTTGTTTCCTATCACGACACCTAAAACTTAGGCGAAAATAATTACCCCGGGAGAATCTCCCGTGGGTCCCACGCACAACATCAGAAATCTCCCTCCTCATCCCCTTCGAAATCTCACCTTCAGCCTTCTCACCAGACACACCCACGCCAGCCTGCACCACTACATCCCTCTGCTGCTGCTCCGTAAACCCCGGCGAAAAACAGCATTCCTCTCACTATCTCACACTCCCACCACCACCTCCGAGCTCCATTCCAACAAACATGGCTCTGAGGTCCCCTCCCCTCCCTCTCCCCCTCCCTACTTCCCACCGCCGCCTCCTCCTCTCCTCCCCACTCCCCTCCCCTCTCCACCACCACCACCACCACCACCAACTCTTCACTCTCACCTCCACTCACCGCCATTTCCAACCCATCAAAGCCACTAATTCCCCCTCCACATCCTTCCGCTCGAAGCCCCGCTCCTCCATCACCGTCCTCGTCATCGGCTCCACCGGCTACATCGGCAGGTACGTCGTCCGGGAGCTCCTCTCTCGCGGCTTCAACGTCGTCTCCGTCGCCCGGGAGCGCAGCGGCATCCGCGGCCGCAACTCCAAGGAACAAACCCTCCTTGACCTCCACGGCTCCACTGTCGTCTTCTCTGACGTCACCAACCTCCCCTCCCTCACCTCCTCCCTCCAAGCCAACCGCGCCATCGACGCCGTCGTCTGCTGCCTCGCCAGCCGCAACGGCGGTGTCAGGGACTCCTGGAAGATCGACTACGAGGCCTCCCGCAACTCCCTCCTCGCCGCCCGTCACCTCGGCGCCTCCCACTTCGTCCTCCTCTCCGCCGTCTGCGTCCAGAGGCCCCTCCTCGAGTTCCAGCGCGCCAAGCTCAAGTTCGAGGCCGAGCTCCACGCCGCCGCCGCCGCCGACCCCCTCTTCTCCTACAGCATCGTCCGCCCCACCGCCTTCTTCAAAAGCCTCGGCGGTCAGGTGAGAGGGGGCAGTGGTCATAGCTCATAACGTTTTACATCTCATGTTTCGTCATAGGTTTCCATCATTTTGCTCTCTCTCCCAATCTAAATTCCTGGGCAGGTGGAGGCCGTCAAGGGCGGGGCCCCCTACGTGGTCTTCGGGGACGGGCGGCTCTGCGCGTGCAAGCCCATCAGCGAGCGCGACCTCGCGTCCTTCATCGCGGACTGCGTGCTGGACGAGGACAAGCGCAACCGGGTGCTCCCCGTGGGCGGGCCCGGGAGGGCCCTCACGCCTCTGGAGCAGGGGGAGATGCTGTTCAGGCTGCTGGGGAAGGAGCCCAGGTTCCTCAAGGTGCCCATCGGGGTGATGGACTTCGCCATCGGCGTCCTGGATGCGCTGAAGAGGGCGTTCCCCTCTCTGGAGGACGCGGCGGAGTTTGGGAGGATCGGGAGGTACTATGCGGCCGAGAGCATGCTGGTGCTGGACTCAGAGACCGGGGAGTACAGTGCCGAGAAGACGCCGAGCTACGGGAATGATACGCTGGAGGAGTTCTTCGAGAGGGTGATCAGGGAAGGGATGGCCGGGCAGGAGCTCGGGGAGCAGTCTGTTTTCTGAGAGGTACTTACTCACTCCCCCTTTTTCTGTTTTTTGATTTCGGTTTTATTGTCGTTGATTGTTTGTGTGCGTTGTGTTAATATGAGAAGTTGGTTGGTTGTTGATCACTTGTATGATAGTTATGTTACTAATTGTATGCATGCGATTGTGAAAGTCGAGGGAATAAACGAAGCTTCTTTCTTACTGGCTTTGTCCTGGTTCTGACTTTGGTTTCTTTGAGAATTATATACCATGACCTTTAAGTTTCGTCGTTTATCTTCATGTTCGCTTCCAAAGTATTAGGATTCTATCGATAACCACAACCTCTTCTTGGCTTTGCCTCCCCGTAGCTTAAATTCCTTGCTCTGATTCTTGTCCTGAGTTGGAATAGGACGATCAGTAGTTGATAGGTTTGATGACTGCGTAACAAGATCTAGGATTGGCATTATTGATACAGGGAGACCTACATTTTCTTAAGCTGAGAATAGATGGTTCCACAAGTTGCAGGGACTCTGTTTCCATTGGGGTTCCTGTTATTAACTACTTCCATGTGTGATTTACGTATGCCATGTTTCCAGTTGAGCACGGAATCCAATTCCTTTACATCTTCTCCCATAACTCTAATGCGATTTCATAGAATCATGCTACATTTAGTTTTTTGTGGACCCCATTTGTCATTTAGTTGTTCGACACGAAAGACTGCATTATTTTGAGACTAAATTTCAATTTTACCTTGGTGTTCTTTCCTTCCAACAATAAATCATCCTGAACAATGCCATCAGCCTTGAACAATCTCTGAACTTTGAGCTATAGCACCTATGTATCTACCCAAAATGGGGAAATTTTAGGCACTTCCAAAAGAAAACTAGTTATTTGGCAGATTTACATGGCCATGTCAAGTATATTTGGAATCCTTCCCCGAGCCGGTGGAATTTGTTTGAGTTGTGGATATTATGTGCTTTAAACAAATGTTATTCTACTGATATACTTCTAACCTGATGAGTTTGAGGAAGAGTATTTCAATAGTTTCAGTTCAATGATTAGTTGGAGTTTGTTGCTTACTTGCTAGTTTGGTTATAACTAACTACAGATTGGCTTTTTTTTTTTTTTTCTTTTCTTTTCAGAATCATGATATTGAGTAGGAAGAGTTTCTTTAAACATGAACATGCTGATAGGAAAGAATGTTTGTGAGAGTATTGCCTATTTCAGCCATTCTTTGGTCAAGGAATGGATAGCTTCAGAGTCTATCTGTAGATGCTATGATTACCTGTACATGCACGCAAGAATGAAGTGGGTAATACTCAAACTAAGTTACCAAACCTGTAATTTCACTTCCCAACCTCATAGTAAAAACATGAGAGTATGAAAAAGAATTTGTCGATAAGTGAAGTCTAAGGGGTTTTATAGGAACAATCCTTTTTCGCCTTTGATTAACAAATCCCTCCTAAGCTTGTGATGGCTTCCTCCTGGCACCTCCATCATTTTGAGGGGACTGAATTTTGTCATGGTTCACTGCATCTTTTTCTCCTCATGCTCTGTAAAAGGCTGCTTGAAAATGAGTGGTGACTTTGTCTCTTCCTCTTCCAAAGATGCATCATTTAAAGTGTATTGGGGAAGGCCACACATTCTGGTGTTGATTTTAGGCAAGAACTGCATGTTAAGGGTAGGGGTCTGGAGGCCTAGTGTGAACCTCCAAGATCACATTTTGGATATAAATTATACTTGTTTGAAATGTGACAAAAGTCATCCAGATGATGAAATCAATCCAGATTGATTGGAGATGTCAATGATCCTTTGATGCCATAGTGGATGATGAGGCAATCCATCTTAGTGGTTGCGAGAGGTGGAAACAATGTGCCATGGCGTGGTGGTGAACAATGGAATTGAGTTGCTCACTTGGAGAGGAGATGGTACCGTTGTGCATCTAAATAATGACAAGCTACTCACTTGTACAGGAGGAGATGGTGCGAGAATGTAGTTAGATGAGGACAAGTTTCTCACTTGGAGAGGAGGTGATGCTGAAACACACCCAAACGATGATAGTGAGGTGGGAGGGGAGCTAGATGATAGTCTAATGAAGCATGATAGTGGATGCAGCTTGATAATTACCATCATAGTGGAGAAGGGGAGCCATTACCGGCTTTGATACCATGTTCAAAATATGAATATCGGAAAATAGAACATTTGTTTTATATGTTGAATAAAAGTCCCTCTTATATAGAGGATAACCACCCTTTTCCTTTTTTCTTCTAAAAAGACCAAACGGAGAAATAATTTAAATATTAGCTGGTATAAAATGTCTCTTTTACATAAAAGAAATGATATATTTGGTAATAAAATTTCTAATGATTTCTATTATTTTGAAATGCTAAACAATACGTAAGATAATTAGGTAAAGACAGTCTTCCTCATAAACTAAATACACATTTGCTTTCGGAAAAAACTAAGAGGATGACATGCTGTGCTATGACAATCCATATATGAGGTTTGGACTGGGACTGGACATCATCATATGTAGAGTTCAGATGACCTGGGAGAAATAGTGGGGAATATTGCCAACTAGCTTCGACAACCTAGGTCCCATGCACCCAACAAAGCCTGAAAATCGAGAAATCCTAGTGACTTGTAACGAAGCAGAAAGGAGTAATGCATTGTTTTGAAGCAGGGAGATAGTATTAGAGTGAAGGTGCCTTCCCAAGAGGAATCTGTTCATACTCCTATTTATATTTCTTGTTTATGTTTACTGGGAACTGTTTAGTTATCTTTATATTTTGTCTGATTTTTTTAATGTATTTTTCCCAACATCTCTCTCTATATAGAGAGGCGTAAGGTTTTCTCAATAAAGTAGATTGGTTATTTCTTCTCACTTGGTATCAGAGCACCTGTCCTAAATTGTGGCTCTAGGAATCTCACCCTTCAAGACCTCTTAAACCCTAACACCGAATCCCGTTCTCATCTCCCCCTTCCTCAGTGGCGGCAGCAGTCTCCGACGGCCCTCCGGCCACATGCAGGAGCCCTAGTGGCCCTTGGCGGTGCCCCTAAGGCTCGATTCAGCCCCACGTAGGAGCCCTAGCGGCTGGAGGCGGCGCTCCTGAGGCCTAATTCAGCCCTTGCAATGGGGTTGCAGCGGCGCAGAAGCCTCTGAACCATCGAGCGGCGCTTCGGTGAGGGTCGATAGACCCAGTAGCGGCGCTGCGGCTACGCTGTGACTCTTTACAGCAGCTGACGGTGGCGCTACTGGTCCAAGGGTTGCTGGCGACGCTCTGAGCAGGTGCTAGCGCCGCTGCCAACTATCAGGCAGCATTGCGGCGGCCGTCTAAGGTTGCGATCGGCGACGGAGTCATCTCTATGATGGTTCTAAGGAGGTGATCCTCCTGTGATCACCTTTGCAGCAGTTTGGTCTGGGGCTGGTGATGCTTTTGTTGGCTTCTTCCTTATTTTTGTTGCAAGGGATAGCTCTCTTTTGGTATTTGAAGATGCTTCCTCCGGAGTTGCTGCAGCAAAAATGCTGGAATGTAGGCAGTAATGGTTCCTGATCTACGGTTCGATGCCTCTTACCATCAAGATGCTGATAAAGTTCTGGATTACTTGTTGGGGGTTAAAGATTTGTGGGAAATGTGGATCCTAGTTCAGCTTTGGTATTTGAAAATGATTCCCTCTGGTCTGAGGATCTGAAGTTGCTCCTTGTTACTGATTGCGAGAAAGGCTGCAGGTACTTCACCAAGGACTTTAAGGGGAAGATGCCTGGCTATCACTACTATGGCAGGGGTGGTTGAGTATGTAGGCTTGATGTCGTAGAAGCATGACAGGAGTCACCATGGTACATGATGGTTAGTGGATTCCAGTTCTTCACAGCATCTCTATGGAGATCAGAGCTATTTTCGTCACTTAGTTCTGTTGTGTTAGGGAGAATGGTACAAGTTGCTGATGGCAGACATGCATCCATTGTTGGCCAGGGGGAAGTATCTGTGACCCCCACGTTGCGGCCGCCAAGAGCATTACACGTATCGGAGTTCCCCATGAGCTTGTTGTCCGTGAGTAGGATTACGAATGATCCTTCATTTTAGGGTGATTTTTGATGAGGTTGGATGTATTGTCCAGGATAAGCTTACTGGGAAGACTATCCCTAGATGAACAGAGGAGAATAGTCTTTATCATCTTGGTCAGGAGCCATTTGCAGGTGTCAGTAGACGTGATGGTGGGAGTGTCTTACAATGGCACATTCGTCTAGGACATTTGCCTCTGGATCGCCTCAGGAGGGTGATTTCGCATATTTCACCTGTTGTTACTATTAGGTGTGATGCTTGCCAATTGGGTAAGCATCATCGGTCTTCATTCCCTGCCAGTACTTCTCCTGGATTAGCTGCTCTCCTTGAGTTACTTCATATGGATGTTTGGGGACCGAGTAAAGTTCCAGACAGGACAGGATACCGGTACTATCTCGTTGTTGTCGACGATTTCACTAGAGTATCCTGGGTGTTTCTTATGAAGAACAAGGTAGAGGTTGGAGGTATCATAGAGACTCTTCTCTTGGAGATTGAGACTCAGTATTCTACTACAGTGAAGATTGTATGGACAGATAATGCCTTCGAGTTCTGCACTATTAGACTTGTAGAGTTTTACAGGACTCATGGGATTATCCATCAAACTTCTTGTCTCCATACCTTGCAGCAGAATGGAGTTGCCAAGCGAAAGCACAGACATCTGTTAGAGGTTGCCTGCACTCTTCTTATTCACCACAATGTTCCACAGAGATATTGGGGGGATGCTGTTTTGATGGCAACCTACCTCATTAACAAGATGCCGAGTTCAATTCTTCACGAGCAGATATCGATTCTTTTGTTACACCTAGATGTCTTGGTGATGACACATAAACAAAAGCAACACATCTAAGACTCTTAGGAGACACGTGGAAAAGCTTGCTCCTCGCGTTGTTAAGTGCATCTTCTTAAGATACTCCAGGAGTCAAAATGGGTACTGATGCTATGATCTCATTTACCACAGGCATTATATTAGTGCTGATGTGACTTTTCATGAGACAACATCATATTTTTTTGTTACTGGACAGACGAGTGTTCATGATGATGCAGCTCCTTTACCTATTCCTCCGATTTCACTTGAGGATATTTCGGTCTTCATACCTCAACTGACCTCTTCAGGCTCCACTACCCCCGTGTATGACTCCCAGAGATTGCATGGTCCTCTACGCACATATAGTATACCTCATGCGACACTATAGAGGCCACCGGCCACACTAGCGGCTGATGTTTCACAGGCAGTTGAGATTGACTCTGATGACACTGATGGTCTAGTTAGACTTGATCCCCCTGACAGTGTAGATCACCACAGTAGTGAGGCTCCTTCTGCAGTGACTCAGTGCCAGATGTTTTTGACCTTTCTATTGTTATTAGGAAGGCATCCCGTACATGTGAGTCCAGATATTATGTTGCAGGCAGTTTGGCTACCGATGGTCTTGCTCCTTAGTTTAGCAGCTTCTGTCGGGCACTTATAGCATCACACATTTCGTCTACCTACTAGCAGGCTATGCTTGATCCTAAGTGGCGTCAAGCCATGGAGGATGAGATTGCTGCACTTCAAAATAGACAGACTTGGGATCTCACCTCGCTTCCTACAGATGCGCGACTTGTTGGCTCCAGATGGGTCTTTGCTTTGAAATATAATCCTGATGGATTTATTTCAAGGTATAAAGCCAGGTTGGTGGCAAAGGGGTTTACTCAGACTTATGGGGTAGACTTCTTTGATACTTTCTCTCTTGTTGCACGTCTTGCCATCATTCGGTTACTCATCTCTGTTGCTGCCCACAGAGATTGGAGGTTACACTAGCTTGATGTGAAGAATGCTTTTCTCTATGGTGATCTTTAGGAGGAGGTTTACATGCAGTAGTCCCCAGGTTTTGAGGTTCAGGGGGAGTGTGTGTGCAGACTCAGGAAGGTCATTTATGGCCTGAAGCAGAGCCTGAGAGCTTGGTTTCAGAAGCTGTCAGATGTGTTGTAGATGATGGGGATGTAGAGGTCCTCTTCAGATCATTCTCTGTTTATCAGGAAAATGGAGAATGGCATTGTAGCACTACTAGTTTATGTAGATGATCTAATTGTCACCGGCAGTGATGAGGTTGGGATAAGACAGGTCAAGGAGTCTCTTGCACAGAAGTTTGTTATGAAGGATCTAGGCCAGCTTAGATACTCTCTGGAGATTGAGGTTTGCTAGGAGTAAAGATGGGATTGTTCTTTCTCAATGCAAGTATACGTTGGATGTCCTTCAGGAGACAGGCATGCTGGGGTCCAAGCCAGCCAATATTCCTATGGACCCCAAGGCACATTTACATGATGAGGGAGCAGAGGTAGCTGATAGCAGAGCGTACAGACAGCTTGTAGGTAAGCTGTTGTATCTGACCATTACTAGATCGGATATTGCCTTGGCAGTAGGCAAACTCAGCCAGTTTATGGAGAAGCTAACAAAGCTGCACTGGCAGGCAGCTATGCAGGTGCTTAGATACTTAAAGAAAGCACCAGGTCGTGGTATTCTCTTCTAGAGAGGCTCTCATATGATAGTGGTAGGATATTCTGATGCAGGATGCGTGCTTGACAGAAAATCTACCACTGGTTTCTGTACCTTTGTGGCTGGTAATTTGGCTACTTGGAGGAGCAAGAAACAGGGGGTAGTTTCTCGCTCCAATGCAGAGTTAGAGTATAGGGCGATGGCCCAAACTACTGCAGAGATGGTTTGGATACAGTCTCTACTGCATGATTTACACATCTAGATTGATGAACCTATGGAGATGTGATGCGACAATCGGGCTGCTACATATATAGTCAACAACCCGATGTTCCATGAGCGCACCAAACACGTTGAGGTTGACTGTCATTATACCAGCGATCTCATATAGTGTGGTTTGCTACGTACTACTTATGTTGCATCTGAGGACTTGACTGCTGATGTGTTCACAAAGTCTACCTCGAGCAGCATTTGATTATTGCTGTTCCAAGTTGAGCATGATTGACATCTATGCTCCAGCTCGAGGGGGAGTTTTGATACTCCTATTTATATTTTTTTGTTTATGTTTACTGGGGACTGTTTAGTTATCTTTATATTTTGTCTGGTTCTTTTATGTATTTTTCCCAACATTTCTCTCTATATAGAGAGGCGTATGGTTTTCTCAATAAAGTAGATTGGTCATTTCTTCCCACTGAATCTGCCGATAATAAGTCAGGACGGGTAGCATCTCCTATGTCTTGTACCAATCAGCTACCTATGTGCAGAGGGAAGACTCATGGCTAGCAAAGACACAGGATTTTGTTCTTTCTTGAGAATAATACATCATATTAGATAGTTTGTTTGGCATGCTTACCAGGATTTTAGCGTGTGAGTTCTGAGTATGCCAATTTGAATGAACTTTCCTTACTTGAATAGTCAACTTACCACACCGACCAATTTAGTTGCATCATTTCCCATCAATTTGTTTCATCACATAATCAGCTATGCTATCCAATGGCATCACATCTGACCTGGTGTTAACTTCAGAAGCTTGAACCAAAACTGAAATCAAAACCAAACTTTTTCCTGGGTTAGCTACACTACTTGCCTTTGTTAAGATCTACCCTAAATTTGATTCAAGCAAGCAAGAGAAAATCATGGTCATACCAGAAAACTGCAACCCATGGAACATCCAAACATTTACACTGACCTCTGACTCATAGTAAAGAATTACTGGAAAGATATTCTATAGCTAGCTTGATGTGATTTCTTATGATAATAAGCAAGCTTCAATCATATATAAACAACCTTCAATCAAAAGTTTCGTACTAGACTGGGACTGAAGTACTCATGTGAGAATTTTACCAAAAGTAGTGATGCTATAGACTCCGAAGTAGCCTCTAACATGAAATCAATGATTTAAGAATATGGAGAAAGGACCATGTTTGCCATCACTGGGTTTACACCCAGTAGCCACATCCAGCATATAGTCTCAGCATTGTTCACAATATTTGATCACTTCTTATGGTGCCTATTGTAAGATTCCATTATCTATTGTCATATTTCACAAAATTTCAACCTTCAGTAGATTTAGTCACTTCTAGAGGTTCCTGTGTTTAGGTGGTTGGGGATGCCTTAGTTTATTTAATAGCCACTTTCTTACCTTTTTAGTGGGGAAGAAAAGAGGGATTGCAACAAAGTGATCCACAGACCATACATAAAGAGGGATACAGTGGAGATGGAACCTTATGGAAATGTTTGTCTCATAAACAGAGAAGAGAAGAACATCGTGGCAAGATAGATAGAAAGTCATCCAAAGCTGATAATGAACCAACCGGACTCACTTCAGCCAACACCCAACAGTTGAGTACAGACATGGGAAAAAGACGAGAACACCTGATATACCTGGTAGTTGAAAATCAACATCACGATCATTGTGCTTGATCACGAAAACATGACTTATGAAAATTTACAGGATCCAAAATTCTGCAATATCCTATTTCATCTCCATGCTTCTATTTTCTTCAATCTGAATCTGACTGAAAAACTGTGATTTCCGATATGGTAACTTAGTGAAAAAGATGATAATCCTTGATTTCCATTTTTGATGTGATATTATTTCACATAAAATGCAACTGCTTTGAAACTCAGCAATCATGCATTTTAGTTGGAGCAGTAGCTATTATTCTCATTGAACTTCTGCCACGTCCTAGTGTTTCCCATTCTTTATCTGATCCGTGAGCTTGGCCTGGTTCTATATAGCCTCTTCCATCTGTTCTCCCTTGCCAACTCCATTGGTAAAGAGCTTGATCTTTCCTCCAGGGAGAATAAAATGAAAGGTTGCCCACATTCATAAACATTATGTGTATACATAAGCACTCATGGAAGGATCAATAACTAAATAAGTATAGCTTCATAATGCTCTTTATCATCCAGGGTAATGTCCTTGAAATTATGCATCCATTTCTCTAATCATTATGGATATTTTAACCAGATGAATCCCCATAAAACAGCATGTCATGCTGTAGTGGGTCCCATTATCCCATTACCATAGAGAAAGTCACCCTTCAGAAAAGGAGCACTGACTCTGCTGAAATTCTTCCTATAATTACTGCTTGAATTAATGTGAATCTGATGTAGAAATCAATTTCTAACATCTGCAGCTTGGACCCAAAGTATGGATTCTAATGAGTTTGCAAAGTCATATTGGACCAAGGCCTGCCTAATCAAGATGGTCCTGAGTTGAATGACAGCTGAACCAGACATTGGGTTAAGAAAAGTTCAGATCTAAACAACAAAGCTATGATGCCTATTCTGAGAAGTGGGCCATCTTGAACTCCAAAATTTTTCTAAATTTTTCATTTCAAATACCGTTGAAGGAAGTGACCAGGTTATGATGATGCCAAGTTGGCAGTGGTTTGTTTAGTGTGCTTGGCACTCTAGTGAACCGCCTGGTGGTGTGGTACATGGTGGTATCTTGTTTTTTCAAAACTACCGCGTCCGGCTTTGAAAGAGAAATGTATGTGCTACACTAATGAGGCACTGCCAGTGAGATACTGAAGGGTAGGGATGGTGTCAAATCCGCATGGCCTCGGCCACACGTGCTACAATGGCAATGACAATGGGAATCAACGCTTTAAGGTGGAGTGAATCCCAAAAGATTGTCATGGTTCAGATTGTTGGCAACCAGGGGTCCCCTTCATGCAGTAACAAGCAACAGCTTTCTGTGCTTCCAACAGACATCACAACTATTTGCTTCACCTTGCCCAACTTCAGGAAGATGTTTTCACAGTTTCCTAATTGATGACTGAAATCTCTTCTGTATGTGAACATTCCTTGCCTCGCATATGGTCATTCTGATTGCTAGATCTGGTCATACCGCATTTTTTGAGACAGAAATGGCTTTTTTTCTCCATGTTTACCAAGCTTGTCTCTCCTGAGACGCCTCCAGCTAACTGCATTTCTGGGATCAGACATCAGCATTCTTAGAATAATAATGGGATATCGCTTGTAAACCCCGAGTTTCTCTTACTTGTATGTCCTAAAGCATAGCTGTTAATTGGAGGTTTCCTCACTGATGATAGAATACCTTCTCCATTGGTGGAAAGTGCCCTTCTCCTGTATTTAATAGATGCCGTATTGGATAGAAGCCTACAAGAGTTCTTCCCATGCTTCCTCACTGACAGCTTCTTGCTAAGAGAACCAGCCGCAAGCTAGTATATTCTTTTCTTCAAGGACACAGATAGAGGTTGCACTGCCATGCCGACCCTTAATGAAGGGCTGCTGGTAGATATTTCCCTGACCATTGTGATTGCAAACCTTATGCATTAATAAACACTTCTTGACAAGCAACAGCTCTGTGAGCCGTTTTTCTTTTTATTCAATGTCCAAACATGAAATTACCCCTTGAGCATGATGGATAAACTGCACTGCCATCAATTCCAGGATACACAGCTAGTTTATGCGGTAGTTCGATCCATGTTTCAAATGTAAAAAGGTTGCCAAATGACAATCTATTTGAAAAAACATACACCACAATTTGTGGTTCAGTTCAACTTCCAAGCAACAAAGAGAAATCAAGCTATTTAAAATTTAAATCAGTAAACAACACTTTTTATATGTGTGGATGCATGTGTTTATATGCTTGTGTGTGAATTAGAATAGAACTAAACACATAAAATAGCTTTATAGCTATATTGTACCAGAGTGATGTGTTACAGAAGTGAAGGGAATTGTTAAAGTTTTTAAACACCTGGAAACAGCAATATGAACCAACCAAATTAAATTAAATCATCAGGAAAGATCTCTTATTGCATGGGTCAGCGATTTATGCCTTTGAGGTTGGACATCACAGGTCTAACACAGTACATGATAAAGATACATCTTACTAGAAAAATACGTCTTTCTCGAAATCCCTAACACAGGCACATTTGTTCCAGATCCAATGATGAAGCACAATCTGGAGTAGCAGAACTTCTTGATATTCACGATTGCAGTAGAACTCCAACAAATGCTTGCTTGTGAATACAAATGCACAGAGGAGAGAAAGGTGACATATCCAGAGAAAGAGGCAGCTATTTTGAATATGATTGCATGCTTCTCCAAGAGAGGCTCTGACCTTTATTTGTAGAGATCAAAAGTAGAAGTCACATGCAGTCAAGATTCGTCAAATTCCAGAATTTATCAAATTGCCTTTTATTCTTTCATAAATATAAGGAATTGTTTATTTCAACTAATTGAAATGACTAAGTGATTTCTCTCTTCATAGTTTCGTTTATGCAAACTAGAGTAATTGCATCCACACATATAATAAAAGGAACAAGACCAAACCAAATCAAAATTTAAAACCTCTCTAGGGCTCCATTTGCAATTTCTATCTTCCCCTAGTACAAGGATCCTCACTACCTAAGCACTTTTTTTCCATGTCATGCTTTGTTCCCAAGATAAATCCTAGGCATTTGGTAAGAGATGTAGCAAATTAGTCCACAAGATCAAGATAGAAAAAGGTAATGGTTGGGTGTAGATGGCAGTGCTTCCAACTAGTACCATCAATGGCTACCATTCTCCTCATCCTCATTTTTCACACCACCCTTGCAAGAGCATCAATGTCCCTCCCATGAATTTCAAGCTCAAACTCATCCATAGAGACTCCATTGACTCCCTTCTCTACCCCAGAAACCTAACCGATCTAGAGATCGACCAAAGGGAACTTAGTTATGGTGAAGTGCGCCTACACGGCTACACAACAATTCTCTCCTGTCCACTGACAATGTGATTGGAGCTGGCAACAACCATATATGTCCCTCAATGTCGTGAGCTGACACCAGCATGTTCATTGTGCTTGTAAGTGTTGGAACCCCCTATCACTATTTGGCACTAGCTAGTAGATACAATGTATGGCCTCACATGGATGCAATGTGTGCCTTGCTCCCCTTGTTTTCACCCTAACCCAAGGATGCTCAAACCCTAGAACTCCTCCACGACAAAGTGCCTCCCTAAAACAAACTGCTATGTGCCTCATTCGCATAGCTAGGCACAAGTTGCTTTTGAGTGCTTGTTACAAGAGAAAAAATGTGGGGAAGAAGGCAGAGGGGAATGAAGAGGGCTAACACGTTGATGAATGAGTTGCTAAGGTCGTAGGGGCCAGAAGGGTTCACAAGGGGAGTTCCAAAGGTTTTGCCAATGGTTAAGGTCCTTTCGTGGAATGTTCAAGGTCTTTGGGATGAACAAAAGAGAGCTTTTTTGAGGAGTTATCTGGCTGATTGGAAGGTAGATGTGGCGTGCATTTAGGAATCACACTTGGAAGCGTTGACTCCTCGTGTTAAGTCACAGTTATGTGGGGCCATTTATACTTGTAGTATGGAGGTGGAGGCCGTGAGCAGATCAGGGGGCTTACTAATGATGTGGCATGATGATTTTCTTAAGCTCAATTCATCGCAACTGTCTAGTACAGTGATGACTAACGTGTTCACCAGAAAAAGTGATGGCATGTCCTTGGCCATCTTGAATGTTTATGGCCCTTGTGAAGATGGATTATGAATGCTTTTCTGGGAGGAGTTGCAGTAGGCTGCGTCATTGGTGGAGGGAATGCCGTGGATAATTTGTGGAGATTTTAATGTAACTTTTATGCAGAGGATAAACTTGATGATAGGTTTGATGCGGCTTCTACACTGTTCCAACATGTGTTACAAGAGTTAGATTTGATTGATCTTCCTACATCTGGATCTTGCTTTACTTGGAGAAATGGTAAGGGTGCGAGGTCTTGTATTGACAGTTTCCTTTGCAACATTCCTTTCATTGAATCTTTTCAGAGAGTAGACGTGGTGACTTGTGACATGCTATTTTCAAATCATACTCCACTTCTTTGGCGCAGTAATGAGGAAGGTTACTTCTCAACTTATCTTAAGTTTCACAAATCTTGGTTTAGGGAACCTGGTTTCAAGGAGATGGTCAGAGACAAGTGGTCCATAAGCCCATCTTCCACATCGGCTATGCATACCTTGGCGGCAAAGATTGGGGCGGTAAGGACAGCTATGATGGAGTTTAAACAGGGTCTTAAAGCACACAGAGATAAAAGAAGGAATGCTGCGCTTCAGGAGGTGGCTGTGTTGGATTGAAAAGAGGAGAGGGTGGTGCTTTTAGAGGAGGAAATCCAGGAGAGAGATTCCAGTCGATTGTGTCGGAAGAAGATCATAAAATGGAAATGGACTAAAGGCAGGAGTCAAGACAATTATTGCTTAAAGAAGGTAATGCTAACAGTAGATTCTTTCATCTGTCAACTAGCACCAGAAGAAGGAAAAACATGATTAGTAGCCTGAGAGTTGGTGATGATGTTGTCAGAAAAAGAGAACAGATTTGTTTTGCTTTTAAAAATTATTTTCAGGAGTTTACTAAAAGGTAACTGTGTGGTGATTGGCGATTGGCAAATCTATAACTAGACCAGATCAGTGATGAAGCAAAGGTTTCGCTTGCTAAGGATGTGGATGAAGATGAGGTCATGAATGCTTTGCGCGGTATGAAGGTAGAAGGTTCTCTTAGCTCGGACGACTTGCAAATTATTTTCTATAAAGAAATGTGGGAGATGGTTGGGCCTGATATATTGGCCATGGTTAAGGAGTTCTTTGATGAAAATGTAGGTGCCAAAAGGCTTAACAAATTATATCTTTTTCTCCTACCAAAGAAACAAGATCCAGAAGGGGTAGGAGATTTTAGGCCTATTGCATTATCAAACTCCATTTACCTTTTGGTTGCTAAAATTTTGGCCAATCGTCTGCGGTAGGTGCTTCCTGACATCATCTCTCTTGTTCAGTCAACATTTATTAAGGGGAGGTCTCTGCAGGATTCCTATGTGTTGGCAGAGGAATTTTTAGCTTCCTAGAAGAGGTGTAAATCTAAGCCATTTGTATGGAAAGTGGACTTCTCGAAGGCTTATAATTTTGTCTCATAGAATTATTTGTGGTACATTCTCAAGAGAAGGGGATTCACAGATCGGTGGATTATGATGATGAAAAGATGCGTGACTACCTCCTTGTTCTTTGTGTTGGTTAATGGATGGGCAAGTGGTTCTTGGACTCAGCCGCAGAGAGGTGTGCGATAGGGCTGCTCGTAGGCACCAATGTTGTTTAACATTGTGG
Source organism: Thalassia testudinum (assembly GCA_037157565.1). Lineage (NCBI taxonomy): Eukaryota > Viridiplantae > Streptophyta > Magnoliopsida > Alismatales > Hydrocharitaceae > Thalassia > Thalassia testudinum. The sequence goes on from JAZHRO010000039.1 coordinate 18,016,016, forward strand.
TGGATACACTTGCAAACATGGCTTTTAAAGCTTGTGAAGGTGGCTTGGTTTCTAGGTTTATGACAAAGAAGGATGGTAGGCTCATCACACCTATTTTGTAATATGTCGATAATACAACCTTTTTCATTGAAGGGGGGAGTAGAGAGGCGATTCATGTCTCTTCGCTTGTAAGGATTTTTGTTGAAATTTTAGGTCTGAAAATTAATAGAATTAAGTCCACTTTGGTCTCTTTTGGCATGGAAAGTTTGGAGGAAAATGTAATTTCAGATATCCTGGAGATCCCGTTGGTTAGACTCCCTATTCGGTATCTTAAACTACCATTAAAGGGGAAGAAACTGAATTCGACAGTTTGGGAACCGCTTGTTGAAAGGTTATCAAAGAGATTGTCTTCTTGGAGTGGTAGACTCTTTTCTAAAGGTGGACGTTTGGTCATGCTCAAATCGGTTCTCTCTTATATTTTGGTCTTCTTCATGTCAGTGTTTGCTCTACCAAAGAAAAATTTTAAAGCATATTGATTTGATTAGAAAGATGTTTTTTTGGAAAGGGGTGGATTGTGAGGGGAGATTTGCACAACTGATTTCGTGGGATGATATTTGCAAGCCAAAAAAGAAGGGGGTCTTGGAGTTGGCAGGTTGTGGACCATTTTAATAAAGTCTTGCTATTGAAATGGGTGTGCAAATTGCTTTCCATTGAGCAAGGCATGCTTACATCTACTTTGAAAGATTCCTATGGGGAAGACATGGATTTGAACTGAGGAGCTGTTCCTGTTAGTGGATCATTAGTGTTTTGGCTTTGCAGCTGATCTTGTTAGAATTTTCGAACCATTTCAGGCCGTGTTTGGGCGATGGATCGTTGTTTAAATTCTAGGCTGATGATTGGTCTGAAAATCCAAATCCCATTTTTAGACCTGTTTCAAAGGTTATTTCAGTACATTTTGGAGAAGAAGGCGCGGATGGTAGATGTATGGGACAGTGACCACAATGTGTGGGATGTTAGATTGCTGGAGGGTCTCTTTGATGTGACATATTCTGAATTTCAGCCGTTGTTGGCTGTTGTGGAGGAATTTTCGCCATCAATAGAACCTGATAGTATGAGGTGGAAACATGGAAAGTTCTTAGTTAAGAATGCTTACAAACTATTGCTTTCTAATGGTGTGCAAGTGACCTCCACAGAAGGTGATTTAAATTTGATTTGCGGCTGCAAGATCCCGCTCAAAATCAAGGTTTTCCTTTGGTTCTCTAGAAGGAAGAAATTGGTATCTAAAGTTTATAGAGCAAAGTGTTGTCCTTCTGGGGAGACAACATGTCCGTTGTGTGGCCAGTTGAAAGAGGACTTTCAGCATTTGTTTTTTGAATGTAGCTTCTCTAAAGAGGTCTGGGATCAATGTGGCATCCATATGGTTGATCATTCAGATTGTGAGGTGTTCTGGACGACATCCAGGGATCATTTTCACCTTGATATGTCTGGGTGGTGCAAAGCTTTTGCTGTTCTTTGGGCTATCTGGTTTCAGAGGAATTGTAAGGTTTTCAATAATGAGTAGGTTTGGGTGAAGAATGTGGTGAGAGAGACTTGTTATTTTTCTGATTCTTGGCTGCAAAACTTGTAAGTAGGTTCCTTTTTTAAATTAATATAGTTACAGGATGATTACCAGGCTCAACTAATCTTCCTACTTTTTCCTAAAAAAAAAGCCTCATTCGCAGGTAGCAGTCGGCAAAATTGCAACTTCAACATTAATCTCGATGGTAAGGTCAAATCCAATGGAGGCCCCTTTGTCACTGGCTATCTGTTGTCGGATACATTCACATTCATGTCGAACAATGGAGCGTGGACATGTGGCCTAGTGTTCGATTGCACAACCGAGACTCAGACCTACTTTACAGAGGTGCTTAGGCTTGGGTAGAGGGGCTTCCTTGATCCTTTCACAACTCGGACAAACCTTTTGCCTCATGAGGTCCTTCAACATTGGAGACTAGCTTCCTTCACTTTGGAGTAGATGTGGATCTACTCATTCCACATTCCTTGGCTAGCACCCCTTTCATGAGCACTATGCATGGTTGCCAGGCTTGTTATTACCTACATCTAGATGGCATCAACATCTAAGGAGATTGTTTGCACTTTCCAAAAGATTCCTTTAACATTAGTGTGGATGGTAAAGGCGACTTCATCATTGGCCCCAGTATAGCATTCACATATCTAATAACACTAGTACATGACATTGAGGTGAAACACGAGAGAGTACCTCCAAAGGTATAGTTTGCAGCCATATGATGCAAGGCAGGTGTGACTTGAGGAAGCACTTTGCTACAAGATACCTAGTACTGGGGCTCAAATTCAGTTCCTAAGCTTGACGTATAACTTTCGGGTGGCGCCATTGTTGGTGCAACAGGGGAGCCTTTTTGTTATGGATGGATGTGGCGAAGGGGTTCATCTACTTCTCCATGTATCCTTCTAATCAGAGGTCCATCCTTGACGCAAGCCATCAATAAGATATGAGGTTCATGTACAACATTGGGCGTGGGACTCTGAGGTTCAAGTATGAGAACCACATTACTTGTAGATGAGGTAGATTGAACTTAATACTTTTGGATTGTAGAAATCTCCTATCTAATTATTAAAAGAGATTTTTACATAGATGCCATTGAAATCTTTGAAAATTACTTTCTTGTCACTACTTTCCAATATTGCTTTAAATGCTCTCGGAAAGTGATGTCATTTTCCTAATTGCTACTCCGTTAGTTAGCATCGTTAATTTTAATAATGCTGGACTTAAAAGTAATGAAAATTTATTTTTCTACTCTTAATTTTTTTTAAATTAAAGAGATTTTTACATAAATGCCACTAAAATATTTGAAGATTACTTTTTTACCATTTACTTTCCAATATTACTTTAAATACTATTGAAAAATTCACATCATTTTCGTAATTGCCACTCCGCTAGTTAACACCATTAACTTTAAAGTGTTAGATCTAAAAATAATGAAAATTTATTTATCTACATTTAAAACTTTCTTTATATTTCCTACCTTTCATTCCTCCTTCCTCCCCACTCCACCTCCCCCCTCCCCCCCCTACCTCCCTATCCTCCTCACCTCCACCACCCACCACCACCACCACCCTCCCGCTCCCCCTGTTCTCTTTTCCTTGCTGGATAGTACCACCGCCACCCTCCCCTTCCTTCCTACTTCCCTTGCTCCCTCCTCCCTACTATAGTGAGGAGGGAGCAGAGGGAGAGTGGTAGTGGTGTGGTAGTCATGTGCAGTGGTGGTAGCGGTTGTGTGAAGCGAGGAAGGAGGGGAAGGATGATGGTGGTGGTCATGTGTAGCAAGGAAGGAGGAGAGGGGAGGGTGGTGGTGGTGTGCAACGTGGAAGGGAGCATGGGAAACGCGGTGATGGTGGTATGCAACAGGGAGGAGGGAGCAAGGTGAGGGTGGTGGAGGTGAAGAGGATGATAGGAAGGTATAGGGGGAGAAAGAAGGTGATGTGAGGTGAAGCAAGAAGGAACGGATGGTAGGACATGGAAAGAAAATATGTTTTGAACATAGAAAAATAAATTTTCATTACTTTTAGTTCTAATAGCATTACTAATGGAGTGACACTTACGGAAATGACGTGACTTTTTCAATGACATTTAAAGTAATATTGGAAAGTGAATGGTAAGAAAGTAATTTTCAAAGATTTTAGTGGCATTTATGTAAAAATCTCTTTAATTTTAAAAAAATTGAAGGTAGAAAAATAATTTTTCATTACTTTTAGGGTCAACTCTGTCAAAATTAACGGTGCTAACTAACAGAATGGTAATTAGGAAAGCGAGATCATTTTTTCGATGACATTTAAAGTAACATTGGAAAGTGGATGATTAAAAAGTAATTTTCGAAGATTTCTTATTAAAATGTAAATAAGGAGATGTTGGAGAGGGATGAGGGTGTAGCTAGAAGAGTTGCATATCTGCTCCCTGTACAGTCTCTGATGCAGTGAGTTTGACTAGTGCATACTGCTAGAGGGTGTGTTTAGTATATAAAGGTAGGGTACAGGTAAATGGGCCCCATATTTGATGCTACTTGATAGGACACGTTAGATTTGTGAGATTGTTAAAATCAATAGCTAAAATAGCACATTCTGAATAACACTATTGAATAGCACAATCTAGATAATAGAACTGAATAGCCTAATCTAAATAACATATGTGGATGGTGCTATTTGAATAATTTAACTCCTAGCATGATAATCTGAATGGTAGCATAATTGAAAAGGGTATTACACAACTAGACAATAGGATAATTGAATAGCCTGGTTGATGGTAACACAATGTGAATAGCACATCAGGCTAGCAATGTTGAATTATACTATTCATGTAATATCTACATAGTATGTTAATATTAATGGGATATTACAGAATTGAATGATGGCACAATTGAAAAGCACAAACAATCCTAGTACGGTGTGAATAACATAATTGAATAGCAATACAAAATTGTACTATTCATGTGTTGTCTACATATTGTGCTACTCTTAATAGAGTATTACATAACTAAATAGTAGCAACTGTAGCATAACTTATAGTAGTACAATTGAATAGCACAATTAATAAAAGCACAATTGAATAGCAAGAACACAATCTATGGGACTCAGATATGGAGAAAAGAGGGGTAAATACTAATCACGAATAAAACCCCCAAAAAGTTCCTTATCAGCATGAGAAAATGGTATTATTGGCAACATATTGGATCACAAATTAAAAACAAACAAACGAAAAATCCTTATCAGATGGAGAAAACTTGGTTTAATTGGGTATGATGGTAAACCTCTCAAATTGAAATGTAGTTCCCAGATGTCGTGCCATGTCAGTGAATTCTTCCACTTAAACTTTTCTTATGGACAATGTTCTATCACAAACTTGTTTATATAGTTGCCTTGGCATTTGCCTAGAAAGAGGCTTTTATATAGAAGCCCTTATAAGCATTTAATATCATATAAATGGCTTTACATTTTTCATCCTCATAAAGCTACATGATATTATGTTTAGCAAATTAACTATACAAGAGCTGAATTAGATCAAGGTTGGGTTAAATTAAGATCCTTTAAGGATGGGGGAGAATCCATATTCTTTGACTTTTTCTATTTAAGGGAAATGCTTGATGAAGATTAATCTAAGAGGCAAGGTTGAAAACAAGTAGGCATACTGACTAGTCTATGCACAACCAGAAGCATGGTAATCAGTCAGATAAGTAATAGCTCATAGATAAGTTCTGAGAATTTTGTTTACCTAGATGTTTTTGTCAATAGAGCTTACCTTTTCCAGATTGATAAAACTAAAACCAACCTGCTAAAATAGTAGCATGGATTGACCCTGAATAATTAAGATTGCTGGATAAGATAACTTGTAACCCAGATGTCAACAATTTCTAAAATTTCATATGCGGGATTGTACAGCCAACAATGTTGTTACCCAAATTACCTCTCACAAAAGGATGTATCATTACCATAGCAAGACTGATCAAATGTCTGGTTTGTGAACAAACTAATTTAAATCTATTTAGAAACAAGGGGTCTTTTCCGGTCATTGTAGTTGCTATTCACACGGTAACAACCAGAAATGGCACCAGTTTTTGTGATATAAACCACATGATGCTTCGCAAAACATTATACCTATCATGGATATGTTAACCAGTGTTTATTTAGGTTCCCACCTAGTCTCTTTTGAATTTTAAGTCAGACAAAAGTATGACTCAAACCATTCATGCTCTTTGCCTTATTGAACCAACCAAACACACAAAATTCCCCTTCCCAGAAAGGCTGGAGGAAACATTTAGGGTGAATGACCAGAATTTGTGGTGAATGGCTTGATTTCTCCTACATCATAAATTAGACTAAATACAAATAAAAGGCAGGAAGTAGCTATGCTATCTAGCTAAAGTGGACTTTTTAGAGGAGTGACATCTTCAACTGCACAAGCCAACTTTTCTCTCATTCCATTTGAGAAATCAGCAAAAAATAATTAATGGAAGACAACTACATCTACTGCTTAAGTTTACAATCTATCTACTGATCACTATTTGAAGATGGTTCTTTCTGTTTTAGCAGCATCTCTCAAGCTTCTCTGACTGCTTTCTGTTCGGCATTCTCAACAACTTGTTGAATGGATGAATTACTTAATGAAAAAGGGTGAGACAGCAGGACATCTGTTTATGCACTTATAGTTGGATTAAGATATTTAAAAGACTACATAAACAGTTCGAATGATGATTGAAGTCCCTGGTTTCTATTTTGTAACTTCATAGAGAATTCTTGAAAAGTGGAAACAGATCACCATTTACATCTGTTAATTGAGGTTGCAGTTTTCAAAACACTGCCTCTGGTGGAATAATGGGATAGTGCATTTACAGTGCTACAATTACTGACAAAAGAAAGGAAAAAAAAACTGGAATTTGTAACAACAATGCTAGATTCAGTAATGCTCAATGTAGATCTTGCAACACATCTTGATAAGTTAAATTATTTAATGTTTGTTATCAAAGTACATGCCTCGAATTTACAGCTCACTACTTGGAATCATACAGCATGGCAGTCTTGATTACTTTGATTTAAGTTCAAAGATGACTTGAGATAGATATCCGTGGAGGCAAGGAATCCATGTAGATGACTACATTTAATGTGGGGAAATGCTTCGTTATTGTTTATGGTTTTTTTTTTTGAAGATGAAAAGCTAAGTTCATTGCAACCTCAAACCGTAAATGGAAAGTCTAGCCAGAGTCAGAACCCATACAAATCAGCATCAACACATAGTCTTGCTAAGTTAGGAGCAGAAGCAACAACAGACCTTGGATTTGGAACCTTGCATGGTGATAACGACCTATAGCGCTTGAGCAAGGACTGACATTTTGAGATAACATGCATAGATCTCCATTGAGGTTGCAAAAGTTTTAATATTTGCCTGATGGGGCTAGCAGCATCACTGGCAGTTGTGCCCGAGGAAATAGCCAAATTCAAGGCAAGGTGAAGGCCTCGAAACATCACATGAACTTTAGCTTGAAATGGATCAGAGGTGTGTATCCACTCTGTCATACCATGCACAAAGGTCTCACTACAATCCTTAGCCACTGCTGCTGCACAAAAATGAGAAGTCCTGACTGCAGCATCTACAAAGATGATAATTCCAGTAGAAGGTACATGAATATTCAGATCATCCCAATGGTTGATTAGAGAATGGGTCGAGATATCAGGATTATCTTCAGGTGGAGCATAAAAATTTGCCATGTCCAGAATTCTCCGCACAACATCTCCCATGCATATAGATCAGCCACCAAGAATACATTCACAGCGCTGCAGCCAAAGTACATGCATAATATATAAAGGAATACACTGATTAAGATCTGATTTCCCAAAGGCCTGAACTATGCAAAGTCATTTTTCCATCCATGAACCATCAATGTATTCTACTCTGACCCCAAAGGAGAACCACAGCGCACTTGCAACTTGGAAACTGAAGAAGATATGGTGAATATCTTCACAACCAGCGTCACATAAACTGCAAAGAGGATCCACCGACTGCGGCCTTCTCGCCAAAAGAAGTTTTGTGGGAAGCGCATTTGTTGCAGTCCTCCGAAGGAAGACCTTGGTACGAGGAGGTAAACATTTTATGGACCAAATAAATTTGCAGAATTTAACAGTGTCAGTGTTATGAATTTGGTCTCTCCCAATTTGAAGCAGCAATGTCTGATATGCAGATTTAATGGAGAAATGACCCAATTTGTGCAGAGCCCACACCAGTATGTCTTCTTGTCCCTCCAAAATAGGCATATTCATGATTTTTCCTACAGCCAATTCATCAAAATAGACCTGCAGTTTTAATACATCCCATTCCATGGAATTTGAAATGAATTGGGAGAGATCTGCATTTATATTTGTGTTTTTCTTGGCAAGCAACAGGGGAGGATCCCAATCCCTGATCCAATTATTCCCCAGAGGTTTATCTTGTCCCTCTTGCCAGCCAACCAATGAGAATGACAGAAACTATGATGCTAAACATGGTACATAGCTTTCATAAATGGCGAATCAGCATGCTTTGGACAGTAGTCCCAGAAAGTAGAGTTAGGGAAGAATTTGGTCTTGAGATAAGTCTGCCACATACCATCCATCTCTGTTAATAACCTCCAAACCATCTTCATGAGGAAGGCAAGACTAGTGTAGTAGGGGTCTCTAAATCCCAACCCCCCAAAGTGTTTTGGAATGGTAATCGAGGACCATGATTTAATATACATGTGCCTTTTTTCATCCAAGAACCCCCACCAAAAATCCCGAGCAATCTTTTCAATTTGAGAACATAATTTTTTTGAAAACAGATTGGTAAATATAAGATAGGTAGGTACTGCCAGTAAAGAGGACTGTATAAGTACACCCTGACTGGCCTGAGATAAAGCTCTACCCTTGCATCCAGCTAATTTCTTTTGGCACTTAGACAACACTAGATCATTCAGTTTTTTTGGCCTCTGTGAATCCAACAGTGGACAGCCTAAATATACCTCCTCATTTGTCATTTCAGTGATGCCAAGTGAAGAGCTAATGCACTGCTGCAGCTGTGAAGATGCTCCCTTGCCAAAAAATATTCTGGATTTGGCAAAATTAACCTTCTGCCTAGATAAATTTTGAAAATCCTGTAATATAGTTTTTATTTGGTGTGTCTCTTTGATGGAATTTGCTGCAAAAAGGATGGTATCATCTGTAAATGTAAGATGGGTCAGTGGAAGCATGTCTTGAGCTAGTTTATATCCTGAAACGCGATTCATTGTAAGAGAGGAAAGTAGAGAGAGTTAAAAATTCAGAGCAAAGTATGAAAAGGTAAGAGGATAGGGGCAACCCTGTCTTACACCACGAGTGGGACAAATAGTGTTAGTTGTGCTACCATTGATAATCACCTCAAAAGATATAAAAGTAATGCAAGACATAATTAAAGCAACTAGATTAGGAGGAAAATATAGTTGTAGCAACCATGAATTTTCAAAATTCCACTTGAGTCTGTTAAATTCCTTTTCCATATCAATTATGAGTGCCATGGATCCTTTTTTCCACTTTAGAGACTTCATGGAGTGGAGGACCTCCAATGATGTTATCTGCTATTTGCCTGCCCAACAAAAAACCTAATTGGTTAGAAGAAACAATCCTTATGAAGACAAATTTATGTCTCTGGGTTGCAAGTTTAGCTATCAGCTTATAGAGAGTATTGGTGAGGTTGATTGGTCAATCATCTTTTGGCTGGATAGGATCATTAAGTTTCAAAGCAAGTGCCAAAAATGTTCTGCTCATTTGGGTGGGCATCGACGATGTGTGAAAACAATGCTTGACAAATTGCAATACGTCATTCCCCACAACCTCCCAAGACTTCTGGAAAAACAAGCTAGGCAAACCATCAGGTCCGGGGCCTTTTGAAGCTTTCATATGGAAAAGCACATTTTAAATTTTCTAATCCGAAGGAGTTGAGGCACACCAATCATATTCCTGTAATGTAAGCCTGTCTTGTTCATCAAATATCATTGGAACCTCAGCTATCCTATTTTCAGAAGTGAACAGAGACTTATTAAAATTATAAAAGCAATTTACAATTTTTTTTGATCCCCTGTTTCTTCACCAGAGGGCAACCTAAGCCACTGGATAGCATTTTTCTTTTTTGGATTCATGGCATGCAACTGATAATATTTTGTGTTATGATCCCCACTTTGGATCCAGTTATGTCTTGACCTTTGAAACCAATATGATTCTTCCTATTTGAGGATCTCATCATATTGCTTCCTTATAGCATTTTCATCACTGTAAGTATGTTTAGTAGAAGCAATAGATTGCAGCTGAGCCATAGCATTCTCAAGATCCTTTTTTTTTTTAGTTTTCGAGTTGATTCCATCCTTCTTGCTCCATTTTCTCAAATCAGCAGTAAGTTCTTTAGTCTTCTCCCAAATAGGATGATGAGATGCTTCATGCTTAGCCCATGAATTTGCCACTACATTGCAAAATGTATTGTTAAGGTACCATGATGCTTCAAGTCTCCAAATCGAATTTTGAGATGAAGCCTTCCTGACAGTCTTGAGCAAATTTTTTTTTTGAAAAAGAAAAAGGAAGATTACTTGAGGTTGGTAATCATCCAGAGATTGTATTAATCATAAAAAAAGGAAATCTCTCCCTCAACACATTATCAACTCAACACCGCTCAACTCTAAAAATCTTGCCATTCCTTTGCAGCCGAATACACCACAGAGCAACGAAAGCCTTGGTCCAACCGGCCACGTCAAGGTCATAGTGGTCTCGGAACGAAACCCAAAATTCCTGCTGACTGCTCAATTCACAGTATGGAGCTGAAGTCGATCCCACACATCCTTAGAGAAATCACAAGCAAAAAATAGATTTTCCACATTTTCCTCAGCTCTGCCACAAAGAGGACACGTGGTATCAATGTTCTGAAATCATCTTTCCAGCATTTTCTTTGTGACCAGATGCTCCCTCCGAAACATCCATAGGAAATCTTTATTTTCAATGGAAGAATACATTTCCAAATCATCCATGAATCAGTCCGAACACCATCATCAGTTCCGGTAATAGAAATCAGTTTTTCATAAGCCTTTTTGACTGTGAAAGTTCCCTCTTTCCATGCAAAACAATCAACACGATCTGCTGCAGGCTGCACTTCTGAAATGGCGTTTAGCAGTTGCTGAAAATCTTCAAAGGTCTGATCTGCCAGTCCAATTGGTAGCCGGGTATCCCATGTACTTCTTTGCATATCCCACATATCTTCGACCTTTGCAAACTTGTTTTTCACAAGCTGAAAAACTCTTAGAAACAAATCTGAAAGCGGGCCAGAATCACATCAACAGTCTTTCCAAAACTTGAAAATTTTCCCACCTCCCAAAACTGGTTCAAAAGCACCAATGTTTTCCTTCGACACAGGGCACAGACAAACCACGGGGGCTTTGGAGGATGAACATATCTTGAGCAAAATAGGGGAGTGACCACTGGCCATTGGAGGAAGATGCAGGACCCCAGCTGAAGATGTTGTTGCCTCCAATTTCCAGATGCAAAAATGCGATCCAACCTTTCCCTTATCAAATAAACAGGCTTCCTCCTATTTGACCATGTGTATGTTTGGCCTGCAAACCCCAGATCCATAAGTGCAAGACCATCAACAAAATTTCTGAGGTACCTGTACTCCATCCTTGGTAAGTGCTGCCCTCCCATCTTATCTTTGGCTTCTAGGATAGCGCTAAAATCACCAATGCATACCATCCTATCAGCATAATTCATGAGCAGCTCCGTCATCCTGGCCCAAAATTGTTTCCTTCTCCCTTTCTTAGGAGTACCATAGACGCAAAAGAGGTACCGACATTTACCCCCAGCATTAACCTTTACTAGCAGACAATGGTGTTCAGAATGAAGAAGTGTGACATCACAATCATTTCTGTACAAAAGACAGATACCACCTGATTTATCATGAGCTTCGACACTGAACTTGGCAAAATTTTTTATTTTATTTACAGCTGCAGCCATACTACCCTCCTGCAGATGAGCTTCTGAATGAGGGAGAAGTGGCTCTAATGAGACTTTTGAAATGTCAAATTGCAGATGGAGTCCCCAACCCCCTACAATTCCATGAGATAATATTCATTGTCCTCCCGACAGTTGATGAGGTTCAGCTGTGAGAGGCCCAGAAATAAGATCCTCCTGAATAGAACTGGATTTCAGCTTCTTCAGTCTTTCAGAATTATCTTCCTCTGATGAAGAGCATAGCTGACACTTGGTTGGTAGAATTGTTCTCTCATCTTCTGCCATTGCATCAACATTACTGAATTCCTTTGCAACCCTTTTGTTGAGTTACATTTAGTATGAGGGAGCATTTATTATTCTTGTTTTTGTGTTGGACCCATTATGTTATTTTTCCCTTGTCTTTCTCTATATAAAGAGACATAGGGATGGCTTGGTAAAAATAAGATTCTCTCTTTACTTCAACTTGGTATCAGAGCACTAGGTTGAGATCTCCACCAAAAAAATCCTAACCCTACCTTAAGCCTTCTCGCCAGGAGCTACAGCCGTCACCATCGGCGGCCATGTCGGTGCTGGATTGTCGCCACAGCAGGAGCAGCACTGATTGTCGCCGTAGCTACAACCGTTCTTCATGCCTGCTGCAGCACCTGATTGAGGCGCAGCAGCCACCTCTCGTCGCCTTGCTGTAGCACTTGCCACTGCGCCACAACACCGAGTCGCGGTACTGCTACCGCCTCCAGCAACCACTCTAGCTGCAGCGCTCATCACCGTGCTGTAGCATCTGGTCACGGCGTTGCTGCTGTTGCCTCTAGCAGCCGTTCCAGTTGTAGCGCTCGCCACCGTGCCGCAGTGACTGGTCGCGGTGCTCCTACCGTTGCTTGTTGCCGCCCTGTTGCAGCAGGACCACCTCCCGATCACTGCTGCTGCCTGCTGCTCTATATCTCTCTCCTCAGGGATAAGGATTTGAATAAAAAAAAAACTTCCTACGGGTGGTATGAACTTCTTGATCTTTTGATCTAATTTAGGGTGTATTCCCCGTAGTAAATGATTTTTGGGGTGTGTATTCTCCAGTGAAGTGCTCTTCTTTGGTCTGTGGATTGTTGGGTGTGTATGCCCTAAGTTTGTTGGTATTTTATCCAGGATTTCAGACCTGTTGTTTGGACTTATTCTTATGTATTTGGAGTTACTATGTCTACATCAGACGATTCTGAGGTGTCTTCAGGACAGAATACAGAAAACGGGGTCTACAAGATCCCCTTCTTTGCTCAAATTACAAAATTAGATGAGATTAATTACCCCCATTGGTCTCAGACCTTTCTTGTTACTGTGGAAGGCCATGAGAAGAAGCATGTGCTTATGGAAGCACCACCGGAGCAGAAAATAGGAAAATATGCAACTTGGAATCGGGATGATGCTATGGTGAGAGCTTGGATTTTGAATAACGTCATTCTAAGGATTGGTGATGAAGTTATGTACTATAGCACTACCAAAGAGATGTGGGATGACTTGAAGATGGCTTATTCACATAAGTTGAATTCAACTCAAGTATTTTGGATCCATTATGACTTATGCCATTTCAAGCAAGAAGAGATGAGTCTGTCTCAGCATTACTCCATTATGAAGGGATTATTGGAGAAATATAATGTATGTAGATCGATGTGTACTTCTACATGCAGGAATCACAGGAAGGAGTTTACAGCCCACATGTTCCTTACAGGGCTGAATGATCACTATTCTGCGGTTCGTTCACAGATTCTGACTCTCTTTGAGCTTCCTCTTATTGAGGAGATTTATAGGAGGCTGAGTAGGATGCAAATTTAGCCTACTCATGATGCTGTTGTCACCAACATGTCCTTGGCTCATGTTGCTGTTAGCACTCGTGGTGGTCGTGGAGGCTTCTTTCGTGGCAAAATTCAGGGGTAGGACTGATGGTGGTCGGGGCAAGCCTACATGTTCTTACTATGGCAAGCTTGGCCATGTTGAGGCTAAGTGTTAGAATAAACTTGGCCGTCCTACTGTTACCAACCAGGCTTCTATTGCAGCATCTTCAGGTGTGAGCACTGGGGCAGTATCTCTTGTAGGGGCAGTATGTTGCAGTTGTGCAGCGGTTAGCACAGTTGACTCATGAGCAGTATCAATCCTCCAGCACTGTAGCCTATGCATCTGCATCAGGTACGAAAGGGTCATGGTTGATTGATTCTAGTGCATTTGACCATTTGACAAAAAATTCCCAGTGCTTTGGGGAATTACAGAAGACATCAAAGGAACATTCAGTATAGTTGGCAGACGGTAGGCATGCCCCCATTTGTGGTAAGGGAGGGGTACCTGTTACTCCCTTCATGCATCTTGCTGATGTATATTACGTGTTGGACATGGCAATACAATTGCTATCTGTTAGTTCTATTACCAAGCAGTTGAATTGTCGTGTTATTTTTGACGCTGTTGGATGCATCTTTTAGGACCGCATGATGGGGAGGACGATTAGTGGTGGCCATGAGGAGGGGGTGTGCATCGGCTACTTTAGAGTCCAGTTGCTGTAGCCTGTTAGACGACTACTGCATGGAGTGCCTTGCAGTGGCACAGAAGACTAGGTCATCCTTCACTGGAAAACTTACGTCGTGTCATCCCTCACTTGTCTCCTGCCATGAAGATTCAGTGTGATGCGTGTCAGCTGGGAAAGTATCACCGTGCCAGTTTTCCAGCATCTATCCAGTCTACCAGTTCTGCTTGCTTTGGTTTGCTGCATTGTGACGTCTGGGGGCCTAGTCATGTGGCAGACCGTCAGAATTATTGATATTATTTGTTATTTGTGGATGATTTTTCACGTCTATCATGAACCTTTTTGATGAAGAATAAATCAGAAGTTGGTACTTTGATTCAACAATTTGTGATGTTTGTGAAAAATCAATTTTGTGTATGCATTAAGAAAATTCGAACAGATAATGCCATGGAGAGACTGGAGGGGAGATTGGAAGGGTGGGCGTCCAGGCTTTTGTCAAGGTGTGGAAGGTTGGTCTTGCTCAAGGCGGTTCTGGCATCAATGCCATCGTATTTCACATCTGTGCTGAATATGCCTCGACAGGTTGTTGGAAAGATAGAGAGATTTATGAGGAATTTCTTTTGGTCCAACTAGGGGACGAATGGACTGGGTGCCAGGTTGGTTGCATGGGAGGAGGTTTGCAGGCCGTTGGAAGACGGGGGGCTTGGGGTGAGGGACTTGGGGAGGTCTAATGACAATCTGTTGACGAAATGGGTGGGAAGCCTGTTGGAAGGTAGGGGGAATTTGGTGGGCAAGGTGTTTGAGACGGCTTATGGTGGCCCGGTGCGGTGGGATCTCCTGATGTCTCCGTTGAAGGATGCTCATTTTTTGAAAGGCATGTCGACGGTGGCTCCTAGGGTTCGGAATTGCTTTGTTTTTGTGGTGGGAACGGGGGAGATTTTCAGATTTTAGCAGTATGATTGGATGGGAAATGGAGCGCTTGTTAGAAGATTCCAGAGGTTGTTTGCTCTGTCCCAGAACAAAGAGGCATCTGTGGCTGAGGTATGGGAAGATGGGTGGTGCCCGCGCTTTGTAGGAAACTTGTCAGATGCGAGAACACATGATTTTCAGGTTCTACTTGAAGAGTTGGAGGGGCTGCAACCGGCCTCTGGGACGGATATATTTGGTTGGGATGAAGGTGAGTTTTCGGTAGCGGCTGCATATAGGAGATTGTCCACTGGATGCCCCATGGTGGAACTGGATCTGGTGAGGAACTGCAGACAGATTTGGAAGGCCGCGTGTCCCCTAAAGGTCAAGATTTTTGTTTGGCTTCTTAGGAGGATAAGGCTTGTGACCAAGGTTTGGAGGGCAAAATGGGCTCTTGGAGAAAGTAAGGTCTGCCCTTTGTGTGGAGGTGGTGAGGAGGAGATTGACCACCTTTTTTTCACTTGCCCGTTTGTGGTGCAGATTTGGGGCAGGGTGGGAGGGGGGTGGTGGGAGTGTCGATTTTTCGAAGACTTTTGGCACAGCTTCAGAAGTGGAGGAGGTGATGGTGGACAGATCATCTTCCGTACAAAGGAGAAGGCCAGACCGTTGGCTGTGCTTTGGGGTATCTGGTTGGGTAGGAATGCTGTGGTTTTCAGGGGCCAGAGATCCTATGTGGAGAATTTTGTTGAGTTTATTAATTCCTTGTTTTTTCTTTGGTGTGATTCCTTGTGAGTGGGGGACCTTGGGGTCTGCCTGTTGTATTGGTGGAGTTTGTTGATTCTATAATTTATATATTTGGGTAGTTATCACTCTGGATAACTACCCTTTCCTTTTTAAAAAAAAATTCGAACAGATAATGCATTAGAATTTTGCACAAAGAAACTGGCTGATTTGTATGAATCACTGGGTATTGTACATCAGACCTTATGTTCTCATACATCGTAGCAGAATGGGATAGCTGAAAGAAAACACTGTCATATTCTGGATATAGCTAGAGCTCTACTTATCCAGAATAGTGTTTCGCATAGTTACTGGGGAGATGCGGTTCTTACATTCTGTTATCTCATTAACAGGATCCCTTCCTCTGTTTTGCATGAGCAGATTCCATGGAATATTTTATATCCTGATGCAGAACTATTTCTCATGCCATTAAAGACATTTGGGTGTGTGGTATTTGTGCACCTCCTTAGGCATGGTCTTGACAAATTGGCACCAAGGGCAGTTAAGTGTGTATTTTTGGGATACTTACACATGCAGAAGGGATATAGGTGTTTCGATCCCATACATCAGAAACACTATGTGAGTACGGATGTGACTTTTTATGAGTCCATTCCTTAGTTTTCTACCTTCGGTCATCAGTTGAGAGAGACAGAGGTGGCTGCTCTTATGCGTGTACCTCTTATAGCCATGGAGGACTTCTTTCATAGTAGTGGTGTATCTACTATAGAACATATTATGAGCACTTTCAAACCTGTACCAACTGATGAGAAGGCATTTAGGGGTGCTACATATCAATTGCTAGTTACGTACAGAGAGAAGACACATGCCTCTTCTTTAGTGCTCACTGAGCCACCATTGCCATTGCCCTCTGCTCAGGTATGTATTGGAGATACTGATGATTCTTCTGCTCCTGTGTCTTCAGGGTCTCTCTCTATGACAACAGATGATGATATTCGTATTGCTATCAGGAAGGCTCCGAGATCTTGTGCACAGTATCGTGTCGCTGGTAGTGTTATCTCTGCAGGCTCTCTTGGGATCGAATTTCACGCTTTTACAGCTGCAATCTCTACTACAGAGATACCTATCTCCTATCAGCAGGCTCTTCTACACCCACATTGGAAGGCGGCCATGGAAGAGATGTCTGCGCTCACTGATAGAGGGACCTGGGAGTTATCTGCTTTACCTTCTGGTGCACACTTAGTTGGGGCCAGATGGGTCTTTATTCTGAAATACAACCCTGATGGGTTTATCTCTAGGTATAAGGCTCGCCTTGTAGCCAAAGGATTCACCCAAACTTATAAGATAGATTTCTTTGACACGTTTTTCCATGTGGCACGACTTTCCACGGTCCGTATTCGTCTCTATTGCGGCTCATTATGGATGGCATCTTCCCCAGCTAGATGTTAAAAATGCCTTTCTATATGACGATTTGGAAGAGGAGGTATACATGCAATAGTCACCTGGTTTTGAGGTTTAGGGGAAGTGTGTATGCAAATTTTATAAGGCTATTTATGGCCTTAAGTAGAGCCCTTAAGCCTGGTTTCAGCGTTTATCTAAGGCACTTTCTATGTTTGGAATGCAAATATCTTCTTTTGATCATTCCTTGTTTGTTAGGAAGAACAGTGGTACAGTGGCTTTATTGGTATATGTTGATGACCTTATTCTTACAAGTGATAATGTAGATGGTATTACTCCGGTGAAGGAGTATTTAGCTCGCTAGTTTGTTATGAAAGATCTTGGTAAGCTGAGATACTTTCTGGGTATTGAGATCGCCACAAGTAAGCAGGGCATAATGATGTCTTAAAGAAAGTATGCACTTAATATTCTTTGGGAGACAAGTATGCTAGGATTCAAGGAAGCCAACATTCCTATGGATTCTAAATTTCATCTATTTGATGATACAGTGAAGGTAAATGACAAAATGGTCTATCGGCAGCTTGTTGGGAAGTTATTGTATCTAACAATCACTAGGCCAGACATCAACCTTGCAGTGGGCAAACTAAGTCAGTTTTTAGACAAACCCACTGATGCTCACTGGC
Source organism: Thalassia testudinum (assembly GCA_037157565.1). Taxonomy (NCBI): domain Eukaryota; kingdom Viridiplantae; phylum Streptophyta; class Magnoliopsida; order Alismatales; family Hydrocharitaceae; genus Thalassia; species Thalassia testudinum. Next base: position 18,033,761 of record JAZHRO010000039.1, read on the forward strand.
AGGTAGTTATGCAAGTGTTGAGGTACATTAAGTGCTGTCTAGGTAGAGGCATTTTATTTCAGAAGACGAAGGGTCCTATGTCAGTAGTGGCTTACTCTAATGCAGATTATGCAGGAGATGTGGGAGACAGGCTATCTATTACCGATTTTTGCACATTTGTGGCTGGAAATTTGGTGACTTGGAGGAGCAAGAAACAATGTGTTGTTTCACGCTCTAATGTAGAGTCTGAGTACAGAGCTATGGTTCATACGGCAACCGAGATGATATGGATTAGATCTTTGTTACGAGATCTTCATGTTGAAATTCAAGAGCCTATGGGGATGCATTGTGATAAACGGGCTGCAACATATATTGTTGATAACCCTATGTTTCATAAGAGGATGAAACATGTGGAAGTAAATTGTTATTATATCAGGAGCATAATTCAGTAAGGTCTACTTCGTACGACGTGTCTTGCCTCTACTGATCAGACTGCTGATGTATCTACCAAGCCACTGCCTTACCCCTAGTTTGAGAAGTGTAGAAGCAAGCTGAGCGTGGTGGATATATATGTTCTAGTTTGAGGGGGAGTGTTGAGTTACGTTTAGTATGAGAGGACATTTATTATTCTTATTTTTGTGTTGGACCCATTATATTATTTTTCCCTTATCTCTCTCTATATAAAGAGACGTAGGGACAATTTGGTAAAAATAAGATTCTCTCTTTACTTCGACTCCTTTGAAATTTCATTTTAGCCTTTAATTCTTCCCTTCCATTGGTAGCGTTCTGCTGAGAATTACCCAGCAGTGTTGAGTAATGCATAGGGAGCAGATTAATAGAGGATGCAGGAGCCAATTGCTGTGAAACCGGCAGTGCAGAGGGGACCATGCAGTCAGAAGCTTGGATATTGCGAGAGAAATGGGAAGGGGATTGGGATGTGATGGAATTTTGGATGTGGATATGCTCGGTGGAGGGTGGGTTTCTGTGATGAGTGGAGGAATCTTGGATGGTTGAGTTAAATGACTTAGATGGGGTCGAGCAAATAGAGACCACCGAAGATGGGCCATCAGCAGGAAGTGGGGTAATTTTTGAGAGCGGCTCATAATTTTCATAAATTGGAATAGGGAGGGGGGCTGAAAATTGAGCGGGGGAGCTGGCAAGGATATCAGGTAAAGGAACTTGCAATGAAGTTGACAGTAAGTGGGCCCACCAGTGTGGGCAGTATGGGTAAGTGAAGGGGGGCTGGCAAGGAGACTTCTCCCGCTGTCCTTTGTGTGGAAAAACCAGTGGTACAGCTTGTACCTGAAGTGACTGCTGAATAGGAGAAGGCATGGCCCTCCTCGGACTTCATACATTTTCCCTATCGTCTTTCTGTTCATCGTTGGCAGTACCCTCCTGGAGCTCTTCCAACAAAGTCTGGCGAGGATCAGCTTGATGTTCATCAATTCTTCTTCCCCTTCTAGGAGCAGGCAAATCTTTATACTTGAAAACAACCTCAATCTCTATCATCTGCAGTAACTCAGCATTTTGAATTTCCTCCATTTTTCCGTCGGCTTCAACCATCTGTCACAGTCTTTACATGACCAAGTTTCCCACATGGATGACAAAATCATGGCAATCCTTCATATCTAAGAGGAGTTGGCATCAGAACTCCAGAAGTAGTAGTGACCTGGACCTCTTTCACCAAAGGGTCCTTTGCCATAAACTCTAACTTTGCTCTAACATACCTTCCTCCCTTTCTTTCATCAAGATCCAAATCTTTTATATCTGCTCACCCATTTGTCAACCTCAACAAAGCTGAATGACACCTATATTCCGGAGGCAGGTCCCAAAACTGCATCCATAAACGAATCTTTTGAAAGGTGTAGTCTATAGGCTTCATTTCAGGACGATCGACCATGGTGAGGATTATATCTCCATCAAAGTGCCAGGGACTCTTGTTGAGTATAGATTGCATGTCTGATTCCCTGTTGCATGAGGCCACCCAAATACCTTCAGGTGCTTCAAACACCATGGGAGCTTCTGACATAGTCCAGGCCTCTGGTACAACCTTAATGACAGCAACTGACCATGGCCTCTTCATAGACAGTATGCTGAAATAAAGACATTTCGACCAGCTCTTTGGATCCTTGATATCATGAGGATTCATTCTAACTGCTACCTTCCGCTCCTCTTCTCATAGCAATGCTTGGATACCTTTAATGACTTCCAACTCCTCCTCCATCTCAAACTGAGTGGAATTTGTGCAATTCAAGACACCATTGTATTGACAGATGAGTAATAAATACATGCAGAGTATGTAAAAGATAAACAATATATGGGAGACCAATAGTGATAGCTGAGAACAGACTAACATACAAGTAGTAAGGGGATACGTAAGAAGCAGCTATAAGAATCAGAGCTTGCGATCAGTAATGGGAGTGGTGATTAGCTAGAAAGACATTAACGTGCAGAGTAATGAGAATCATAAGAAAAGCAGAAATATTAGGTGAAAGGAAAGGGTGCGATGGGGATATCGTATGTACCACAAATAACACTCCCACCAACTGTGGGAATGGGACTCCCTTGCAAGGGGGGGACTTCTGCTGCTGCTCTTCCATTATTGTTTATGTTGTTGCCTCAAGCAAGTCCAAATTTGCACCTTGAAATGCTAGAAATATGGCAAGAATACCTAGAACATGGTGGCTCTGAGAAAGATCCTCTGGTAAATTTGTCATAACATAGCTAGATAAGATGGCCACCTAAAATCTTGACTCATACAAGGGAATGTATTTAGAAGTAGAACTTACATCGACGACCTTATCAGGCCTTCCATGGAAGTGTTCTTTCTTTTCCAGTCATATTTGAAAAAGCAAGACTCAAAGGTTGATTTCACCATTTCTGAACTATGGCGCTAGAATTTCTGATATAAGGTTGCACTGTTCATTAAGCTCCATTCCTTTGCCTCATGCTTGAAAGTTCAAATCACAAAATGCTGCTAGTTCCATGGTTCAGTAAAATATAATCCATCCAGGTAGATATTTACAACATGAATCCCCCTTAAGTATAGGTTATGCATGGTGATGCAGCAGTTGCTTCCAAGGTAACTCAGGAAGAAAGCTAAGAAAATGCAAAGAATTTGTACAGTACCACACGCAAGAAGAAATGAAGAGCACAACCAAATTTCATAAGCCGCAGCTTGATTGCCTTCTTTTAGGGAAGAGGATGAAAACTCCAGAAGTTGCCACCAATAATTTATTTGCAAAAGCTATGTTATCCATGCAATAATGCATATCTTTCAACAAGTGTATTTTTCGAATGTGTCTAATGATACAACTCTATTCCACTCCATTCCAAGCTGAGGTTAGTTTATGCCTATTAATATTATGCCTTTCAATGACCTTTTGTCCTCACCAACACTTCATTTTAAAAAAGCCTCATTCTGGAGTAAATAGACTTCCAAGGGAAATCAGCATCAAATTTCCGCTCCCTTTTAGCTTTCCTGGTTGCTTATTTGTGATTCCTTTGGTTCCAAAAATTTCTGCCTTTTTCATATCCATCCCGTGTTCTAAATATGAGACTCAATGATCATCTTCATCATTAAGTTCCTTTAAATAAAAAATATCGATACATGAAGCACATGTCAATGTGACGTACCAGTGTCCACCTCCCTCAGTTCCACCTTGTCATTCTCAGCAGTCATTCTACGAGCCAAGTACCCTTCACAAACATTAGCCAGCATCCTAAGGCTTTTAATACTGAATTCTAGGAATAATGGTATCATCCTACTAGCCTTAACTCGAACTGTCTAAATCCTCCCCCCGTGGTGATTTTTATCTTTGGACGTGAATTGAGAAATACAAAAGTTGACGTAAAAAGTGACGCACAGTATTGTGAATGTGGTCCTCACTTGATATATATATTTTTTTATACAAAAAAAGTACTCACACGTGGGATTCACCACTGTTAAAACCAACAAACCACTTTTGCATGGGTGTAAACCACTCAATCACCTTTGGAACTGCTTTACACTGATGCAATCTTACCTTGTACCGGTGTAAAATAGTTTGAAGTAAGATTACACCGGCGTAAAATTAAATTCTAAGTGTTTCACCTATGGCGAGTGATTTTTCACCTTAAGGTTTAGGAATCCTAAACCCTAAATGTTACACCTTAAACCTTAAGGTGAAGAATCACCTTTCAAGTGAAAAATCACTTATTATATGTGAAATCACTTTCCACAAATCTAAATCTTAAATCCATAGGTCAAAATCACTTTGCATGGGTGAAATCACTCTTGGAATAATTTTACACCGGTGCAAAATGAGATTATACTGGTCTAAAGATACCTTAGAATAATTTATCATTGATGTAAAATCACACAGAATAATTTATCACCGGTGTAAAGTAGTTTATCACTGGTGTAAAGTTATTTATCATTAGTGTAAAGTTATTTATCACTTATGCATTTTAGTTTAAAGTGATGTACTTTTTTTGAATGTAGTGAGACCCACAACATAAAAAACCTTACATTTTTTTGTTTCTTTACATTAAATATTAATTATCAAGTGGGGCCTACGTTCACACTACCATACGTCAACTTTTGCATGAATTTTTATGTTTCTTTACTTTTTGGCTTTATTTTTATTTTTAGTTTTTTTTGTTGAAAAGGGTAACCCCCAACGATAAGAAGATAACCTTCTTCCCAAAATAGTCTAGGAAGGTGTGATATCCTGCCAATCAATCCACTTCTAAAATTATGTTAAAATCTGTCATAGGATTATCAGATTTCTTGATAGCTCATGTCTTGCTATTTGTACCGAACATTTTGGTATCCACTGACTTGCCAAGAATATTGTTCTCTCGACCCAGCTATGATATATGGCATCATTAAATTTTCTATTGACCTCCCTAACTCAGTTACGACACTGGGTGATACAAATGAATGTGCAACTCTAGAGTCAAATAGCCAATGGGCAACAATATCACAAATTGAAATCATGCCTTGTAATATTGACATCAAGGCTTGTGTGTCTATCAAAATCAACGCATGGACCTGTCTAATTTTTTATTCATCAATAGGTTATCATGTGGCTGCTGATCTGGCTTGACTGTTAATGGGACAATCCCTTTTTCATGTGCCCCACTTGTGGCATTTATAATATAGACTAGGCAATTTACACTAATTAGGGTGGTTCTTCCTAGGATTTTTGCACCCTTGATGGCTAATGACGTAGCTGCTAAACTTTTTTCTTCTACCATTAATTGGCATGAGTGGTTGCCACAGTAACTGCAAGGTTTTGTACCTGCATGACAGTTGCCTACCCTGTAGTTTGAGAGCCACTCGCCATCGGATTATATTTTCTTTCTTGGCAATTTTTTCATCGATTAGGTCCTCATAACCTCTTTGATTGCTGGGTCTGCTTCTTCTGTTGCATCTCCATGAGCTTTCTTTTTATGGACAGATCTTTTGACAACCTCTACCAAAGTGGTTGTCAATATTTCTGACCAATTTGATGCAGATTTTTTTTTTGAAAAGTAGGTGGGTAGTTATCCGTATGATAACCACTTAGGATTTCATTTCGAAACTAAAAACAATTTGATGCTGAAATTTGTAACCAACTTTTGTTTGTTTCATTCTATTTCATCTAAAGTTACTTCTCCTGCAAATAAACTTAGCCTAAGACTCTATGATAATATGATTTTCATTGGTTCCTATTGTTCAGTTCATGAATTCCATCTTCCTTAGTTCTTTCCAGACCTATGGCTAATACTGATCACTAAAAAGCTTCAAGAATCTGTCCCATGTGGCCGGAGCTGTCTCCGAAGCTCGGATTGAGACCCACTGTCTTTTTGCAGTTCCTCCACATGGTGGTGGCAAGATGTACCGGTGTTTTGTGCCCATATGTGGTGAATCAAGATGTTCTCAATCTTTAGTATCCAGCCTTCTATTATAAAGGGGTCACCAGTCACGATGAAGATTGGCAGCTTCAGTTTATGGAACTTTTCAAATTCTAAACTATGATCAAGAGTTCCCTGCTCTGGTCTATCTCCAGATGGGGCATCAAGCTGCCTCTCTCGACTACCATTACTGTCTTCTATGCCATCATCAACACCATTTCCTCCATTCATTCGTCTTTAATTCATTTGAGTACTGGTCTATATATAGGATAGCTTGTAGAATTGCTTGTAATTGACCCTGTTCTGGTTTGGGTCTAAGGGTGGATTCTAACAGTGCCTCTATGAATCATTTCAGAGGTATCCTAGTACAGTCCTCCATAAGGTATTAATGATATATGAACTATCCAAGGCCAACCAAATAAAGTGTGCCATTATGCTAGACTACTAATGAACATCCTGATGGTAACCTTACAGCAATTATAGTGGGTGGGGGCCATTGTGACCCCCACCCTTTTCTCTTTCTTTTTTGAAAAAAAACTTACACCAACTATGCTGTACACTTCCTGTGAAGTGCTGCTTTGATACCACAGAAGATTGCAATGCCTCGCAACTTCTCATTTTCACAAACGAGTGTGATTGAGATTGTTATCCATCAATTAATTGTTTATGGTTGCTCATGTAGCTCATCAAGATTATTGTGTGTAACAACACGCAAGAGCATGGGTAAGGTGTGCATAATGGCATAACTAATATATTGGAATACAATAACGCCATAAGCAAGAAAGAAAATATACGAGGAAAGATGAGAGTTACCACAGTCATTCAATGTCAGCCATCATCAACGACATCTGTGTTAATGTCACATTGTTATCATAAAAGCATGCCCATACAAAATACCTAATATACAAAAAGGGTGGTGCCCCTTGGCCATTAATTACATCACTATAAAAGGGGGCAGCATTAAGCAGTTATATAAATAGATACATCCACCAATTGTCACCAAAAATACACAAGACTACACTGGACAATCTACTATAAGCACCCAAGCGCCCCCAGCTCAACGTCGTACTCCACATCCCTAAGCAACTTGTCCAAGCAAACATTTCTTTTTTCAAGTTAAAAGTGGCATTTCATCGATCAACCTTACAAACAACATGGGAGATCTGTTGTAGATCAGATTCCCTGAACATTAGTGTTCATACATAAATTGGTGAGAATATGAGCCTTAAAGACCTGATCTCAAGGCACATTAACAAGGCATAGAGTAGGAAAATCAGATGACAATTTTCGATAAGAATAGACACTATGCCTAATGCAGCAAAGAGGTTGATCTTCATAGAGAATTTGGAGAACTGGAGTAGCAGCGCCAGTCCAAATCATGCCTCTCCTGAACCCCATATCCAAGACAAAATGAAGGCCTTGTTGAATAGCAGATGCCTCAGCTTCCACTACATCCGAAGTGGAAATATGTGATGCTCTACCTACCACTAAAACACCTTTATCATCAACAATGATGGCAACTGCCACTGATCCATGAGCTTGGACAGCGGCATCGACCAAAATAAGCATCCCTGAATTGGTAGCTTTAGAGCTTGTATCTCCAATGATTCTTCCATCCCTGCCATCAACAGTGAATCCCCCTATCCACATGTCCTGAATAGAAGTTGACCACGGAGCAGGCATGGTTGAGCACCTGCTACTACCTTGTCCAAGCAAACAGTTAGTAAATCCTAAATGACATCCTCTTGAAACCCTGGAGGAAACAATTTTCCAAATCTATGGATGTGGATCAACCTAGCTACTACCTTGTCCCTAGCTCCAGTGTACTGCAACCAATGAGGATGTGAAACCATTGGTTGGTCACCTAGAAGGTGGTGTGATTCGACCTCTATATCCAAAATTGGGTGACAAATATGGGCATGACCCAAACAATCTAGTAGCTTAACAATCCTGAAATTAATCTATATAATTAATCAAGAAACAAAATATGAAAGAGATAATCCTAATTCCTAATTTCTGATTTACTCTAACAATATCTATACATATCTAGCAATTATACTAACTAGGTTCCTAGGGCATCCCTCGATGCCTCAAGAACCCAAAACCAATTGCCTGATAACTAGAGTATTTTATGGGTAGGGAAGGAGAGAAGATCAACAGTTCACTTCATTTGGTGGTTCTTGGCACCATTCCTCACCCCAATTAAAGCGGTGCCTTTATAATAGGATTGGTTCTGTTTTTAGCTGTTAAGAGCCCATTATTTAGACCCAGATGATTCCAGCATTATAATTGACCTCATGCTAGATCTATTGTGTTCGTTTTACTGCCCTTTTAGGCTACCATTGGATTTAATCTCCCACAACCCATGGACCATTCCATCTTAAGCTTGCATTTTCACGGGATATCCATTGGTCATGGGGGAAATTTAATTAGCATTTTAGATAGATAATCCAAGGCACAAGTCCATGTCAAATTCCCCTTATTGGGTACCATAAAAATCCCAGATACATGGTTCTAACCCAACCTCAAAAAAGCAAGCAGGAAGGCTATTTACCAAGCCCTGTATTAGTTAATAACCTTATTGGCTAGTACAGTATTGGTTTCTGAACTCACTGACTGTATGGTAATGGTCAGAAAGTTGGTTGGTACAACTGGCTTCCAGACCCAGTTTGTGTATTGCTGTGATTGGTGCATATTCTACTACCCCCTTAAACACCTCGCACTAGCTCTAATGACCATCTAAAAGTATGCATGTCATGCCAACAACATATATTTGGATTCTAATTTCCATTGGTGTCATACTTTATGCGTAAAAGATGCTTATTACTCATCTATGCTCTACTTGTATCCATCAATCTTTGCATGCATGCCCGAGCGTAAGTGGCTAAATCTGACATGTAATGCCAAATATGACTCATATCATGCATTTCTGGATTGGAACTCCGAAAGATCAACGAGAATAACAAGAACAAGAAAAAATTTTAATGCACGGGAACTCCTTCCTATTCCCTTGATTCCTCTCTTCGACCCTTCGCCTCCTCTCTTGCATGTGCCTATAACGATAGAAAAGCAACGACCAGCTGCAGCAGCAGTAGCCATCAATAAGCCTCCCTTCCCTCTTTCTTCCCTTCTTTTTTTTCCTCTATTTCTACTATTTCTAACTTGGAAACAGGGCAATAGCTGGAGTGGATTTGCATCCGTGTGCGTGGCTCCCTCTCCTCTCCTCGCCCTCCCTCCTTGGACATGTGGAGCATTATCCTGAATGCTTACCGGGTGTCCACGACATACCTATAAAATGATCTTTTTTTTGATATGGGACGATATCGGCACACATGTATTGTTGAAATACAAAAGTGCAAACAATATTTTGGCCAATATGGATAATATGTTGATAAATTTAGATAAATGGGTAACAATAGGTATAATTGTTAAATTGTTATCATATTTTAAGATTAATATATATGTCTCAATAACTAGTTTTAGCCATTTTTATGGTTGTAAGTGATTTAAATTTCAACGGCGTCGGTATATTGTGTAAATGGCTATTTTTAGTATTAGGTCATATCAACATCGATATAATGTCGAAACACATGGATTTCGATGAAATATCAACATTTCACGAAAATGTCGGTAAGGGATGAAATGTATTCAACATTTTAACTTCTTGTTTCTGTTTCTCACTCTCAATTCTCTCATTCTTCTATATTGCTACTACTATTGTTGTGAATCTATTCTTATTTGAATTAAATCTCTATTGCTGTTTCTCCCTCTCATCTCTCTACACCTCTTATCAGACTCTCGTAAAGTTTGATTTCATATCCATCCATAAGTATAGAGTAGATCTACGTATTAAATTTTAGATTTATTATTATTGTGAATATGTTAATCATAATTTAGATTTGAGAAAATATTTATTTAATTTTTAAATATAAAATCTTAAATTTAGATTAACATTAATGAATAAAGAATTAAGATCATTCATGAGAGAATAAAGAACTTACCATGATCGGGGTTTAATAGGCAGGGAGAACTGCGGACAGATCTATCGAGAGCATGACATGTAAAATGTAATCGAGGACACAACTGTTGGATTTTGGGGAGATCGCGGGGGAACGCGAAGTGGGGTGGGACGTTGGAATGGGATTTGGGGTTGGTTGTGGTACGATGGGGAAGTGGAGAGAGCGTAGGTTGGTGGGGATGACGTGGTGGAAGGGGGTACATCACACCCTCTTTTAGTTATAAACCGGTGTGTTTGGCCTCACATTTTGATGTGAGATCGATGAGGGTAAAAAAAATAAAGAGAAAGAGAAAGAGAGGTATGAGAATTCACGTGGGTGATCGATCGTGTGAACGATGGGATTCACCAAGAATATATAATATATAAAATATATATGAGAAAAATTTAAAAAAATATTAATAATATTCATAGTTATGATCTAAAATTTTATTGAAGAACTTATATGCGAATGTATAATAAAAAATGTTCCATGCGATGATAAAACAAAATGTAGTTTGATATATAGTCAACATAAATTTAGTTTTCTTTAGCAACACAAACGATTGATTTGTAAATAATCTTTAGTATTTTTGTAGGAAAATATAGATTTGATTCTACAAAATGTGTAAATTGAGTGTTATTTTCATATTAAATGTTATTGGAGAGAGGGAGAGATTAAATGCTATGAGTAAATACTAAATAGGTATCCTATAAGTAAATACTAAGTAGTTACCTTTTGAATAAATATTAAATAGGTACACCATACATGGGCAAATGATCTAAATTAATATGTATTTGTGATTTAGAAATCTAATGGGTAAATGGATAGGACATGGCTGTATGGATATTGAATTTAAAGATAAATAGCTAACCTCAATATACCAGATATCATTAATATACAATATACAATACTTTATGTAAAGTAAATTATTCAAAAATTAAAAAATAATTGTCTTGCCTATAAAATAAATATATAATTAATAAATGAGCAACGCAATTAAATCCACCTTTGGGATACATTAAAATAACTTATCTAGAAGAAGATACACAAAAATGTATAATTTATATTTTAAAATTATGATATATATTATTTCAAATATATAGATATCTTTTTAAATATAATTTATTTAATAATATATATATTATGTGTGTGAATTTATTTAATAATAAATATATTGTGTGTGTGTGTCTGTGTTGTAGACTTTGGAGTTAAGTTACGAACACTTACATGTAAAATAATACCAATATCATATATAGTAACGTGATACATCCAAAATTGAGATAGAATACTCTTCTCTGTATACCTAATGATCAATTAGGTCCAAAAGTATCAAATCCATTGTAATCACTTAAATTTCAACTACAGTGGATACTAGATAAGATA